>JAUTXW010001183.1:0-297677 GCA_030620095.1 Kuschelorhynchus macadamiae | reverse complement strand
GTGTTATGTCGTATTTATTCGGTTGCGAGTGGTCTTGCTACCAGCAGTTGCAAAAATCTTTGAGCGATGTCTCTTCAAAGTCAGATTGACAAGTCAGTGACAAAACGAGTATTAGAAAACAATTTTCGGTTTTTTTGCATCCACAAGCGAAAAAAAATGGTATTAAATCGAATAAAATATTACGAAAATGAAAATTGTGCATGAAAAAAAGCATAATTTACTACCGAAGAAGATTAAGAAATATACACGAAAAAAAGCCAAAGACAAAAGACTTAAGTGACAATGTAAAAATGTTCGTAATGCAATTTATGATTTATACACATCAAAAACTAATATAACCCTTCAAGTTTTAAAAGAAGCTTTAAAAAATCAAGGCATATTGGAAATTGGACTAAAATCGTTGTCAAAATTAATAAAAATATTGGGTTTCCATATAAAAAGGACTGTAATCGAAGATTTTTATGCGAGTTGCCACATATAGCAAGTCAGCGTATCCAGTTTTTAAAGAAATACACGGAAAATGTTAATTCAAAATTTAGAAAAGTGGTATTTTTAGACGAGACTTGGATATTTTTTAGTGGAAGTGGTTCGAAATTTTGGCAGGACGAGTCTGTAAAAAGTGTCAAGAGAAAAAAGGAATGTGGGACGGATTTCTCCCAGGTGCAAGTTTACTCTTTTCTTCAACATCCAAAAGTATGGACCATCTTTAATCGTTCTGGACAATGCATCTTATCATTCAAGAATCTTAAATAAACAACCTACGTCATCCTGGAAGAAAAGTGATATTTATGACTGGCTAATAAAACAAAAACAAAACCTTTACCCAATATGCTGAAACTAGAACTTCTTTGAATGGCAAAATCTATTAAAAACCCAACAATATATGCCGTAGATGAAATATTACGGGAAAATGGACATGCGGTTTTACGACTGCCGCTATACCATTGCCAGTTTAACGCAATAGAATTAATAGGAGCTGGGGCAAAATCATATTACGAAAAACACGTGGACGATGGTTTTACATCAGCTGAAGTGCAAATTGTTTGGCAAGATTCATTAAATTATATTACGCCGGGGATTACTAAAGTATTGAGGACGAATCAGAAGATGAGGACTTTTTAAGTGATGATGATATTTTTTAGTCTATAATATTAAAACGTTTCTAAAGGATTATATTAGTCTTATACATTTCTTAATCTTCTTCGGAAGTAAATTATGTTTTTTTTTTCATGCACAAGTTTCTGTACATTCCTTATACCGATTCTCAGAGCTTTTGCCACTGGTTCCTGGATATTAGTCAGTGAATTTTAATTTAAAAATTTTTTATTAGATTTGACACCATTTTTATGCTTACTTTTTTAGTACATTTGTAATTTTGTACAATAAATATATAATTATAGACCTTTTTGCCACTCTCTCCTGGGTATTAAAATAAGTAAATTTTTTTATTATTTATAAGACAAAATTTAATATATAAAATCGGTAAAATCGCTTTAACCAGAAACTGCTAACGAAAAATACTTTTTGTAATATATATATATATATATATATATATATATATATATATATATATATATATATATATATATATATATATATATATATATATAGCCTGTATTTTTTGCATAAATACCCTTAATTTATAGACTGAAATTTTGAAGAAATCGGATAAGTAGTTTTTTAGCTATGCCGCGAACAGATAGACTGTGGGACAGACATACCTGAGACAGACGGAATTGAGAAAACATGTTTTTCCAGCATCTAGGGACCCTTAAACGTAAAGATCTGAAAAAATCTCACGAGGGAAGTAATAACTAATTATCTTGAAAAATGTTTTATAACAAAAGTGTATAATATTTTTGCAAAATAAATTTTTTTTGTTATCACAATAAAAAAAAAAAACAAGTTTTCTTTGCACAGGGGGGCCCGCATTTAAATAAATGACACTGTATAAGTAGTTAAATTTTTAGGTCAAGCGGGGCTCGTAATTTTTACTCATTGATAAAAAAATCTCACTTTTATTAAGTGGATGTATAAACAGAACATATCCTGATTGTTCCACTGATTCGAACCGCCTTCCGACTTTATTAAGGCGCTTGTCATTTTGTGTATTTTTGTTTTTTGCCAACCAAAAAAATTTTAACCAAATACATATTTAGCGAATTTTCTTATTTAGTCCCTCGGCATTTAATATATAAAATAATATTAAGTGGCTATCTTAATAATATTGCATAATATAATAAAAAAAAACTATTTTCTTTCTCCCTGTATATTTGTAAATAGCCCATCGAGATTTAATAGCTCGATAAAAGAATCACACAACATTTTGGTATTCACTGTGTTTTCTGATTTGATTCATAATGTTGGTGACCTTTGGAACCGCACGACAAGACACACATTTTAACAGGTTATAACTCAAAATCGAGGAAAGATATTAAGATGCGGCTTTCCCTGAATTTCTTAGAATTGCTTCAAGTTTTTGCCTATGTTGTTGCCAAGTCTCAATATAAGAAAGTTTTTTTCCAATGCAGGCTTATTTCAAAACACCCTGTACCTCTAATACTCATTTAGAAGCCTGATCCTCCCCCTTTCTAAAAACGTATAATTTGTTGTCTTTCGGAACAAACAACAGAAACATCAACCAAAAGTATTCTACATTAATTTTATTAGAAACAGTTTTCTCTTGGAAAAGAGAGAAAAAACACAACAGAGACTCTGGAAACATTCCTTTAAATGACATTTTATGCGTCAAAGAAGTTTTAACAATAAACAATAATAATATATCTGTTAGAAAAATCGCCCAAGTCTTAAACATGTCAAAGAATAAAGGTACATGATCTTTTAAAAGAAATTAAGTTTAAAGATTATAAGATTCCAACTTATTGAAAATCATGGTGTATCATGGTGTCTCATGTTTAGAAATCAACCGGATGCAATTCTAATATGTCAGATGAAGCAACCGTTCACCTAAGTGGAAGAGTAAACAAACATAACTGCAGTATTTGGGATGACAAAAATACTAGAGCTTACGAGTTTGAAAGAGATGCCTCTAAGTTAAATGTATGGTGTGGTGCGTCAAGAACAAATATGTATGGGCCCTTCTTTTTCCAAGAGAAAACCGTCAACTGGAACAAGAAGGAATACTGCATGATGTATATTTCCAACAAGATGGTGTCCCACCTCATTTTTTTGTAATAGCAAGAAAGCCATTAAACACAACTTTTGGAAACAACTGGTTAGGTGAGTTGGTCCCATCGAATGGGCTCCCTAAATCTCGTGATTTAACAATACCCGATTTTGTATGGGGGTGTATTAAGGAAAGGTGCTATAGTCCTACTCCTGCAAATTTAAATGAACTCAAAAATAACGTAATTAACATTTTTAATATAACTACCGTAGAAATTCTCCAAAATGCTTTTGCCAATTTTGTTTTTCGCCTACGTACATGTATTGAAGAAAATGGAGGTCATATTCACCAGTTAATGTATTAGTTTATTAATTTAATTAATGCGTTTGTTCTGCTGTATCTAATAAATGTAGATGTAGATGTAGATTAGTTGTTGTTGTCGTTTCTGTTGTTTTTTGTTCTGAAAAAAATTATACGTTTTTAGGGAAAAGGATTAATCTTCTAAACGGTTATTAGAGATACAGGGTGTTCCATTTGAAATAAGCCTTTAATCTGCATTGGAAAAAACTTTTTTTTCGCTATTTTCAGAAATTTATTGACACTTGACACAAGAATTTGAAGCAATTCTAAGAAATTCAGTGAAAACCGGATTTTAATATCTTTACTCGTTTTTGAGTAATAACCGGTTAAAATCGGATAGTTTATAGATGGCCACCCTATATTGGGAGATTTTCCTGTCCATAAGGCTAAATAACAAAAATAACATCTATATATGTGAACCAATGTTTTGGTGTTAGTAGAGTTGATCTTAAAGTATTATCCTCAAAAGCCTCCATAATGATATTCTCTACCACAGTTGATTGAGGAGATCCCATAGCTGCTCCTGAGGTGTTTTCATAAAAAGTTCTTAGAAAAATGAAATACGTAAAAGTTAAACCCATTCATTGTTCAGATCTCGTGAAGTAAAGATCCCTGAAGATGTTCCGTGTAATCAAAGGCAAAACGTCGGATAATAATTGCAATTTGACACAGTCTAATGAATGAAGAATCATGATTTCTGAATTAACCAAACCTTTTCATCGGTAATATAGTTTACTCAATTTATGCCCCGTGCTTTGTATACAATCACAGTCACCGCTGAAAATAAACGGTTAATGAGATTTCTTCTGTCACACATTATTGAGTTGATTTTAAATTATTTCGTGTACTAGGCAGCCTACTCTATTAAAAGATGGAACCTTTTTGCCTCCCCGATACACTTATGAGACAGCTGATCGACATTGCTAACAGTGAAAATCCACCATGTTGCAACTGTGATAAACGGGATAGGGCCAACATGTATTACTGCAGCACTTGTGGTAAGTCACCTTAACTGGGTTATTTGGCATTACAGGGAATTAAAGTTTTTTTAGCCTTACATAAAGCCAGTAACGTTTTTTTCTTTATATATGGATTTATCAATTTTCAGTCCTACAAAATGCATAGTTCAATAAGTAATTAATTTAAAATAACATTAAAAAATTACACTGGGGAACAAATTTCAACTTTTTTCCTATTTCTTGTAGAAAACTAGTAATTTAGTTGGCTCCAGTAAAAACCTAATACCGATTAAAGAATTTAGTTGGCTGGCAAAAAAAAGTCTAAGTTATTTGTAATAAAATTTTAATTTATAGGCATGTAACGGGGTGTCCGGATTTGGTTGCAAAAGCAGGGTATCTCGCTTATTTTTAAAGATAAAACCTTGCGGTTTTCACGAACCTGAGCTAATTTTTTGTGAAACTCATGTAGCCGTAAACAAAATTTTCATAGCCTTCTTCGTTTATGAGATACAGGGCGAAATAGAAAATTTTGCATTTTGGGACCCCCCTCGTATCTCGGTTATCCTTTAACTTAACGCAAAGCGAAAAATTGCTGCTTATGCAGTGTTTTACGCTGGAACCAGTGGCGTAGTCATATTTTTCGTTTGAGTTGTTATTTTTTAGATATGACCCAAAGTTGTGTTTTTTTAAATGGGACACCCTGTATATTTGCCCAGAAATTGATTTGTCCTTTTAAAAGTTTCTCAAAAATATATAATAGTATGGGTCTATTTTAATAAACAACAACAAAAATCCTAATTTTTATAATTATCATCCCAAATTTTGCAGTAGGCCATGCAAAACGATGCCGTTTTCTTTTGTTTTCTTGGAAGCAAATGACATTTCCCAATTTTGTACGCGTATATAAAATATAGCGCTAGTTTTTTGTATTTATTTATTGTTTAAATGTGTATTATTATGGAAGAAAACCAAACTTTCGAACATTATAAAAAGTACGATATAACAATGTACGTTTGTTTTATATTAAGTAATGAAAATGTTGAAGCGGCTTCTGAGATGTATTTTAACAGGTAAATAGTTAATTTTTAGGCATGTTGAAATACTATTGCTTAATTTTTATTTAGATATCCAGAAAGGAGGCAACTTAATATATCCACTTTTTATCGGATAAAAAAGAATTTAATTAATCACGGATCATTTATCAAACCTCGTACGAAAACATATAATAAAGAAAATCGTGAGGCTGAGGAAATTACAGTTTTGGCTAATGCAGAAGCTTACTCTACAAACTCTACTACAGTACTACAGTGAAAAGAGCATAGGGATTCCAAAAACTAGAGTTCAAGAAATTCTAAAAATGCACAAATACCACCCATACAAATTTAGGCTCGTGCAGCACTTACAGCCAGGGGATGCAGAGCGTCGGGTAGTCGTCTGCAATTGGTTTCGAGAAAGATGCGATATGATTAGAGATTTTGAAAGGAAGGTTATATGGTCAGACGAAACACATTTCAGTAATTCTGGTATACTCAATAGGCACAATAGTAGATTCTGGCCCCAGGAAAATCAACACCAAATATTTCCCAGAAGACAGCAGGCCAGGTTTGGTCTAAATGTGTCCTGCTTCATATTAGGAACACATATAAAATTTTATATAATTGAGGGAAATCTAACAGCCAATCGCTATATAGAAATTTTAGAGGCAGCTATACCTGAATTACTTGACGATGTTCCTCTAGCGCAAATTAACGAAATTTATTTTCAACAGGACGGTGCTCCTGCACACAATTCTGGAATGACGAGATTATTTCTGGACAATAATTTTACCAATCAATGGATCGGAACAAATGGACCTATAAGATGACCCCCTAGGTCCCCAGATTTGTAGATTTTAGATTTCTTTCTATGGGGATATCTGGAAAATAGAATTTACAAAGACCACTATGATAATGTCCAAGATTTAGGAAATGCAATAAGAGAAAATTTTCGCTATTTACAATCATCATATACATCATCCCGTTATTTTGCTTAATTCCCTAAAACGAATACGAAAATTGTGCAAAGCATGCATAGAACAAAATGGAAATCAGTTTGAACAGTTCTTTTGATTTCCTTGGTTACTGTAGTTCTTATACGACAGTTGATTTTTGCTGAAAGGCTTGTTACATAATAATTTATTACTGTTTTGTTCTTGTGTTACATAAATCTAGGTAGGTGGTACTTTTTTGGTGCGAAATTATCAATGCATATTTAGATAAATAGATTTAATTACATATTTATTTTGATTTATTGTTAGGATGTAGATATTGTTAACGACTTTAAATAAAAGGCAGCATTGTTTTGCATGGCCTACTGCAAAATTTGCGATGATAATTATAAAAATTAGGATTTTTGTTGTTGTTTATTAAAATAGGCCCATACTATTATATATTTTTGAGAAGCTTTTAAAAGGACAAATCAATTTCTGGACAAATATACAGGGTGTCCCATTTAAAAAAACACAACTTTGGGTCATATCTAAAAAATAACAACTCAAATGAAAAATATGACTACGCCACTGGATCCAGCGTAAAAAACTGCGTAAGCAGCAATTTTTCCCTTTGCGTTAAGTCAAAGGATAACCGCGATACGAGGGGGGTCCCAAAATGCAAAATTTTCTATTTCGCCCTGTATCTCATAAACGATGAAACGCTACGAAAATTTTGTTTACGGCTTCATGAGTTTCACAAAAAATTAGCTCAGGTTCGTGAAAACCGCAAGGTTCTATCTTTAAAAATAAGCGAGATACCCTGTTTTTGCAACCAAATCCGGACACCCTGTACAATGAACATACAAAATACAGATAACAATATATTGTGTTGGTTCAACAAAAGCATTTTAAAGGCATTCAAAGCGTCTTTTTCCTTGCCTTCAAATATTCCGAAAAGTTTCCTAAGCTGGGGACCCACAAATATCACTGATTCTAGGAAACTCTCCTTTTAAATAACTGAAAGCACGGCCTTCTTTGTTCATGGCCTTCAGAAAGTCTTAATTTTATTTGAAGTGGCGGTAGTAAAATCTTTTCAGGGGGAACTAATGGCGCACTGGTGACATTTTTCTTTACTGGCTCAAAAGATTCTCTCGGTGGCTAAATTTCCTAAATTTGGCATAATATAGCTGCATTCCAAGCAAAATCGCCACTACCTTTAAATCCCCACAAATCTGCCGCTGATATCTTTCATATTGTGTGGTCTCCAGTAACAATTTCAAATTGCTATACGTTTCTTTCACGTGGACTGCATGACCAATTGGGACTGAAGGCAACTTGTTTCCATTATGGAGTAACACAGCTTTAAGACTTACTTTTGAGGAATCAATGAAAAGTCTCCAGTGTTTTGGATCATAGTCCAGATTTAAAGCTGCCATTAATCCTTCAGTGTCACTACAGGCTACCAAATTGTTTTCTATGTTAAAAAAAATGGTGTTAGGTTTTTCTGACGGCTTCCACTGTTGCAATCGAGAGGCCAATAGTTCTGCTTCTTTTTTGGGCATTTCTAAATCTCTTATAAGGTCACTTAATTAACTTTGACTTATTTTGTGAGACTTTTTACTGGCAAGTTCACAGACAAAATCGGAGTCTTGCGAGGTCGGTAGACCGGCGACATTTTTCGGTACACTACCGTTTGAATTCGTTTAATCATCATTAGAATCAAGGGTATATTCCTGAGGTGGATTAGGTATAGGTAATTCGTCACTATGAGGCACCGGGCGTATAGAGGATTATAAATTTGGATAGTGTATCGCAAGTCCTTTTTTCTCCGAAAAGCCTTTTTTGATGGGAAGTGTCAAGCAAAAGTAACAGTCAGTAACGTGGTCTTTCGGTTCCCGCAGATCATAGGAACAGCGAAAGGCATTACCCTTTGTTCCACTTAGCCAGCCGCGAATGTTGGACGCACATTTGTTGCAGCAGTTATGGGGAGCCTAATTTTTATCCTGGTCTCCAACTTTGCAGCCGAAATATAAGTAGTAAGCCTTTTTTATTAAATGGCTGAGAGTACGTTTTGTTTCACAAAAGTCACTTCACTACATACATAGCAAAAATGATTCGGCTTATTTACACAAACTCGCGACATGTTCCTCAAAACTCTCTAATTTCTCAAATACGAACAGTTCTCGATCAGGTGGTTACGACTAACTAACAATTTGGGATTTGTGTTATGTTTACCCCTTATAAAGTACACCTGGTAAAATAAATCCAGGTATTTGTCATTTAGTGGTAGAACTTTCCCATACATTAAGGGCAGTTAGGTAAATTAAAGTGCGGGACACGAAAAAAAACCGGGCGGTCCTTAAAATAAAGGTTCATGGTCTTAAACAAGCGGAAAAGTAAAATTTGTGTACGCAAATAAATTTTATGTTATTTTATTTGTTGTAATCGTTTGCCGCTTCACCTATAAAGTGCGCCGGCTAAGGGGTACGGAAAATTAATCGTGGATTTAGTAAATTTCGCCCTGGTTCACTTGTAATTGGGATGTGCCTAGAGTCTCCATGCTCTTGCCTCTAGAAGGTTCTAGCTATTTCCAGTGGCGCCTATACATTTGGAGCATTTGTTTTCATTTCTATATAAATGCGTTACGTCGAATTTGAATTATTATTTCGAAGTAACGATGGCGAGCAACTTGAAGTTATTGCGAGCGTTATAGAGGCCTGTACTAGAGAAGCTGAAAATAATAGTTTGACTATTCCAATTCAAAATCGAACAGAACGCGCTGCATTTTACACTGGCGTTTCGGAAAGTAGTGTAAGAAAAATTCAAAGAGAATATAATGATCGCTCATGTTCTACTTCACCTTTAAAATCTCCTGGTAATAAAAGACCCCGATTATCATACAAAGATAAAATTGACGATGGTGATTTTCAAGTAATTCGACGAATAGAGGATTTTTATATAAACTTGAAGAAGGTTTCGACCTGCAATCTCCTACTTCGTGCTGTAAAGAACAAAATAGATTTTCCGTACGGGTATAAAACCTTAAATCGGCTTTTACGATCAAATGGTTTTTTTTGGAGCAAGTGCCAAAATAAACGAAATTTGCTCATTGAGAGTCCAAATATTTTTCACTGGCGTGTGAAATATCTATCAACTGTAAGGCAATATAGGCAAGAAGGACGCAATATTGTGTATCTAGACGAAACCTGGGTAGATTATATGACAGTGAACAAATGCTGGGAAAGTGAAAATGTTACAGGTGTTGCTCAGGGAATCCGCTCTATTAGTCGCTTTATTATAGTTCATGCTGGTTCAAAAGCCGGATTTGTTCCAGGTGCTGCTTTAGTTTTTCGCTCGGGACTAACAACTGGAGACTATCATGGACAGATGAATAGAGATAATTTTGAAAAGTGGTTGCTCGAGAAGCTTCTACCTAACATTCCTCCCAAATCAGTCGTGGTAATGGATAATGCGTCTTATCATTCTCACGTAGAAGATAAAGTGCCAACTAAATACTGTACAAAAGCTCATATGATATTGTGGCTTAAATCGAACAATCTTGTATGTGATCCAACATGGAGAAAATATCAATTATATGAAGTAATATCAGCCAACAAGCCTAAAGAAAAAAAGTATAAAATTGACGGTCTTTTACGTAACCTCGGTCATGCATCTTTAAGGCTGCCTCCATACATGTGCGACCTCAACCCTATTGAACTTGCATGGGCAGGAGTAAAAAAATATATTCGAGAGCGCAACACCGGTGAACTTTCAATTAAAGATTTAATTAAAATAACATTAGAAGCAATTGACTCAATATCGGCTGAAAATTGGAAATCGTATGTTAAACATGTTCGTTCTATTGAAGATAAATACTGGGAAGTAGATGGCAAAATTGAAACGGGTATTGATGATTTAGTTGTCACACTGGGATCTTCAAGTAGTGATGACGAAACATCATCATTTTCAGAGGAATGCAACGATTTAGAAGGAATCGAACCATTAGAATAACAGTCGTCTACCTCAAAAATGGCTTAGTTTGTTTTCATATATTTTGTAAAATTGTTCATAAAGTAGCTGTCAATAAACTGCTTCAAAATAATTAATTTTGTGTTCAATACCGGGTGTCAAAAAATATCTAATATTGCAATTAATATTTGAACTTGTTCAAAAAATATCTAATATTACAATTATTATACAGAACTCATATTTTTCCAAAATTAACACATCGATGTAGTTTAGTAGGGAAGCCAGCACTGATTTCAGTGAACAAGATTTATGCAGTTCGACTTTGGGCTATTCGGGTATGCCAAAAATGACCGTTTGTCTCCGTCTGTCATATTACTTTGTACAGGGGGCGTCATTGTGAAGTACTATACAGCGCGTTTCCTAATTGCGTGCTAATGTTAAAGGGGGGGGTGATTCTTGGACCTTTTTAAGAAAAAAGTTTAATATGAACCTAAAAGTCTTAACTTTGGAGATACAGAGTTTTAAAAAAACATTTTTTTTAAATCCTATTTCTGATGCTATTATAGATACATAACTGTGTGAAATTTGATCCACGTCTTTTATGCATAAAAGGACATTTTTTTATTAACAATCAATTTTCGAAATTTCTACCAGTGGCGTGCATATGTAATTAACCGGGGTAAATCCGTATGCTCCTTAATGCTATAAGACGTGTATCAAATTTCATGCAGTTATCTACAATAGTATCAGAATTGGGATGAAAAATGTTTTCTTTTTAAACTTTACCATCCTGTATCTCAAAAGTTAAGACTTTTAGGACATAAAAACATCCCCTTTAACATCAGCACGCAATTAGGAAACGCCCTGTATAGTACTTCACAATAACGGCCCCTGTATAAAGTAATATGACAAATGGAGACAGAAGCTGACTTTTCTGAAAGTCGAACTGCATAAATTAAAATTTTGATAAATCGTTCACTGAATCTGATGCTGGCTGCCCTTGTAAAATCTGGACTTGAAAATCGTGTATCACTATACTGGGTGGTCCAATAATAGTGGACGTAGGCAGTAGACCGGGAACCGTTAATGACAGAACTGAAGAAAATATGGTTATAGGTAAATCGATCAAGAAAAATCAAAATTAAATCATTTTAAAATTCAAAAGTTTGCCGTTTTTACAACACAAAAGAGATATAGAAGTGCGGTACACCAAAGAAAACAGACAAATATAGATAAAGGTTCATTAAGCATAGTTACATTTTTTAATTATCTGAAATGCGTATAGTCAAAAAGGAGTGCCATATTATTTAAAGACCGACGGGACACCACTGGTTTAAAGAGATTTCTTGGCCGACCTTCCTAAACCGATTGACTCCGCCCGGTTTTCTTTCGTGTCCCGCACTTTATCATAATAAGCATGGATTTATAAAACCGGAGCCAACTGAGACTATTGCAAGACATATTGTTAATTAGTATAATAAAATAAGTAAGATTTTGCTATTTTGGCCTCGGAAACAGTTTTGAGGTTCGCCAGTTCTTACCTACCGAAAATATACCATTACCTAGTTTTAAAAATATATAACCACAAACACAAATAGTTTTCTTATAAAGCTTTCTACTACTAACATCTAGTTTGCACCACAATTCCTTTAATTTGAAAGAGTTTCTCTCCTTATTTTTATGCAGGCATATTCGGTATAATTATTATTTTTTTATTAAACTCATAATGTGCAAAAAGTAAAGTGCTCTCTTTTTCTTTTCTCGAAGTAATTTTTAAGTTTTTTTTATTTAAGTGTATCTACAGAACAAATATTTAGTTAAAAGTTGTTTTAAGGTCAAGCACTATGTGCCCATTGCCGAGATACCACTCACAGAGCTAAAATGTTCTCCAGTCATGAAGTTGTTCATATGTCAAAATGTCAGAAGGAACCAAAAAGAGTGAGTACTACTCATTACAATATATCTCATTGCTTAATTCTTAATACAAATCCGTTTTAAATTGGCGTTAGTATAACCCCATTGGTATGTTTCTACTAGTATAAAATACTATGCTTGCATCTGTAGCACTGAAGCAAATTAAGACATGTCCAGCGTGATGCAGGTTGTTGTTATGGTGTACATAAAGTTTGATTTATATTTAAACTATGGTATAACAGAAACTTTTTTACATTTTTTATTAACTCATTAATTTTTTTTTTATTTTAAATTACACTCAGTTTCAACGCCAAGATATTGAACGTTTTCTACTTTTTCAATTCTTTCCAAAACAGTGGCAATTTTGATAATTATGTAACAGACATGATTGTTTGTGTATTTTTAGTGAATTAGAACACGTAACAAGTGTTACTATGACAGGAGAATGTCATACATTTTGTTTTTTTTAAGTTTAAATTATTTATTATAGTCGACTTATTATTATTATCTGTGGCCTTTGTTGTGACATCATACCATGGTTTTCCTTCTCATTTTAAGTTTTTTTTTTACCGAATGCGTTATTAAAAATGATATATTAATTGCTTCTTTTTTTAGTGTCCACAACACGGTGAGCATTATATAATGTATTCCGCACTTCAAAACGCCATGCTATGTGTGAATTGTTTCCGAGATCTTCCGAATGAAATAAGAACTCAATGCGTCGATATTGACACGGCTCATACCCAAGCGTCGAAGCGATTAGAGAGAGGGCAAAATGCCATTATGGATTTGCAAGTAAGCTAATAATTTGCTAATTTAAGAAATGAAATTTGTTTTTGTGAATAATTTCATAGCTAAATCACGTTGCTGTACTAGGTAGTGCTTAATGTTACAGATCGCTAAGCAACTCTATTTGTATTTATCTTTAACAGAATTTATATCATTCCATATTTATTAATTTGGCATGTAGACATTTGTACTGGTTAATACTAATGGCAACCATTTACAAAACTGTGTCTGAAGTGAATTTATGAAAATGAAATGTTTCCAACCCTATGTGCGAAATGTAATCAAACGCCTTACTCAGATCATAAATAGATTATAATTGTGTTTAATCACTTCCAAATACTCATAAATATCAGATGCCAGATACCCTAGACTCTGTATTGTAACCTGACCATTTCTAAAATCATATCGAAAAAAATAAATTATTGTTTTCAAAATGTTATCGTGTTTGTCATAGATTAATAAAATCGGTAAATTTCCTTTACCCGGAACTTCCCTCGTTATGAATCTTTCCTTTTATTAGGAATAGTGAAGTGTGACCCAATTTAATTCCGTACATTTACTAACACATATATTCTGACTTTTAAAACATTTTTATTCGTCGCCATTTTGTATATCATATGCTACCTATGCCACACTTGATTTTTGGGCATAATTTAAAATAAATTCAATAAGTAGTTTTTATATTAACGCCAATTTGTTACGTCATGTTGAATTTGTACTAGTTGAACCCTACATCACAAATCAACAAAATTTAAAGTCATTTGAAAAGATTTTTCATAAGTTGATTTTTTAAAATAATTATTTGGCTGCCGTTTTGTTCCGCTATTTTGAATTCGTACAACAACTTTACCAGTTTATCTAATATCACACTTAATGCTTGCATAAAATTTGAAGTTAATCTAATAAGTAATGTTTTCAGGTTGATTATTAAAATGTTTAAAAGGCCAGTTCATTCCTATATTACAATTGATTTTTGTGCAAAATTTGAGGTGAATTGGTTAATTACTTTCTTCAGTTATATTTTTTTTAACGTTTTACTAGGCCGCCATTTTATTCTTATACCCATATGATCCTGATAAGTAGTTTTTAAGATATGCCGTGAACTGAGAGACCGACAGACGGACCGACGAAATTCATAAAACATATTTTTTGGCATCTAGGGACGCAAAAACATGAAGACATGTAAAACTTGAGAAGATGATTTTTTCACGATTACAAATATATTTAGCCGCCATTTTGTTCCACCATCTTGAATTAGTACCACAGTTTTACTAGTTCATCTTTCACGATTATTTATGGCACACCATTTGAAATCAAGGCCTTAGGTAGTTTTTAATATTTAAATATTTTACTAAGCGGCCATTCTGTTCCGCCATCTTGGATTCGCACCAAAATTTTATCAGTTGATTCCTACATAATAATAGATTTTTGTGCAAAAGTTGAGATAAGTTGGATATGTAGTTTTTAGTAATAATTTTTTTAACATTTCACTAGGCCGCCATTTTGTTTGGCCGTATTGGATTTTTACCAAAATATTACCACGTCATCCCCATATGACCCTTAATTTTTGACCAAAATTTGGAGTTATTCTGGTAAGCACTTTTATACTTATGCAGCGAACTGACAGACCGACAGACAGACCGACGGAATTCAGAAAATATAGGGACCTTGAAACGTAAAGATTTGAAAAAATCTCCGAGGGTGACTTTTTTTACGATTACAATACTTCCCTTTTACGAAGGAAGTAAAAATGTGGTTTAAATTATGGATTTTTTATGTACTTGTTTATTATTATTATTTATTTGTATTCATTATTCAACAGAATCTGTAAATTTCTAGTAGACGTAGATCTGAATAAAAAATTGTGGCAGCATTTTTACAGTGTATTTGTACTTATAAAGAAGTAATGCTCGAGCTATCTTTGGAATTGCTTCAAATTTCTTATTGAAACGTTTTAGACTTCAGTCCGTGACGGAATAATCGCTCTCAAAGGTCTCATGGATGAGTTGCGTCGAAATATGGACGCGGAAAAACACACGATTAACACCTTTTGCCAGGGGATGCAGGAAGCCATGGCAAAGACCCATGCCACCATGATTATGGAAGTGCAGAGGCAATTTGATAGCAAAGACAGAATTTACAGGAGTCAGTTGTTACTGCTAGGTTTGTATAAGATTTTTGTTGTTCAGTTTTGCTGACGCTATAGTAAAAATCAATTATATAAAGATAATCTGTTTAATTAATTTTCTTATTTAGTAGTAAAGGCAAAATGTTTATTATTATATTGTTTTAGGGACAGTAATGCCAGTACTGCAACTACACTTGGTTTTATGTACTACTTTTACTGCTGCTGCTAATAAGTATCAGTTCCTTGAACTTTGCCCTTCGCTTATAGAAAGATTAGCTGCTGTTGGAAACCTAAGTCAACCAGTGAGGTTAGTTAGTTATTAATAATCCGTTTACAAACACACCAGAGACACCAACAGGAGCAATACCGACATTTGTGGTTACCAAGAGAACATCCGAAATCGGTTTTGCTCCTGTTGGTGGTTTCGTGTTTTAATTTTAACTAATTGACTCTACTAATGAAGACCTTAAGTCAGGAACACATGTCTATAGTTGACCAAATTTCATAGCTTTAGCGGTCATCCCAAAAAAAATGTTACTATATACTAGTTCTTGCCATGTTAATATTTTCCTACTTTCGATATATTCCATATCTAGAAGAGACGGTGTTACAAAAAGCCAATGCACCAATATTATTTTTTAAAAGATACGTGGATAATTGTTTATTAGCAATCCCAAAAGATAAACAACCGTAGTAGTAGACTATATACGACTAACATCACGATAAAACCGCTCCACGTATTTACTGTTTTCGTATGATTTTAAATTACTATTATATATGTGTTTGGTGTCATTTTAATTGTAAAATTGTGTAGTATTGTGAATACAGATCTATTTTTATGTAGAAATTGCAGTTGCGGGCGAAAAGTTGAAAAACCATAAAATTGCTAAAGGTTTAAAAAATGGACTTATTACAAAAAAACTGCAAACAAGCAATCTGATAATTTGCCTGTTATCTCTTAAAATAGTTTTCAGTATTTATTTACTGTTGGAAATCACTCTTTTTTTGCTGATTTTGGACGCTCAATGAACTGATAGTAAAAAGGTGTAAATAGATTGTATTTATGACTGGTTCAATTCATTAAATTTTTGTTGTACTTTTGAATGAACTTACCTTAACAAATTGGACAGGACCGTATTTATTTAATTTAAAATGTCTAATTTAATATGCTGCAAATGTCAAGTGCCATGTGTGTTTAAAAGTAGACCTAAAGAAAATGAACTGTTCGGGTCTCACTGTGATAATTGTAAAGATGCATTTTGTAAAACTTGTGCCCAAATAAGCACAACGGAAGCACATGCTGTCTCCTTGTCACAGAGAAGCATTATTTTTTTATGTGTGGAGTGTAAGGAACTCTTAAAGAATGTCCCAAAAATAAAAAAAATTACTGAATTAATTAATAAACATAAGACCCAATCAAATGCAAAAGACATTTATATTGAGAATTTAGAAATAAAATATGAAACCACCACTAAAGGACTTCAGGAGGAAATCAACACTCTTTTAACTAAAAATAAGGAAAAAGATAACCACATTTTAAGACTTAAAAGAAGAACTCAGGATTTTGAAGAATCTGTTTATATAGCCGAGAAAGATTTTGAGGAGACTATTAATCAACAAAAAGAGGAGATTAAGCGGTTAAATCAAGATTGCATTCGGCTACTTGACAGAAATGAAAATCTTTTAATGGAAATTTCAAACTTGGAGGGCAAGATAAAATTTTTGGAAGATCAACTAAATGACTTTCTGTCTTCGAAGGACAATATGTTAATTAGCATAGAGACATTGACAAAAGACAATGAAGCTTATGTCAGTGAATTAAAGCAAGTGAAGTATGGGTTGTTTTGTATTCGTGATAACCAAAGTAATATTATCCATATGGATCATTTATCGAATCTTGCAGAACGTGCTCAAGGAACATTAGCTGATAGTCTCATTCAGCATAACGATTATATTTTAAATAAAAAACCTTTTGAAACTAGAACCTCAAATAGGAGTAAGATTGTTTTTCTTTGTGACCAATGTGGTCGGAATGTAAATAGGTACATACGAGAAAGCTGCAAACAATTTGAGGTGCAAACAATTATCAAGCCATATGCAAGTTTTGACAATGTAGTGGGCAATGCTGAGGCTTTTACAAAAGATCTTACTTTTGATGATTATGTAATTATTTTAGCAGGTTTTAATGACTTAAAAAAAAATAAATCTTATTCTTTCAAAAAATATAATGATATATTTAGTTCTCTCAGCCATACCAATATTATATTAATTTCAATTCCTTTTTTAAATAATAATACTAGAATTAATAATGATATTTTTAAATATAATAATAAATTGCACAATTTTGTGTTAAAATTGAATCAGTACTCACAGGGTAAGATATCCTTCTTGGACTTTAATGACACTCGGGGTCTACCAGTGGGTAAACAAAGCTTTACATATAATTTGATTACCATTATTGATTCTCTCAAAAGAGGTTCTAATTTGTTATTTGTAAAATTAAATGAGGCAATTCAAGAAAACTACATTTTGGACAGCAGTGACAAAGCTTCCGAGTCAACTTTAAACATTTATTTACAGGAAACTTTTTTAGGACCACAATTGGAGACAGTTGTCTCACTTTAATGTCTTTGAATGTCCAGTCTATTAGGTCGAAGCTTGATGAATTGTTTGTATTTCTGGGTTGTCTTAATTATCCTAGTATAGTATTTTTGTGTGAACACTGGCTAAAAGGCAATGAACCAATCTTTCTGCCAGGCTATTTTGTTATTGACAAATACTGTCGTTCTGAGTATAGTCACAGCGGCACTATTATCTTTGTTAACGAGCAATTATTTCCTGTGATTTTGAACGTGTCACAACATTTGATACTTTGCTTGAGGAGAAAGTATTTGAATTTTCCACTATTTTCTCGTCAAAGTTAAATTTATATATTTTTGGTCTCTATAGAGCGCCATCCAGTAATTTTAATTACTTCTTACTTAAGCTGGAAACTGTACTTTCCCAATTCCCTGTTAATGCTCGTATCATTGTATGTGGTGACTTTAATGTGAATTATCTAGCCTCCTGTGATAATAACACCCAACATTTGAATTATCTGTTGCTCTCTTATAATTTAAAAATGCATGTTACATATCCAACAAGAATAACCTTACACTCTGCAACTTTGATTGATTATGTTTGTTCAAATTTTGTATCAGGTGACTTTGATTGTAAGGTTGTCAGTGCTGGTGTTTCAGATCATGAAGCTACTTTGTGTACATTTAAGATTAAACATAAGTTAATGAATAGGCATAGTAGGAAGGGCAGACTTTTTTCTAGAAAAAACTATGACAGATTTGCATGTTTATGTCGTGGTGCTTGTTGGCAAAGTGTATTCAATTCTGAGGATCCACTGGAGCTTTTTCATACCAGACTTGTTCAGATTTTCAATAAAGCTTTTCCTATTGTAAATATAAAGATAAAAAATAAAAAACCTTGGGTGACACAAGGCATTAAAATTTTATCAAAAAACTTACGATGCTTACATTACCTTAGAAAGTACTATATTTACAATCACAGCTTCTGTGAGTATTTTAATGAGTACCGTAACATCTATCGAAGGACAATTAAAGCTGCAAAACAATGCTATTATAGAGGCAGACTACAAAAGTCTAAAAACAAACTGAAGGAATCATGGAAAATAGTAAATGAACTCCGTGAAAAAAATAATTGCCATCATGCTGGTACGAAAGTATCATCGGAGAGCCTTAATGAATTTTATTGTTCTATAGCAGCTAGTTTGGTTAATAAAATAGTTAACAAACCTAATCACAGTTTCTATATGAATAAACATAAAGTTTTGCACTCCTTCTTTTTAGAGCCTACAACTCCAATTGAATTAAAGGAAATATTTACTGAAATAAAAAATAAAAATTCTTCGGGCTGGGACGGAGTGGCGGTGAAAATATTTTTGGAACTTCCATGTAATGTGTTAAATGTTTTATCTGCGGTTATCAATGTGTCTTTTGTGTCGGGTGTGTTCCCCTGTTGCCTAAAAAAAGCTAATATTATACCTCTGTTTAAAGGTGGAGATACTACTCTAATATCAAATTACCGACCCATTGCCCTTTTGCCAACATTAACAAAGATTGTCGAGAAACTTGTTAAGAAACGTATGATCACTTTTATGGAAAAGCACAAGATTCTGAGTACAGCGCAATTCGGTTTTCAGCCGAGAAAAAATACCACTGAAGCAATTTTCTCCTTTCTGGAATCTCTTTACTTGTGTCTGAACGATAAGGAATCAGCTGCTGCAGTTTTCTGCGGCTTGTCCAAAGCTTTCGACTGCGTCAATCATAACATTCTTTTGGAAAAATTACAAATTTATGGTTTTAGAGGCAATTGTCTGAAATGGTTTGAATCATATCTAACCAACAGAGTTCAATGTATTTCACAAGATGGCTGCACTTCTAGCCAGAAAACAATCACTTGTGGTGTGCCTCAAGGGTCAGTTTTGGGGCCTGTTTTATTTTTATTATATATTAATGATATAGTTAGTTTGGACATAGCAGGTAAGTTCACCTTGTTTGCCGACGATGCCACTGTGTTGTGGCTTAATAGTGATCATAATAAACTTAGCGATTTGATTACTTCTGATTTAATAAAGATTAAACAATGGTGCGATGCCAATTACTTGACCCTTAACGTTGACAAAACCTGTGTGATGTCGTTTAAGTGTCATCTAAGTGATGTGATTCTTGAAAGCAAACCCTTAAAAAACTTAAAGGAAAATAAATTCTTGGGTATTTGGCTTGACAATGACCTAAAGTTTGCAGCCCATATAATTGCATTATGTCCTAAGTTAGCATCTGGTTGTTATGCTTTGAGAGTTATTAGCAACCAGCTTGACCCTACAATTGCCAGAAGTGCTTATTTTGCTCTCATAGAATCCCATTTAAGGTATGGTGTTTGTTTTTGGGGATCATGCACAGAGCAGCTCTTTAATAGTGTTTTTGTGTTGCAGAAAAGAGCAATAAGTTATTTATGTAAAGCTAATGTCCAGGACTCTTGTAGACCATTATTTGTATGAGAAAAAATTTTAACGCTAGCATGTATTTTTATCCTTGAGACCTCATGTCTTATGCATAAGAAATTTAAAACTGAGATTAATTCCTCCCCAGAAAGAGTTTCTCGTCGTTCCAACAGTATTCCACTGCCTATTCCGCACTCATCTCAAGCAAAAAAATCTGTAATATATAATAGCAAAGCCATTTTTAATCATTTGCCAGTGAGCATCAGGCAGATACAGAGTGAACGCCTTTTTAAAAACAAACTTAAATCATTTTTGATTGATAAGCCCTTCTATAGTGTGTCAGAGTTTTTCCAAAAACATTTTAATTGATTTTATTATTAAATCTTCAAAAAAAAATTTTTTTTTCTTTTCACTTTGTGATGTATTTTAACATATTTACAATTTTATTTCTTGACAAATTTATGTATTGTTTACTTTTACTTTATTTATTTATTTATTTACGTTTGTATTAGTTCATTTTTACATTTATGTTAATTGATATTTAGTTTTTTCATATAATTATAATTATTTATATTGGTCCCCATTATTTAGGTGCTTAATTATTTGAGTGTTTATTTTTTTTCTTTTCTTTTTGGAAATTTATTATGAACCAACTAAAAGCTTGCTTCTTATATGTTATTTTGTGTTATTTTTTTAGACAAATAATTTGTTGTTTTTTTAAAATTGTATTTTGTTTCTCAGCTTTGTCAATGAGTTTTACTTCTGACAATAAAGCATGTTTTGAATTTGAATTTGTCTCTTTCTTAAACAATTTTCATCCAAAGTTTAATTTTAGATTTAACATTAATAACAGACCACAAATAAAATGACATTAAAACTAAGTGGTACACCAAAAAAAACAGGTCCTCCCGCTATCTTAATTACAATTTAAGTCACCCAAAATATTAAAAAAAAACTCCGTGATGATAGGATTAGTCGTGCACTAACACTAACATCACCTATATACCGAGTTGACATTTTAAATAAAGTTAAAGACAAAAATCATTTCCCTTTAAAAGCCATCGAACGAATTATAAAACGAAGAACGTATAAATTATACAATGGCACAAAACATGTAAATAATAGCTACAACAATAACACCACCACATACATATTTTTGCCATACACTGAAGGTTTTTCTGAGAAGATTAACACATTCTTGGTAAACACGGTATAACCGTATGCCACAAATCAAACAATACCCTTAAATCTTTATATATACCACTAAAAAGTCTAATACCAATTAAAAAACAATCAAACGTAGTTTACAGCATTCTCTGTCTAAACTGCCCAAAAAATATATAGGCATGACCACACAATACCTATCAAATAGACTAAATGGACATAAATATACAAAAAATGGTTCCACAGCACTACATAAGCATGAAATAGATATAAAACATGAATTTGATTTTTTTGCTACAACGATCTTATCAAAAGAATAATATTACCATAAACTAACATTCAATGAAATGGTCCAAATAAAAAAAGAAAAACATACAGTAAACGATCGGAAAGACATTGACAATCTGAGCCAAATATATCACAGTCTAATTTAATTCAATTGCTATAAACTATTTCTATCAATCATAACTACATATCGTATAATGTCAGACTCACAAAAATATTTTTAAAACAACCCGTATCTACTAATATTGTTCACAATGTGAATATAATCAAAAAAATTAAATAATATATATAAAAAATACAATAGAATTCTCTAACCAGTGTATCACTTACCTTCGTACTGCGAAGCAAGGCAAAAATAACATCTTTCTCAAGGTATGTACTGTACTATTTTAACTAATTGGTTTTAATAATTTTAATGCGTGCCGTTATTCCTAATTGCTTTTCTTTTAAACTTGAGTATATTGACTTTTTGTATTTTGATTTTTAGATGTATAAAAATAAAGCATTTTGAAAAAGCCTCTAATGAACAGGCGAAACGTCAATTAAAGTTTTTTCTAATATGTATACATATATATGAATATATATATATATATATATATATATATATATATATATATATATATATATATATATATATATATATATATATATATATATATATATATATATATATATATATATATATATATATATATATATATATATATATATATATATATATATATATATATATATATATATATATATATATATATATATATATATATATATATATATATATACATATATATATATATATATATATATATATATATATATATATATATATATATACATATATACAGGGTGTCCCGAATTGCAGTGTCCAAACTTTAACAGCGCATTCTGCATTCAAAATAAGCCCTAATTTTCTATATAAACATATATCGGCAAATGCTTCGTTTTCGAAATACAGGGTGTTAAAGTTTTAAGAAAAAAATAGTTTTTTAGTCATAACTTTTTTATTACTTGAGATATTGTTATTAAATTTGGTAAACAGCCTTGGAGTAACAAAAGGCATTTTTTGTTTTGAAATATTTTTTAATTTTTCATTAGTGGCGTCCGTACGGGATTTTTTATTGAATATTGTTGAAGAAAAAATGGTACTCTACTGCTTTTTCTGAAAACAAAAATCATTCCTAAAATCCCCACTCAGTTTGGAGCAAATTTGATCCCGTGTCTTTTTTTCGTGCAGTGTAATGATTTCGAGTAAAAAACTAAAAACCATTTTTATGTATGGCATAGTTAAAATTTCCATTATTGTTAATTTCAGTAGCAAAACCTTTAAGGTGGGATTGTAACAGCAAGTTTTTAAAATTATTTGGTTTCCGATATTTATTTCATGCATTCCAGGTGAATTCATAATTTCTGAACAACGTATGTAGGGTTTCTAAAATAAAAGCTTGTCTGACAACTAAGGAGAGATGACGTCATCGACCCGTTGTAATGGAGATTTGCATTATGTTTGGGTTATCAGGGTGACATCGCAGAAGTTAGCAGGCAACCTATTAAAATCTAATGTCCTTGGTACTTACCATCATTCCTTCATTGTCGACTCTTGGTATGCCATGATTGCATTTTTGTGATAATTGGACAATTGCTAGGTTCGTCTTTAAAGTATGACAGATGAGTTTATAATTCTAAAATCGTCGATTCATTTTGTAAAACGGTAATTAGAATTAATTTAATTTTGGAGATGATACTTCATTTTACCGAAACTACTCTTTATTACCTAAGTTCGTAATTAATTTTACAAAAACTAGAATTCATAACTTTTATTAACTTAGATCGTGAAAAAAATTTATAGAGCACTTTAAATATCATTAAGGATTAATGTGGGCCTTAAAATTCACAATAATTGCTCAAAATGAGCTCCTCTAACTTCGACACATTTTCGGCATCTGCTCTGTGTCAGTGGCATGGCGTATAAAATTCGTATTGGCTCGCAAAGTTTCACAGGCTTGCTCTATCCTTAGAATCAGTTCTTCTTTTGTATGAACTGGTCTGGAATAAACTAAATTTTTCAAATAACCCCACACAAAGAAGTCGACAGGTGTGAGGTCAGGGGAACGTGGTGGCCAGGCTGTAGCTCCTAATCGTCCAATCCACCGTTCTGGATAATTATTATTTAACCACTCGCGATTTACAAGTGCAAATGCGCGGAAGCCCCGTCCATTTGAATCCAGAATTCGTTTCTAAGATTTAGAGGAATATTTTCTAGATATTGAAATAACTCATTTTGCATCAAATCATTGGAAATCTTCGTTGGTATTCCCGTACTGCTGCATTTGCATTTCCATTACAGAAACCATAAACGAAATGAATATCAGCATACTCAAAGTTACTGAATAGCACCATTTTGAAATACGATGAAAGTATTTGTACAATTACTATGTGTCTATAAAACTTGCTTAAATAATATTGTTTATATTATGTATCGAAACATTCCGTAGACAGACTAGTCTACATGTTGAGGTATGTAATTATATTAAATATTTGCTTCAATTAATTTAAAGTTAAATATTTTTATTCAGTTGCGAAAAAGCCAAAAAGATTTTTGTTTGAAATCACGAGTTAGACTGATAATTACCTTTTTGTATAAACTGTAATGTACCTGACATTTATTTACTCTAAAAACTCAAATGTCACACTTTAAAGACGAAACTAGCAATTGTTCAATTGTCACAAAAATGCAATCATGGCATACCAAGATGTTAAAGGTTTTGCCACTGAAATAATTAACAATAATGGAAATTTTAACTACGCCATACATAAAAATAGTTTTTAGTTTTTAACTCGAAATCCTTGCATCGCACGAAAAAAAGGCAAGGGATCAAATTTGCTCCAAACTGAGTGGGGATTTTAGGAATGATTTTTGTTTTCAGAAAAAGCAGTAGCGTACCATTTTTTCTTCAAGAATATTCAATAAAAAATCCTGTACGGACGCCACTGATAAAGAATTAAAAAATATTTCAAATCAAAAAATGCCTTTTGTTACTCAAAGGCTGTTTACCAAATTTAATTACAATATCTCAAGGACTAAAAAAGTTATGACTAAATAACAATTTTTTTCTTAGAACTTTAACACCCTGTATTTGGAAAACGAAGCATTTGCCGATATATGTTTATATAGAAAATTAGGACTTATTTTGAATGCAGAATGCGCTGTTAAAGTTTGGGCACTGCAATTCGGGACACCCTGTATGTGTGTATATATAAATCGCAGCCATTCTAAGCAATGGCCAAAATAGGAAAAATTTAGATCAAGACAAATGAAACTGGGTACAATTCCTAGCTAAACTTCAATATTATCCCGTCGTGATTTATCTGAGAATAGACTTATCCCATTTAGGAGAAAAACATTTGATTCAAGGTTTCAGTAATTACCAGAGCAAAACTTTATACTTTATTACTTACCGACACGCAACTTTGTATTTTCCTAAGGAATTCTTTTAATGCTTAGCAATATCTTAAAGTATTCGATGAATACGTCGTTCGTGCTCCTTTTGTAGAAAACTCTTTTTATACGGGATAACAACCACATTACTTTTACATTTGGTCTATACTATCATCTAAAAACCCGTGTTTGTTTTTAAAGAATAATGCCCTATAGCTAGTGAAAAAAACATGTCTGATTTTGACCTTAATCATAAAATCATCAAGAAAAAATATTGTTACGAATTAGAAAAAAGTTAATAAAATTTAAGAATGTGATTAAAAGTTTTAAAGTCTTAAAGTGGACTAATATTTTAGCTTTGCCACTTATTTGTGAATCTGTGTATATTTTCTTTTCTACGGTTTTGTAAATCTGTCTCCATAGAAGTTATTTTTTGATATTAAAAATCTGTATCCTAATTATTGAATTATCTAATTGTGGAGGTAAAAATCATGCTTGTCAAAGCCTAGGCTACACTGGCCAAATATAAATATTCCTTAAGATTTAATATTTTTAAGAGTTTTTTTTTTAATTTACTATTACGACGGAACTCTTAGATTAAACCGCATTTAGGGTATTTATTTAGGGCCAACAAAAACCGACCATAGAAACGAAAGTAATTTATAATAAATAATGCCTTTTAACTGGGATTAGATATATTATACATAAAACATTAATTAGCAGTTTCATTATTGTTCTATTTATTATTTTATTTTCATTAACTATAAATTATGCATTCCTTGGTTTAGGTCTTTGCAGTCTTCCCAGATCAAAACAAACTACAGAAGTGAATTTGCCCAGTGTTTGGAACCATGGATTGGGCAAGCAGCAGTGTCGCAACATCAGTCGGAACTAGCCGCAAGTAAATACTATAATTATTTACATTGTCTTAACTGAAGTATTACAAAAAAATATTATTTGCCTTATCTTAATTAAATTTTGACACAACACTATGAAACTAACTTCGCACACGAGTTTGAAGTAATTTATTTCATTTCATTTATTTGGGACTTGCCCATCCAATACATGTTATAATCATTACAATATCACAGAAAATATCTCAAGTTTAGTATATTAATAAATAGGTATCTGCAGTAGTTGTAAATCTTATAGTAATCCACTATGACATAAAGTCTGCTGTACGAATCGTGGGCTACAGAAACTATGCTGGCAAAAAATACAGGGTGTCCCAACTAAAAGTATCTACCCCAAATAACGGACCCCCAAGAAAACAAAGTAAAAAACGCTCGGATCCGTCGATTTTTGTTTTGAGGGGGAAACATTTTACGCCTATGAGCCTTGAGCGGTAACGCGATTCACCCCCAAAATGTTAATGGAAAGGGGGGTCGAGTGATACCTTATTTTGAAGGTCTTTCGGCCTATTTAGTGTCAAGCATTTTATGAATTTAGTACAATTTTTTGTCCTTTACCTTAGGAACCATAATTGTGCAAGAGTTGCAGCTTTATGATTCAATGAAATTCATCATGATCATTCTTTGACCCATAAAAGTGTGTTACAAGTGGGGACAAACTTTGCAGAAACTGGATCAGCTGGCAATAAAAAAACATGAGAGTGAAACATAAGAAATGAAAACGTTGAAGTTGCAGTCCTTGGCCATGTTGCTATAGCCCCAACTAGTTCCATCAAACAAACAGCTACAGTTTTAGGCGTATCCCGAAGCAGTGTTCACCGAATTCTCAAATCCCATAAGTTTCGATCATTTAAATATCAGTTGTTTCTCGAGATTAACGAAGACGACTTTGATCACAGAATAGAGTTTTGTGAGAATATTTCTGAAAAATTGACCATAATTTGTGATGTTTGTTTTTCTGACGGGCTTTTCTTCATACTACTACTTTTCCCGATCGCTGGATTGGAAGGAAAGGTCCAATGGAATGGCCAGCACGATCATCTGATTTGACGCCGTTGGACTTCCTTCTTTGGGGACACCTGACGTCAAAAGTTTATAAGAGCCAGCCAGAATCACTTGAGGATTTAAGACAGCGAATCGTAGCCGAATGTCTTTAGTTAACTGAAACATTTCAAAGTGTTCGAGAGGAATTCGAAGCTCGGTTGTATCACTGCATGGAAGTAAACGACAAACATTTCCAGCAGTTTGTAAGATAAATTATTCTACTTATGATAGCATATACAATTCATCAATGAAGCTCCTGATGAAATATAATTATTAACAAATATTTTGGTAATTTTTGGAATCACAGGAGCTTCCAAAATTCATCAATGAAGCTCCGGATGAAACATAATTATTAACAAATATTTTAGTAATTTTTGGAATCTTAATAGCTTGCCGGTGTGATGTATTAATAAAAATGTCAAAAATGTGGGTTCTGTTTTCATTATAGATGTTCTTGTTAACAAAATGGAGATGCCATTTAAATATGCAATCATTAATCCCGATTATAATAAAAAGTATCGGAAGTATGTAAATACTAGACTAATCGTCTTTTCTTTAATTACCATTGTTCGTATAAATAAATTCTTAATCACTCATTTCTGGCTGAAACTAAAGCAGACACATCTATTCTTTAAACGATGGAATTCCAGAATTATTGCTGAAGAGTACGTAGAAGATTCCCATTAAAACATTGCGCATTTCCAGCGGAATGTCGGGCTGTTAGAGAATTAATTAATGATTGATACCCACATATCGTCAGAACCTCCTACCATGCGCCATTTGAAATCACATTATCGCGTTGCAGTTACTCTAAAATTTCATAGGTTTGGTCAATTAAGAAATCATGCGATTAGACCACGACCAAATGGATTCACTTACCGATATTTTGCCTTTGATTGCACTGGGCATTTTCAGTGGATCTTTATTCTACTAGATCGGAACACTGAATGAGCTAGATCTAAGCCGGCTTTTGTACTTGTGTTCACAGAGTATATATTATAATAAAAATGCAAACACTTTTCAAAAATAATATTGTTTTTTTCCAAAAAAAAAAAATGTTTTGTATTAATTAAAATATATTTAAAGATTCATAATGTGCGATATATATTTGCATATCCTGCTGGCAAATAACTCATTTATCGCATTAATTTGACAGTTAAATAGTTATTTAGTTTGAGGAAGATTTTTCAATATAAAAATTTAAAACATGCCTTTTTCCATTGATATATTCCGTTATTAGACCTCTTTAGTAGTATTTTTTTAAAGTGTATGTTGCAGCCTCCCGAATCTACGATACAGCTCCTCCAGCGACCAGAAAACAGCAAACCTCCCTCAAAAGCAAAATCTTGGAGGGAGATTCTTCCTTTTCGGCTCACTGTCGATCCTTTGAGTCGCAGATAAGGGAATTGAACCAACAGTTTAATAAAGTGAAGGAAAAAGTTGGTGAACTCCACAAGTGAGTAATAAGATTAACGTTTAGTTGATATGTTTGCTTTTATTAAAAAAAAAAGAAAACAGGTTCGTTTTTTGTATTCCTACGGAAAATTCAGACAGACAGAGTTTTTAACTTTACGCTTATAAAATTTTTCTTTTTCTTTATGCCAAATGTATTATTTATTAATATATTTATTAGGTTAAAGATGTAGTTTTAAGTCGAAAAATGCACATTTATATTTAGTAAACCATATCATGTGGTATGATTGATATAATCATTGCACGAATAAATATTGTTCAATAATAGTTCATAGCTTATTTGATTCTACTCAATAAATCCTTAGTAATAACAATTTTTTAGGGACATAAATGCCATTAGAAAAGCGCAGACACCTCCGCTGACTGCAAGATATGAAATGCTTATTAGAGAGTGCCTTAATTTGGACCAAACTCTGGAAAGGTATGTAACCAACTTTATACTACACGTAAAAGTTACTCTACTACACTGAATTATATTACATTATATCTCGGAACAAGATTGAGTACAATAGAACGGAAAATTACACAAAATGAAATAATGTTCCCTGTTGTAAAATCGGTGGTGTTAAAGACGGACTTGTTCAGATGTTCCAAGTTCGACTCTGTCATTTGTGTATAATTTCATTGTCACTGTTAAAATTTGTCATCTAATGTTAACCTATTGTATTTTTTTTTTCGAAGTTGGTAAAAGTTGAAAAAGGACTATGATTTATATAAAGGATTTGTACAAGTCTAAAACCAGAACCGAGTCATAGTATTTAACGGATGGTATGTAAATTCGTAAGAAACAAATCGAAATTCACTATGCCAAAAGCATTTGAAAAGTTTGTTGAAACTAAACCAACGTGAGTGCTTTTGCATCAGTAATAATAAATCAAATTGTTCCTACTGACGTGGGTTTGTAGAATCTAAATTAATGCTGACAGGAAAAAGCTAACTTCACACACTAACTAATCATTTACAGGTATAAAGAACATACAGGCTGTTTCGAAATGAAGATTTTAGTTAATTTAGCCAGCGTTTAACTCATAGTTATTCAATGTAAAAGGGGCCAATCATTTTGCTATATTTATTGAATCGCAATAGGTGGTGCGAGTTCACCAAGTAATAGTAGGGATTAATATAAAGTCGTTCTTGGTTTGTGTTTGACTTCTTAAATTTTTGTATGTATATAATTGGGATTTTTTATCTCTATTTTAAAAATATCAGGATTCATTCACAGAGCATACATATTTATGATCAAGGCCGACATAAGGCGTGCAAATGAAGGTATGGTGTGTGGAGTTTTAGACAAAAAAATATCTTTACATAAATTAAATTATAATTTTTAGATGCATATTATGTCTGAGAATAATGGGTGGTATGAATAAAAAGAAAGTATCTGTATAATCAACTACAAGTATTAGTATTTTCTCCGTAGTATTTACCTTCAAACAAAGCATTTACCAATTTCCGGTAGTATCTACTTTACTTACCATGGAACATGCTTCACGAAAAAGTATACTAAGTAGATACTTCATATTATGAAGTATGAAGTATTATGAAGTATCTACTTAACAAGTGTAGAACATTCTTTAAAACGTGTAGCACTTGCTTATTATGCTATCGTGAACAGAACCAGGCCACGATGGACCCACGCTGGTAAACTTTTCCCTATGGTCACGTGTTGCTTGTTCATTTATTGAGCAAAAACCTTTTCTAGTAATATATTCGTCACCGTGAATGTGAAGTTTTAAAACTTTTACGTGTGTGCAGTTAATTGCCCCAATGACATTGGCTACATTAAGAGCATCTTCTGAAGCAGGAAATGTAATCCATTTATTTTTCGAGACATAACGGATTATTTTGGAAACTGTTGTTTGGTGGATCCCAATATCCAAGCCAACACCTTGTTGCATTCCAGGGCCCCTAAAACAAAAAAATATATAAATAGGTATTGCTGACTTAAAACCTATAAAAAAAAAGTTTCTTTAACTTCAAGAATGGCACTATTGCATTTTTCCCGTAAGAAAAATGTGCACTTCCAGTTGTCATATTTATCATAAAAAATATAAAATTTAATTTTTCTTTTGGGGCTTGTTAAACTAAATACTAAAAAAACTGATCTATCCAATTAACAAATAAACAATTATTGTTAATACAAACCTAAAGTTCTTAGAAATGCTTCCATTTGCTAAATATGTGACAGAGCACCACCTCTAGTTTCATTGGTCTCCTTTAGAAATTCGTTGGCTAAGAAAGTAACGTTTTCCCTAGTAAACCTACATAAAAAATACAAAATATAAAAGTGAAACATTCTGAATCTATGCTGTTTATTTGTTTACCTGAATATTTGACGATATAGGGTATCATCATCTTAATGTCTTCTTGTACTATAAATTTTATTCCTACGTATTTGAGCCATCTTTAAATAACCACTTTGTACCACTCGTAGTGAAGCTGCTATGATATCAACTTTACTAATACCGGAGCAAATACTGCAAATCAAAGTACCTACTAGTAAAAAAGTAGATACCTCAAGTCGTAGTACATGCTACTAATATTTTTCGGAAAATGCTATTCATTTTAGCATTTTCCGAAAAATTGAAGGCAGTACTTCGAAATGTAGTAACTACTTTGTTTTTAAGTAAATTCTTCTGTAGAAGAAACTACTACTTGTAGTAGTAGCAGGTACTTCGTTTTTATTCATACCACCCATTGTCTACCTGAAGTGTCTCTTGAATTCCATATCATTATAAAAGTTAAACACATTTTCCACATAGTCTTCGGTACGAAGCTTTTTCTTTTTTTGTATTTTAGAAAGAATGTTTATTATGAATTCATCATCACTTAGAGAAAATGTTAATAATATGGTAATTAAATTATTACATTTTGCTTTATCAGCTGCCACCTGTCACTATCCATTCCCTTCCATGTAAAAAACTAGCTGAAAAATTGTTCCGATTCTATTAGTATAATTATCTCACTTATAATTTTCGGAATTCTCGTTTTTGGTAAGAGCAGTGTCAGTAATGTACCGTAAATATAGCAAGTTTCGGAATACATTCAAAGTATCTTCTTTTGTAGTGTGAGATAATTAAGGATTCAAATATATTTAAGTATAGATATTTAGACCTGTTTCAGTTTTTTCATAAAAAATGTCACCTTGTAAATGATAAATATATTTTTTTCAAAAGACACTATTGTTATTATTAGTATTTGTATTAAAAAAGATGGTGGCTGCAACAGGACGGACAACTATTTTTGTCTTGTGTTCCGATTCGACAAAATCGGTGTTTGAGACTATTTAGGAGTAAAAATTAGGTCAAGTTTTAGAGAACAGTTAAAAAGGCAAACATAGCGCACAAATTTTATCATTTATGCAGTTTCGAATGAAAATTGGTTGATGGGGGTATTTAAGAGCACAAATTATGAATGTTTAATAAACATTTATATAATAAAATAGTGAAGGCAACATGGCGGAAGATTTTTTTTGTTTACAACATAATTTTTAACTATAATATATGATTATTAACAGTGTAGCTAAGATTTTGCCTTGGGGGTGCATTGAACTAAAGAAAATTTAGTAAGAAATGTGAGACAAATACGCTTAGGGGGTTAAGTTGTTGTAGAAGAAACGGTAAGTTATAGTTTGAATAAACAAGGCGATAACACTGAATGAAATAAAATATTTGTTATAAAACAAAACTATGCGTGTTTCGTCCACAGTCGTGGACCTACTTTAAGGCTTAACTGGTAACGTTAATATGACGACGCTTTGTATTGCATTAGTTCGTAATTTTCATTTTCATTTTTTTCTTTTTCGCAACTTCTGCAATATGAGCAATGAGCCTGTCAGTCCCTTTAAGTTTTTGCTTCCAAGTTATGAGATCTTAAAATAGCGATAAATCATATTGATGGAACATTGCCAGTTCAGTAACTCGTTCTAACAAAAGAATTATATACATATATATATATAAAAAGCAGCCATTTTGGATAAAAAAGGGTTTGAAGTTAAATCCGCCTTGAAATTTTTTAAATTGGATCATTTTCGAGATTTCGAAAAACAAGCAAAAAAAAATATATCTTTTATTGATTGTATTATAACGTAAAAAACTTAAATCATTTACAAGACTAAAACTAAACTAGTTAATAACATTATTTTACAATAATTGTTGAAAATGACCTCCGACTACTTTAACGCGTGCAATAAGTCGCCTTAACGTTGATTGCCGAACTCTTTCAAATATACCTGGCGTCTGATTAATAATGGCACAAGATTCAAATGTCCTATTTCTTAGATCTTGTTCATTTTGGACTGGACTTTTATAAACCAAAGACTTCAAGTGATCTCACAGAAAATAATCCAAAGGATTCAAATCTGGTGATCTGGGAGGCCAGGCTTGTGGTCCAGCTCTTCCTATCCAACGGTTAGGGTAATTCTCGTCCAGAAATTGACGCGCAACAACACTAAAGTGTGGCGGAGCTCCGTCGTGCATTAACCATATCCTTTTTCTGGTTTCTAAATCAACTTCTTCTAAATGGTTGGGAAGTTCGTGCTCCAAAAACCTTCGATATTCTTCGCCATTAAGCTTTTGCGGAAGAATGCAAGGTCCAATAAGGTGATCACCGATAATTCCTACCCAAATATTGAGAGAAAATAGCACCTGAAAATGACTTTCTCTGATAGCATTCGGATTATCCTCAGCCCAGATATGGTGGTTATGAAAGTTAATTATGGAATTTCGAGAAAACGAGGCTCATCTGTGAAAAGCACATGGCTTAAGAAATCACGGGTTCGTACTAATCTATTACGCAACCAAACACAAAAATCGAGTCTGAAGAGAAAATCTCTAGGTAATAGAGGGACGTTTCATATGATAAGGATAAAGTCGTAAAATTTGCCAAACAAGTGTGTGTGTAATATTCAATTCAAGAGCTATTTTACGTGTACTAGTTTGCGGGTCTTCTTCAATTCTGTTTAACACAGCTTCTTCAATCTCAACTGTTCGAACTGTTGCAGGTCTTTCTGGAACATCTGTTGTCCTTTTAAAGCTGCCAGTTTCACAAAGTCTTGCGTGAATATTAATAAAAGTTTAGATGTGTGGCACCACTCTTTGAGGAAATCGCGCCTGATACATTCGTCTTGCAGCTTGTGCATTACCGCGAGCCATTCCATAAGTAAAATGAATGTCTGCCATTTCTGCGCTGGTATACTGGTACATTTTGGACAAAACACACGATAAATTATTACTTATAATGCCAAATGATAAAAAACTACTTGTCTTATTCTAAATCAACTGCCATGACTGATTCTGCTACCATGGAAACCTCTCAATTGTTTTCCAAGGCCTGCTATGGAGTCACCTATACTATTTTCCTGTGTACTGCGGCTGCAGAGGAAAGATGCAGCACATTTTTACGTTTTATTATTTTTATCCAGTTTTTACTAATTTGGTAATTGTGATATGTTAATGCGATAGAGTAACATAGCACATGATTTTGCAAAAGTATTTTTTTGCTTATTTTTCAAAATCTCGGAAATGATTCAATTTAAAAAATTTCAACGCAGATTTAACTTCAAACTTTCAAAATAGGTTTGCCTAGTCAAAAATGACATAAAAGGCTTCACAAAAAAGTTGAATTATAGCAAACTTGACGAAATTTTTGAAGTTATTATAATTGAAAAACGTTTTTTTCTAGTTTTTCGTTGTATTTTTTATGCCGTCATCCATGATAGAGAAGACATTTGTTAGTCAAATTTTATTTTCTTTCATAAAACTTTGTTGTAAAAAGTGCACAAAAGCGTACAATACCAAAAGTAAACCATAATAATGTTTTTTTACTTAGGTGTTAATTTAATGTTTTCTCACCAGTTGCGTTACATATTTGGTACGCTACCAGTTAAGGGATAATCATAACAGGCCTGAAAATTATATCAAATGAAAAGTAACCATTTTTTTATGTTTTTTTTAGACAACAACAGGAATTAGAGAGAATGGCAACGGCGTTTGATCAATCTTGGGAAGAACAACTGTGGCGATTACGAGTAGAGCAAGAAGTTTTTAGCTGCCAGAGAGCTGATGTCAATACTCTGAGAAATGAGCTAAAACATTTAAGCCAGGTACAATTTTAGTATACAACAGTACTTTCTTCCTTTGAACCACATGCAAATATTAAATTTTACCTAGGTTGCAACTCAGCTTGAACCTTACATCAGAACCCTCACACCAGTGCCAGCTAGCGGTTTGGGAGGTCAGTCTTCCACTCAAGGAGAAGCTCGTGAAGTCCCTCAAAGCTCTGAAGACCAGGCACAACAACTGGCCAGTTTATTGGAGCATATTGGTAAGTTTTTTTAATAGAACCTTTTTATGAGAATTTTTTTTATAAAATGATATTACTTTTGTACTTGTTAAAGTAAAGTAAAATTAATTTTGGATTTATTAACATATTTGTAGGTAATATCTATTAACAACTGTTCTATATAAAGCGATGTTTAAATTATTATAATAATTAGTCTTATCCATATTCTAACATCGGTACTTCAGGGTTATCGTCATAATCTCGAATAACTTTTTTCATTCCATTGTTTGCCACTATTTTACTGAAATCCATTTCATCGTTTGGACCAGTGACTTCTAAATATTGGGGATTTTTGTCATTTTCCTTTTCCTCCTTAAATATTTTCCCTGGATCTATATTTTTCGTTTTTTTCTTTGTTAAAGGTGTCTTATAGTTCAGCTTCGGCAGTTTTAACACCAAGTGACCTAAAATACCATAATTAAACATCACTGAATCGGAACTTTCGACCCAGGTTTCTTTTAAGTTGAAAGTGAGTTTCATCCTTAAAGTCTTAAATTGTATGAATCTGGCGTTTTTAAGGGGTCCAATATTTATCTCAGCCGTTTTCGAGCTATTTCAGTATAAACATTATTGTTTCGGTAAACGATTGTTCGAAACGATTAATTATATTCTTGACTTTTTATTGAATGAATTTTTCTTCCCGGGTATATTGGCCTATATTCGACTCTTAACTCTTTTATTTTTATAGTTTTATTACTTCTCGTTTTTCTTGCTCACAATAATCCATTGGAATTATTTTCAGCAAAATTGATTAATATCAAAACACATAGGATTAATGCTATAAATGAAATGACAGAAAAGTAGAGAATTATGTATTTGGTTGCCATAACTACAGTTGTTGAAACAATTGCTATCCAGCTCATTTTGCATCATAGTGATGACCAAGGCAGACTTGACCATATCACCGAGAATATGGCTAAAGTCTCGTTTACCGAAACGATAATGTTTAAACTGAAATACCTCGAAAACCGCTGAACGAAATATCAACAAACTATATATTTTCGAAATCAGGATAAAAACACCTTTCAATCTAGCTATTAATATATAGGGTATTCCATTTGAAAAAATAACCGTCATATAATTTTTTAACTTTCGAAAGCTATTTTTTGAAATCTGAAATATCCCAAAGGTAACAGAAAAAAAAACCCTACAAATTTTTTTAATTAGGGCTGTAGTTGGGTGTCAAAATATAAGGAAAAATCCTGTACAAAATTTGGGAATTTTTTTATATCTTATTTTTCCCATACTTGACATTTCTTTCGATTTATATATAAATCTACTTCTCCGTAGATATACGATGCTTTCAGAGCTAAAGTAGATCAGGTCCAAAATTAAAAAAAAAAGAACTTGCTGCAGAATATTGCTCTTTAAATATGTACAGGGTTTTCCCGTATATTTTTTCACCCACCTAGAGAGTTTATTTGAATAGATACGAAAATGTCGTAAATACAAAAGTTGTTGGGCTTTTTATAAAGATTTAGAATATTATATAATAAGTGCGAAAATATTGTTGGAAATGTCAAATTTTGACAGGTTGTCAGTTTTTTTTTAATGAAACACCCTGTATATTAAATCATATTCTTGAAGATCTTTTTTTTCTAATTTCAAATATATATACTTTTAATATATTCTGTCAATTAGTTTTGGATATATAAGCGTTTAAACATTAAAGAAATGGTAAGGTAATTTGCGCTAAAACATAGTGAGCCATGGTCAAGACAATTGCAATGAACGACGCCTTTTTGACGTTTACCGGTCAGAAGTAATTATTTACGAGCATTTTTAATATCTAATAGGTTATTCGGAAGAAGAGAAATTCGACATTATTTTATTTACATGGTAAAAATGCATCGATAGCTCGTAACGAATATCATAGACGGTTTCCAGATAGACCAACACCGACTTGTAGGACAATATTAAACATCGCTAAATAATTGAATGAAAGAAAAACACTTAAGCGAAAAGTTAGAATAGTGGAAAGAAAGGCTGAAGAAGATTTAAATATTTTATTATATTTTGAAGGTAATTTTGAAACTTTTGTATTAAAATAATTTATTTATCTTATTTATTCTTGTTTTAGAAAATCCTGAGCGCTTAATTCCCGATGTAGCCACTCTTTTTAACAAATCATGGCATAAAATCCACTCAGTTCTAAAACATAAACTTAAGTTTTTACCTACTCAAGAATTAACCGATCAAAATAAAATAGACCGATTACACTTCTGCCAAGAAATAGAAACACGTATTATGATGAACCAACTAAATCTGTCAAACATAGTTTTCATTGACGAGGCAACATTTACCACTGGAGGCATGTTCAACCGGAAAAATAAGCATTTTTGGTCAAAAGAAAATCCGCGAGCTCTTCAGGCGGTCAAAATTCAGGGAAGAAGAACCCTACATGTTTGGTGTGGCCTTCTTAACAATCATGTTATTGGACCTTTTAAAAGAGAATTTAACCGGACAAAGGTATCAGGAGTTATTAGAAAACGAAATCGAGGGTCATTTAGAACAACTACCGATTAATTCATATCTTAATTTGATATGGCAACAAGATGGTGCCCTCCTCATAATGTCCATCCGGTCACCAATTTTTTAAATGGCAGGTATCCATTTTGGATTGGAAGACATGGACGATTAAGATGGCCAGCAAACAGTCCCGATCTCTCTCCATTGGACATATTTTTGTGGGGTTATCTGAAAAACAAGATATACTACAATAGGCCAAGAACCATCCAAGCTTTAGGGCAAAATATAGTCCAAACAATCTACGATTTAAACACCCAATCACTTAATTTTATCTACGCATCCGTATACAGAAAATTTAGAAGAAATATTCAGAAATGCATTATAAACCAAGGAGGCTATATAGAAAACCAAAACTTAGTTCTTTAAGCTAATATTATTATTTACCTACTTTATATTATTGGTTTTTTTATGGTATTGTTTCTTTCCACTATTCTAACTTTTCGCTTAAGTGTGTTTCTTTCATTCAATTGTTTAACGATGTTCAATATTATGCTACGAGTCGGTGTTGGTCTATTTGGAAACCCTCTATGATATTCGTTACGAGCTATCGATGCATTTTTACCATGTAAATAAAGTAATTCTATCATGTCGAGTTACTCTTCTTCCGAATAACCTATAGTCTAACGTATTAGATATTAAAAATGCTTGTAAATAGATACTTCTGACAGGTAAACGTCAAAAAGGCGTCGTTCATTGCAATTGTCTTGATCATGGCTCACTATGTTTTAGCGCAAATTACCTTACCATTTCTTTAATGTTTAAACGCTTATATATCCAAAACTAATTGACAGAATATATTAAAAGTATATATATTTGAAATTAGAGAAAAAAAGATCTTCAAGAATATGATTTAATACACAGGGTGTTTCATTTAAAAAAACTGACAACCTGTCAAAATTTGACATTTCCAATAATATTTTCGCACTTATGATATAATATTCTAAATCTTCATAAAAAAACCCAACAACTTTTGTATTTAAGACATTGCCGTATCTATTCAAATAAACTCTCTAGGCGGGTGGAAAAATATACAGAAAAACCCTGTACTTTTTCGGGGCCATATTTTTATTTTAAAAGTCTTCTCCCAGAATTGATAAATCTGCTAAAATAAATTTGTATGTATTTAAAGAGAATAACTTAAAATCGATAAATCAATGTAATTTATGTTAATTTAGATATACGAAATTAAAATTGTGTAATATATAGACGCAAATACTTAATAAACTTGTTCTGTTGATCTCCTGATAGATTTTATTATTATCTTAGAAAATGTGCTGCTCAATAATACTGACTACTTTTTTGGTGTCACCGTTTCTAGGGGTTAACTTATAAATAATAGTTTTATTACATAATTTTGAAAAATATTGGTTCACTTCACCGTTCTAAAAATCTGCTTGGATTGCCCATGACAGATTAGTCCACATCATTTCGTTGTATAGATGGATTTTTGATCTTGATTGAAACATTAGGTATGTAGTGCTCTTAAACTTCCTTATTCAATGTTCAGATAATCAAAAATAGCTAAATAATAACTAAACTAAAAGAGTTAAAGAGCATCAGACTGCAAGAGAATAAATAGGTCTGAATCCACAGCGCTTAGTAGCCACTGTTTCTCCTCATGTCACAGTTCTGCCTTTGAGAATAGTCTTGTATTGGACAGAGAGTCGAAAAAATACAAAAGAAATATTAGCGAAATGATATACATTAACATAACTGACACAGTAAACTCTAGAACAGACATATGCAATTAAGCAATATCTATTCAGGTGTTTTACATAAATACAAAAAAGATTACTACCGGTATCATAAAAAACATTGTAGTATTCACATAATATATGAAATCGTAAGAAATAAAAAATAATATTAAAATATAGGTAACATAAATATGTATTGCAATCCGTAGTGTGTAATTTTGTCGATTTTTTTTATTGTATGTTAAAATTGTGTGTTTGTTATTTACCAATTTAATCCTAACCACGACTTAATATCTTAATGACACAGTATTGTGTATGGTTGCTTAACACGATTACCGCTGTTTATTATGCACGTTATTGGTCATAAATATCCATATCGTACCGTACGTATCCTACTTCATGGATTCCAATTTTGCATTATTTAGATGAATACATTAAGGACAAAGATATCAGTCGTCAAAAATTCTGTTTTAGTATGGATCCCATGTGATTTTTAGTTTTTTTTTTGGGTGTTTGGAACCATACACAATATTGGCGAGTTATTTTGTATACATTTTATGTATTACTTCCTCCTTAGATTTTTATTTAGATTTGTAAGATTTCTTTTGACTATTTGTGCCTTTTCTGTTCTTTACAGACCCTTGACAAAGTCTCAATAAAGTAGACGAAACGTTGGGAAGAATATAATTTTAGTTTTGATTTCATAGTCCTGAATCTCACTATACTTCATACTTATACAATATATAAAGGACGCTACAAGATTTAAAAATAGCTAAATAATATTTAGATTGATTGGTCTGTATCACCCACCCTTGGTATTACCTGTAGTTTGAGAACGTAACGCAGTACTTCTTTCCACATGCACTTCCTCAGGAAAAACTATTTGGAATACTTTTCCTTTAACAGTTAGTTTCACGTAGATTGGCTGCAAATCGATGTCTATTAAATTAGTATCCAAATATTTGTACACAGCAACATCTAAAACGAACATTTCCGGATCTGCATCGGAAAAGACAAACGTTAGTTTTGCTTGGTTGATATTTAGAGGTCTTCCACTTTTGCTGAACAATCTAAAGGAAAATAGACGCCATATATAATGTACAAGTTATAACATATTGAAATGCAGTGTAGGCAGCCAAGTGTTATATCAAAACTCTTTTATATTTTTCTCAAAAACAAACACTCCGGATACATTTTGCAGGAGAGTGATGGCTTACAATTAGCATCTGAATGAAAGACACCCTAGGAGACATCATCGCTATTTTTTTAAGAATAGTTGAAAACATCAGCGTTCCTCCAGAGAGGATGTATAAGGAACACAAAGGGGCATATATATATATATATATATATATATATATATATATATATATATATATATATATATATATATATATATATATATATATATATATATATATATATATATATATACACACATATACCGGGTCTACAACTAAGAAGGGAGGCCGATCGTATCTCAGGAACCACTTGTCTTACTGTTTCGGGAAAAAAATTATATAGTAAATCGGTCAAGAAAAATCGCTGGAAATTATTTTTAACCTCAAAAAATTGCCGCTAGGGGGCGCTACAAGAACTAGTATAGTATAGTTAAGGTGTGTCGAAAATACAAGCGAAGTATTCTTCAATAAGTTACGCAACTCTTTGCTTTTTTTTAATTTTTTCTATTTTCAATAATAAATTGGTGTGGAAAGGTCAAACATTTTTTGTTTCAAACGTTGATATCTCTGTTTTAAATGAACCGATTTTATTGAACTTGGTCTTAAAAAAGGGCGTTTTTTGCTGGATTTGCGGTGCTATTAACAGTTACCAAATTTATTCTGCTACTGGTCGCTAGATGGCGTTTTTCTGGGATTCCTCAAATAATACGGATTTTCTCAAAAAAATCAAATAGTATGATATGACATTTTATTTTGTGGTTATGAAGGGTATAAGATAGTTAAATAAAAAAACCAGATCCATATTTAATTTGAGAAAGTTGATGATGGTCGCTCAAATCCGAAACGTCCGATTAAAAAACTAATTACGCCGAATTGTAGGGGAGAAAAAGTGCCAATGGTAAAGTGAAAGTTATTTTTATCTATTATTTCAATGTAACCTAAAATTTGAGAAATTCTGAGAAAAAAAAAACGATGCAAATTGAACCACTACTTCCACATCATCTTTACGAGATATAACACAGTAACTGTAGATATACCCGAAAACCAAATCGACATATTACTCGATTTTTTTTCAAATCAAGAAAGTTGATGATAGTCGCTCGAAAGTAGCGTTGAATTAAAAAAAGAACTTCACCAACTGTTAGAGGAGGAAAAGTGCTCAAGGCTGAAGTGCGAGCTATTTTTAACCATCGTTTAATTTTTACTAAAATTTTAGAAAAAATATATTAAAATTAAATGATATATATTTATTGTAAGTCACAACATAAAAAACTAAACTATCTAAAAAAGAAATAGGATACCAAAGAAAGAGTTTATGCTTTATTCTTTGCTGTGCTATTTCCTGCTACTCCATTTATTGTTGTGTAAAAAAGCAAGGATGATATAAAAAAATGCTATAAATAACAAAGAAATTGTTTATTTAACATAGAACGAAAGCTTTCACGGTTTTGGTCAATTAAGAAATCATGGTTCTTGGGATTAGACCGTGTCAAATTGGAATTACTATCCGACGTTTCGCCTTCATGAATTATTCAGTGTTCAGATCTCGTGGAGTAAAGATCCCTGAAGATGCCTCGTGCAATCGAAGGCGAAACGTCGTAGTAATTCCAATTTGTCACGGTCTAATCCCAAGAACTATGATTTCAAAATTGTTTATTAATTAACTATTGGTGTCAAGTGAACTGTTGGAAATGTCTACCATCATGCTCGATACATTGACGGAGTCTTTCTACTGTAGAATTTACTGCAGCTTGTATCATCTGGATTGCGTTTCTAATTCGGTTGATGAAGTCTCTTGTTGTTGGTTTATTTTGGTACACCAAATCCTTAAGGCGACCCCACAAGTAAAAGTCTAGACACGTCAAATCGGGGGAATGAAGGGGCCAGGGAAATATACTGTCCCTACCTATCCAGCTTCCGGGAAAACCCTCTGACATTGTTTGAGTAGGGAGCTGGGCAGACATCATGTTGGAAGAATAGGTTGTCTAAGTCGATCCTCTCAAGCAAAACTGGCAATTGATTTTCGAGAAAAACTAAATAAGTCCGTCCATTTAGTGAATTATCGAATTACTGGGCCAACGGTTGGATATTATGCCGTACCAAACAGAGAGGATTGTGGTCCGACCAATAATGCAGGTTATGCAAGTTCACTTTCCCATCGGAGCAGAAAGTTGCTATATAGATTTTCGCGTATACAGATTTCAATTTTTGAGTTAATTTAATGCTTTATGGAAATCTTAAAAAGATGTGGAAGTAGCGATTTAATTTGCATCATTTTTTTCTCAAATTTTTCAAATTTTAGGTTAATTTGAAATAATAGATGAAAATAACTTTCACTATTCAGATACGACCGGCCTCCCTTCTTATATATATATATATATATATATATATATATATATATATATATATATATATATATATATATATATAATAATGTGTAATATAGGTCCAATGACAATACAACAATAAAACATTATGATGATCTTAAAACTTTAGCATTGACTTGACAATCTATCTTTTAAGCCAAAAATATAATACAAATATAAGGGTCCAATGACAAAACCAAAATTTTATGATCTTGATCGTGACTTTGATCATTCTTGCAAGTGAATTTTTGTGCATTCACACCTGACGTTTCAATTGAAATTTTGACGGTTATATAGATATACTCATTTTTTATCATAACATACAATCTTAAAACATATTTCATTTTATTAGTGCAAAGGTCATTAAAAACAAAACAGAAACTTACAAGGTTCGAAGAATATGATCAAATTAATGTTCATTGGAGACCTTAGAAAAATTTTCAGCGCCGGTAAAAAAATCCGCAGTACGCCTTTAGTATAAAATTTTAGCCGTCGCGTCGGAGCTCTTTTCAAAATACAGCTGCTGGCTCCTCCCCCCTTGCAGTTATGTAAGGGCGCCCAAGAATGACCCAAGCATTAAACTGACAAATAAGTTCTCTGGAGTAAGCAGCAGCTCAATTGCTGTCGGGAGTGACACTGTTACATAATTCTTTAATTTTTTTCTTTAAATCATCTAAATTCAAGTGTGGCGTTTCGTAAATGATGTTTTTTAAGTACCACCAAAGACCTGGACCTCTATTACTTATTCATTTCAATAGTTATCTATCTTACCTAAGGTAATTTACCTTATATAGAGTTCATCTTATTTCCTTAAAGCTATTGTCAGTCATGCTCTTGTCATATAAACAGAAATTATTTTTCTGTACTTTACAACCGAATATGTCGACTTGTCTATTGTAAAGCAGTTGGCATTTACCAGGAACGTTTTCTAGGTAGGCCAGTACCGTCACGAATGAAGTTTTCGCTTCTTGAAGCTCAACTAAGAACAGCATTTTTTCCATCGAATCTTAAGCACGCTGAGAATGTTATTGCGAAACCTTTGAATAAATAAATGTACAGGAAAGAGCTAAGCCGTGACCTTGACGAGACCGGGAAGGTCCTAGGATTCAAAACGATGACCCGTCAAAATGACAACAACTTGTTTCCGGTTTTCAATGGCGTATCCACTTTGATTTTTTCTTTGAAATTTAGGAAGTAATTTGAAAACTTATACTTTTGAAGAGAATTATAATTAAGGTATGGACTAAATTAAACAAGCCAATTAGTGTGATACAGCTCACTTTAGATATTATTAAATTTTACTTTTTACATAATAAACCTTTCGTATAAATACCCTTATATGTATTCAGGAGTTTAAGTTCAACATTTGTTGTTAATGATGCTTTAAAATTGACATTGGGTTTGAAATAGCTACTTAGCATAGAAATGTGGCAATTTTGCCGACTGGGCAAATTAATTTACCATAGCGAGAACGCATTCTGGACGATGAGCTGTCGCGACACATGCCCAGCAATTACAATAATTTAATCTAAAGCTTGCTTCTAAGAAATAATTGCAACTAAGAATTTAACGGCGCAACCATATGAGAGCATATTTGGAAAAATTTGCAACTCATTTGAAAGTTATATTAGGCTTACATAAGCTGTAAAGTACATGGAATTTTTCTTGTTTGTTTTGTTTCAACTGTCTTTTTGTATTTCTTCTTTCTTTTTATTACTTTAATTGAATTTAATAATTAAAATGTAATGATTTTTTAATAAGCAGAATGCTTATTTTTAGTTGAAGTAGGAAATTATATTTTTTCTAAGTAACTAAAATTATTTAGAAAAGTTAAGTAGATAAAAAATATCAAAGTATTTAAGACGCAACAGGCTGTAAATAATTAAACATAAATAATTTTATTAGTACAGTCTAAATTACGTTTTAAATAAAAACAAGCAGAAGTATTATTATTTCATTTAAATTTACTCAGATTTAATACAGAACAAAACATTCGATAAATACCTATTTACGAAATATCAACATCTAAGACACATTAGGTTAGGAGAAAATTCAGTAAAATTAACATTAATTATACAAATAAAAACAAGACAAATTAAAATAGAACTGCTATTATACGGTACCAATAAATGCTTTATTATATTTTAGAAAAATAATATAGGTTCCAAAAGTTCCTACGGCTTCATTTCTATTTAGTACTTCCTAGTTTGCAAAGTACAATTAAATTTTTTAATTTAAACCCGTATTAAAAGCACAAGGAAGAAAGTAATTTCGTTCTACCGGTAAGCGCATTTGTATTTTCGTAAGTAAGAAATTAACTAGACACTTTTAAATCTGATTTAAAGGCAAAAATAATTGTTATTATAATTGAAATCATAATACTTAAAATGTCAAACAATTAGGTTAGGAACCAAGTGGTATATAAAAAACAAAGTAGCGTAACACTTCATGTAATATTTTGTTACGTCAAAACATTTAAATTTAAATTACCTTAAGTATTCTCCTTTTTTTGGGTCTGATACTGTGCTGAAGGGGAAACAGTTTGATTATATTTATCAACAAAAGTTATTTGTTTAACTTACTTAAACTAAGCATAAACTAAAATATGTTCATTTTGTGGAATTAATGGGTACACAGTAAATATTTAAACAATAAATACTATTATATATATATATATATATATATATATATATATATATATATATATATATATATATATATATATATATATATATAAATAACTCATGAAAGCACAAATATTTGGGCTATTTAGGGTTAGATTTTGGCTCCGATTTTGGTTACCTGCAATAAATAAAAAATTAATAAATACAAAAAAATACTATATTGCACAAAATAAAACTATTTATAGAAAATAAAAAAAATGGATGTACCTATAGGTATAGGTATATTCTATTTTTCCCAAGAAAAACGTGAAATAAAATCTCCAAAAGAGGAGCTCATATTTTTTGTTTGCCTATACTGTCAGTTAAACAAATAACATTTGTTGAGAAATATATTCAAACTGTGTCCATTTCAGCACAGTATCAGACCCAAAAAAAGAAGAATATAATGTTAGATATTAAAACTTATTTTGTCCCATAAAATTGTTTCTAAAAACTCATAGTTCTAACTTTTTTTTTTTTCGTTTTAAAACATACTTAAGGTAATTTAAAAGTTTTGACCTAACAAAATATTACATGAAGTATTACGCTACTGTGTTTTTTATATACCACTTTGTTCCTAACCTAACTGTTTAACACTTTAAGAATTATGATTTTCATTATAATAACAATTATTTATGCCCTTAAATCGGATTTAAAAGTGTCTAGTTAATTCTTTTACTTACGAAAATACAAATTCACTTGCCGCTGGAACAAAATTCGTTTCTTCCTTTTAATATGGGGTACGACCGCACGTCAACAACCATTTTTTGTATTTAGGATAATGCAAACGACCAAAAATGTGTTTGTTACGTTTTATAACACACAACACAACTTATTAATCAACTTTTATATTAATTGGATGTGTGTATTATTTATAAACTGCTAAAACTTAAGCTTAAATTTGTAAAGACGACGGTTTGACAACTAACGTCAACAAATCAAAACGTAAACGTCAGAAAAATAAGGTCCCCAAAATGACGTTGTTCCGTCAAAGCCTGCTAATTTAAAATAATGCACGGGGCTCTTTTCTGTTGTCTATTTATTCAAAGTGCGAAACGTAATTAATAGAGATAGTTGGCACAATTGGAGTTACAACAATCCATATTGGGTCTGTGAGGCACGATCCCCCAAACTATCTGGCAAACAAACCTTTGGTATGGACTAGAATATTTGAAGATCTCATTTTTGATCCTATGTTTTTAAAGGCACGCTGATGAGTGTTCGTTACCTAGACTTTTTAGCAAATCAAATCCCAAATCACAAGACTGTGCTCCGCCGTATAGATCATTTTCACCACGTATTCTGAATAATTATCCCCGGAAATGAATAGATAATAGAGATACGGCCAGTCCATTCTCCAGACTTAAGCATTTCGACTTTTTTTTTTGTTTGTGGGTATTTGAAAAATACCGTTTATTAAAAGCAATTTTAAATTTTATATAATTCAAAGGAGAAGATTTGAGAACATTATTCGTCGGTTTCATGTTTTCATTGTTTCCAATTACCGGCGTCGGCGGTCTGAACACATTGTTCGAACCTTGTAAGTTTTTGTTTTATGTTGAATGTTTTTTTGCAGTAATAAAATAAGTTTTAAGATTGTATGTTTTGATAAAACTCATGAATTGTCCACAAAAACTGTAAAACTTCTTTCAGTTGAATAAATTTTTATTGCCCTGAGTTTCTGATGTACCCTGTAGAAAAAAATATTAAATGTGAATTATAGCCCTTTGAATTGTCTATATATATATATATATATATATATATATATATATATATATATATATATATATATTAGTTTTTAGTTATACGTATTTTAAAACTGTTTTGGACCAAAATAATAATAAAAAAATAGACAGCTGTAGACCGGAATTAATTCGAAATGGATCGGTAATAACTGAGAAGGAGAAAGGGCTCTAATACTGCAACTCTTACCGTACAGTTCGTTTTGGTTTTTCGTCTGAGTCTTCGTTTGCCATATCAATTTTTTTCTGTCTTCTTGCCATTTCTAGTCGGGTTTCCGGACAGTTTTCTCCCACAGTTTGCCAAAATTCTTCATCAGTGAGCTTGGAGGTATCGTTGTTAAGTTGCCGTATTTTCTGTTCTTCCCTAAACCTCCTTTAAATGGATAAGATATGATCATTTAATATAGTATAACATATTGTAACGTGATAATTTCGGGCTTATAGCATGCTAATAATAATATTAAACTATTTAAATAATTATATAATAAACAAATTTTTAGATAATAATACTACTAAATATTAATCATTTTTGAATTTACAATTTTGCTTTCCTATCACGATTGTCTTTTAAAACTACGAAAACTTCTTTTAATGCACTCTGGATTTAATATGTTAATGATTATTCTTGTGCGATTCTGCCGCTTCGATTTTTAGAGAACAGAATTTTGGATTCAGTTAGTGCGAACTGAAATAAAACAAACAAAATATTAGAATTACACTGTATAGGTCCGCGCAACTGATCGATGTGTCACGACATCTCCAGGTCTCGTTTATCAATAGCCTGGCGTACGGTTCGATTATCGATTTTTCTGTCATTGATTTTGGAAAGGTACCGCGGTGGAAGTGGACGGCAGTTTCCTCGGTCTCCTGCACACATCGCAGTATTCTATCAGGCGCATTTGGTCGTATCGTAGGTTCCAACAAAAGAGGGCGCTACATTGTCAATTTTGGGAATGAATTATTCAGATGAGTCGGATGCATTGTTGCAGGTCTAGATTTTGTTATTATTTTCGAGGGCTTACAATGGTGTAATTTGGGGTTCTTTTGGAATGCCCAAATATAGTTTTGTGAGTGAATTTTTATGATACGTTTTCCGGTAATATTGCCCTCCGTGATGCCGACGTATTTCTAGTCATTTCTAGTTTTATCGACCGGTTCCTGTGGTTACAACAGCAACACTGTGACCGTAGTTGCCGGATCATGAATAAGTTTCCGATCCCGTGACTGCAGAATTTTTATATCGGATGTGACATTTTACCTGACTGTGGCTTTGAAACAATGAATTTTATTTATTGTTTCTATTTCTCGGATTTGACCTTTGGATATTTAATTGACGGATATTTGCTGTGCTTTTGGTGTTAAGTATGACTGGTTGCTTATTGATAAAGAATTGAAGTCTTAACTAGGATTTTATGCGTGGAATCGTGGCAACATGGCAAGACATTTTGGACCTGTTGCTCCAAAAATTTGTTCCTGCTGAGAGGGAGTCTCAAGTCAGCAGTGTGGTGTGCGGTCCATTTTCTGATGCATTCATCATAATTTTCAAGTAGAGCCTGGCTTGATCGTATTTACGAGATTTATTGATGAGCATCTTTTGCGAAATAGTTCCTGTTTGGATTTGAAAGTTCTAAAGTTGTTATTCGGGCCCCACGTTGGGCGCCAAATCTATGGCACAAAAATTTTCACTTACCGGATACTTATGTAATGATCAATAAAGTATACTGAATTTCGAATTCATCAAGGCGTTGGAGACCCTAAGAGTTGGTACAAGCTGGGGAGGATAATAGTAGAGGCCGACAGCAACAGTGGAGAAGGGCTGGGTTAAGATCTAAATATTTTGCGCCACGTAATTAATTATTTGGTATTCTGTGAAGGTAAGCTCATTGGTATAAGATAATATTTTGGTTTTTCGTTGCTTGGAATCGCTAGAGTTGAGCAACACTGGGCGATAATTCGTAATTATTATCGGCCTAGTACTTCATTAATTTATTTGATAAAGTAGAGTAATAATTAATTACGTGGCGCAAAATATTTAGATCTTAACCCAGCCCTTCTCCACTGTTGCTGTCGGCCTCTACTATTATCCTCCCCAGCTTAGGGTCCCCTCTTAGGGTCTCCAACGCCTTGATGAATTCGAAGTTCAGTATACTTTATTGATCATTAAATAAGTATCCGGTAAGTGAAAATTTTTGTGCCATAATATCATAAAAAAGACAATTAAGACATTAAAAGCAAGCAATTAGAGTATCAAAAAACATTTCAACCAACAAGAAGCTAAAATATTAGTGAACATTGTATCTTTATTTGATCGAGTGCAATTTCTTTAGATCAAAGTTAGAACCTTTTACCTGTATTTTTCTTGACACTGCTTTATTTTCTTTTCAATGTCTGGAAGGGTCTGTTGCGCTTTGATTCTTTCGCTTCTTGTAATCTGAGCGACATCCAAGGTTTCGAGTTGTGGTAAATGTGCAATTACATAATCCCTATAGCCTTTGTATTCGCAACATGGATTTCCTTAAAATGAATTCATTTGATTGAAATTTCATTAAAGCCATAGTTTTAATCTTGAATTTTTATTTCAGTTATGGTAGTTAATTTTTAAGATACAGGATGTTCAAAAGTTTTTAAAAAGTTGGCCAGTTTAACAGCGGTATCGTAACTCAATATATTTTCTAAACTGAATACTGAAGGACCTTTTGGCGTTTAGTTTTTAGGTTTTTTTTTATTTATGCCATTGGCATTCCTGGAGATAGTTCTAGCAAAACTGGTTTTCATAAAAGCTGATAACTATTTTTGCTTCACAAGATGGAACCACCCAAAATATTTTCTGAGATTTTTGACCGAAAGAAATATGGAATGTTGTCAATATGCTCTCCTCATAAAAACTTTTTTGTGGATTATAGAACTAGTTAAAAAATGATTTTCTGTCTGTTTATAGTTCTTCATGTTCTTCTGAGCCCAGGGCTACTAGCGTATAATTAAACGGTCTAATGTAACTAGTAAATGTTGCAATTTTTTTCACAGATTTCTGTTTTATAATATGAAAAAAAAACATTTTTTAAAAAAGTTATTTGTCACATCTTAAGAAATCATGGTTTTTGGGATTAGCTTTATTGCGAAACGTTTTATACAGAGTGTCTTAAAAATTAAATTCAATTCAGATTTTATAAATTTGATCAAAAGTGATTTTTTTTTTAAATGGAACACCCTTTATATTATTGAAGCACGAACAGAGTGGACAAATTGAATTTTTTTCATTTAACGTGTTTACTATACCTATTTTAAATAGCTTTAAAAATCTAAAACGCCACGTGTGCTATGATGTAACAAGTGCAATACGTACCGAGGGTGGCATGACATCTCACTTTTTAGTTTGTCAGATTAGATTAGCGAAAATGGTGAATTCAAATGCAGATATTTAAAATTTGCTTTATTTTATTTTTTTGACGGCGATTTTCAAAGAATTGTTGCAAGAACCTGCAGAAGATTTAACGCTCATTTTCCGAATTTGCCGCCAACCAAATTTAAATTTCCCAGAATTAAAAGTAACTTTTTAAATTTCGAAACCGTGCAGGCTCCAAGAATTCAGTTTCACCCTATTACTGAAAACTGAAAACGAAGAAAATAAAATTACTGTTTTGACGTATTTTAATTACTATCATCATGCTTCAATAACAAGTGCCAAAAATGATTTAGAAGTAAATCGAAAATTAATATGAAAAATTTTACATAAACATAATATGCTACAAACTAATTACATTACAGGCTTTGCAAGCAGATGATCCTCCAAGACGTGTAGATCTTTGCGAAATGTTCTTATTTCGTACACAGGAGGATCCAGATTTTCTGAAAAGAATTATTTGGGCTGCAGAAAATCTACACTTTATAAAAGAAAAAGATTCTTATTTTGTTATACATTAATGATATTACCAACCTACAAATTAATGGAAAAATCTCTCTCTTTGTTGACGACACAAGCATAACATGGAATGATTTTGATACAACGTCTTTACATTCTAATATTTCCATTTACTTTACTATGATTATGCTTGGTCCGATTTCAATCTGCTTTGCTTCAATGTGGATAAAATGATGGCTTTGTCTTATAAGGGGACTTTACAACCACTTCAGCTACTTAACAGCAATATTAAATACGTTGAGTGGGTTGAATTCCTGGGTTTGAATATAAATAACAACCTAAAATGGTCTAAACATATTGACACCTTAACTAAAAAACTTTCTACCGCCTGCTTTTCCATTCGATCAGTTTCAAAAGAACTGAACCTGTCTTCTACCAGACTTACTTATTTCTCTCTATTCGAATACCATCTCCACTATACATTCTACTATCTACTACTATCCTTCCCTTTTGGGGCTGCTGTACCACCGAGCAATTTCTTAGTATTTTTAGGCTGCAATACTGTTTCAAAAAACATGAAATATTAACACTTTCTGCATTATTTATTTTAGAAACCGTCTGTTTGATAAGAAAAGGTATAAGCACATTCCCGGAAAGGCCACAACACCTATATCCTACCACAAACTCTAGGCATAACATATACCTTCCCATTCATTACACAGAATTAATAAAAAAATCAATTATTTACAACGCCATACAATTTTACAATCATCTTCCGGAACATTTAAAAACAATCCCTATGTTTGCACTTTTCCTAAAAAAACCAAAGCGTACCTCATTGAAAGACCTTTTTACTGCATTATTGATCATTAAAATGTTTTTTATTTGCTTGTTTACTTAAATCATGTTGCTGCAAAGCATTTGAAAATATTTTATAAGGAACTTTATATGAACTGTCTGATAGTCCGTCAACCTTGCATTGACCTATCGAAAAAATATGATTTTTCCTCGATCAAATTTTTTTTTTTCATTGTTTTTGTTCTGTTTTAAAGTAAATTTCGCTTTGTCCATAAAATTGTAAGAATTTTCAAATGACAATAAAGCATACTTTTGTTTGTTTGTTTGTATTACCAACAAAAATTTAGTTTTAATGTATTTTGTTTGTTGATGGATAGGCAATTTTCAATATACATTTATAATACAAATTTTACTTCCGCAAAATATATTAAAATTCTACGACCATATATGACTTTTTGACCGCCTGCCCATTGTACCCATGAAGTTTCCGCCGAACTGTATGATACGTTTGAAGACAGGTGGATACAACGTGAAGGACCATGGAGTTGGCCACCGCGATGTCCAGATCTTACTCTATTAGAATTTTTTTCTATAGAGTAAAGAGTAAGGAAATGGTTTATAAAATTACATGTAAATGGCAGCACTTTAAAAATCTGACGTATTAGATAAGAATTCCAAAAGTTTTAACTTACTGACAAAATCGGTTCCTTTCAGAACCACAATTTATTTTAAAAGAAAATCGTTTGGTATTACGTTAGCTGTGGTTACATCATAAAAGTCTTAGCGTTTTAGATATTTAATGTCTATGTTTCGGATATCAATATTAATTATTTATAAAATCGCTATAAATCAACAATTTTAATGTCTATTTGTCGAATATTAATAGTAATAATTATTTATAAAATCGCTTATAAATCGAAAGCAGTTCAAAATAGAGATAGAAACACCTTATATTAAAAAATCAATTTGTCCACTCTATTCAGCGGTTCAATAATATACAGGGTGTTTCATTTAAAAAAGTAAATTTTAATCAAATTTATAAAATCTGAATTGCAGTTAATTTTTAGGACTCTCTGTATAAAAGTCGGTGATCCTAGGTTGCTAAAATTAAAGTACCACATGTTGACTAAATAATATTAAAATTTTACATTGATATGACATCTGTAGACGAAAACATTGAAGTTTTAATTCACATAGTTTTGGTAAAAAAATACAATAATTAATAGTTAAGAAACGGTAAGGGAAATGGAAAATAATTGTTTCGCAGAATTTAAAAATAAAATAAAATACAGGGTGTCCCTTTGAAAACTCCAAAGTTGCTGCCAGTTACCAGTAGATCTGGCAACACTGCAAACGCAAAAGGTATTATATAGTCCATTATGTCATTGACCACAGCGCACCCAAGTCAAAAATACAAATTTAGGAAGAAATAAATAATTTTTTCAATCTCAAAAGAAACTTCTGCAAAATAACTTATTTTTTAGCTTATGAATCTAGCTAGCCATGGACGGGAATATTTGAATCGGTCATTTTGAAAAGGGGTCACATCCACTTTTTTGACATTTTCATTTTTTGGCGAATTAACATTCAGTATACCTAGATGCATCAATTCCCGATGAAAACGGATCATCTTTCAAAATTCTTACCGCCTATACACTCCACACAAAAATCAGTTCATTTCGAAAACGGGTCATCTTCTGGAGATAACCTCTTCTCAAAATGAATCGTGGTTTGTCCCCCACCGCCAACGTTTTATTATTTCGCGGAAATTGTTCATGTTTGTTTAGAGGCGGTTTACGTATCGCATGATCGTCTAGTAGTGAAAGCAGTGAGACATCTCCTCCTACCAAACGGAAGAAAGGTGTTAAAAATACGAACAGTTATAAGCAAATTTCGATTAAAAACGCAAAAGTTACTGGAAAAGAACACCGTAATTATGCGGGCAAACTTATAGGTCCACGAAAAACTGGAGAGCCATGCCGGTAAGTTGAAATGTCCCAAATTTAGTATATTGTTAATGGGACCGAAAGAAGAGCTTGAACATCATTGATTAGTATCGAATTCAAGCGATTGACCGGTTGGTTCAGTTGACATTAACAATGCATTATACAGGGTTTTCCCGTATATTTTAACACCTACCTAGAGAGTTTATTTGAATAGATATCGAAATTTCGTAAATACAAAAGTTGCAGGGTTTTTTATGAATCGTCAGAATTTGATAACGTAAATGCGAAAATATTTTCGGAAATGTCAAATTTTGACAGGTTGATAGTTTCTTTAAATGGAACACCCTGTATATTATCACGAATTCTTAAAGATCTTCTTTTTCTGATTTCAAATATATATACTTTTAATACATTCCGTGCATTAGTTTTTGACATATAAGCGTTTAAATATTTTAAAAATGCTAAGTTAATTTCCGCTGAAAAAAGTCAGCCGTGATCAAGGAAACGATGTATTAAAAGTATATATATTTGAAATCAGAAAAAGAAGATCTTTAAGAATTCGTGATAATATACGGAACAACACCATGATACGATATCTCTTGGCTCTTGTAATGGCAAACAAGTTTCAGAAAATCACAATCTACTTTCCACAACGAGGGCACTCATTCAATGACTGTGATAGGGATTTTGGCACCATAAAAAGGAAAATTCGTCGCCTCGACCGGATTTCTCTGTAGGAGAATATTAATCGTTTCTTCATCTACAAGCAATAAGTTTGACGTAAGACATGTTACTCACGTAGATATAGCTGGATTCAAACAGTGGTGGCCGGATTTTTTTAAGAAAAAAGTGTTGTCTACACGAAGTTTTGGCAGACAAGTTCCTAAAGAGGAAAAAGTTAGTTTCACTATCAACTCCTTTTATGAATTCAGCTTCAACTCGGAAAATGTGGGTGTCGTCTTCGCCAAACCATACATTGGCAGCATTATTGAGGAACGTTTTCTTCTTCTGAAAACTCTACAACGAGGCATTTCGGCAATAGTGGTGCCCGATCCTCAGAATTTTCCTGCCTATCAAGGAAAAGTTCCGATAAATGTAAAGAAAATTGAGGATATAAAGAAGCTTCAGCAATATATTCCAGATGAGTACAAGGCATTTTATGACACTATCTGCGAATGGCCCACTACCACCGCTGAGGAAACGGAGGAAATTTGAAAAATGTTTTGTGTTTGTACTAAAATGTATTCTCCACCACTTTTTTGTCTAATAAAAACAATATTATTTATATGCTATTTTGATTTTATATACTTTGTCATTTTGAAAACGGGTCATCTCTTTTTTCAAAAATGGCAGTTTATAACCACTTTTAGAAAAAAAAACATGTTTTTATTGAATCGTTCTCTTAAAAGTTCATGTTTTGAGGCAACAACACCTGTGACAGCTTGTCAAGTTTGATATGTCTAAAACGCATTCTAAAGTTTAAAAAATGTAGTAAAATTTATAGTGATTTCTTTTTATTTTAAACAGATTTCAAAGAAAATTACAACTTTAAATTTGATATGGACGGTAAGTGTTATCTGTAATTTTATTATTTTAAAACAATTTAGCCGGCAAAAGTTTATTTGGGCTGGTACGCTTGCATATTGGTTTTATATGTTAAAAATACGCTTGATTCTACAAAAAATTAAGTTCAGAACAAAGTTTGTTATAGCTAACTGCAGCTAAACTTAATAATTTTTTATTTATAATGTACCATATTACTTTTGCTTTAGAGGGAATAGTTAGTATTTGTGCGGAAAGTTGCACTTTTTTAAAAGGAAATGATTACATGTCAACATGTTCGTAATCTAGAATTTCAAAAGTATTTAGTCTAGGCCAGACAAACATAATATCCGTAAATTAAATATAGCGATGTAACTAGAAATGATCCCATGTATGTCTTTCCAACAAATAAAATTATTTACAGTTTTGCCACATTAACATTTGTTCTTTATACTTAAAAGGTGATCGATCTGTAAGTGAAATCCATTTACATCTTTCAAATGGCAGGATTTGCAGAGGAAACGGAGATCAAAGTTTTCTATTTCAGGCGAAATTTTAAAATTCGTATGCAGTGTTGCCAGATTTCTTTCAGTTTTTTAAAATATTTGTTAGGTAACCGAATCTGTTTTATGTTTCGTTTTTCAAAAAATATCTATACATAAAGTTTAAATATAAAAACTATTGTAAGTAAAATTTATAATGGTAAACAGTTTTTGAGTTGTTTTTCTGAAATACGTGTTTTTTTTCAGAAAACATTCCACTAGCACTAATTCCGATCGTAATAATACGTAGGAGTTTATATATAATTTTAAAACGTAACCAAGCTTCGAAAAAAACACTGATCAATTATGTCACAGATAATTAAGAAAGACGGGGCCTACTTAAAAACAAAAATTACAAGGGACTAAGGAAGAAACTGTCTGTATTTTTAAATAAATTTACGTCCTTATGGAACAAGTATCACAGAAGGCCAGAGTATTTTGAAAAGTGCCATGTAAACTGGTTAAATGGTAAAATCGATATTAGAGTTGGTGATAATAATAATGAATTTGAAAGAACACAAATGGGAAGACCTACGAAAAATTTTGTTGATTGTTCAAATAGATCAAAGCTTAGAAAAATTAAACCATTATTAGACAGTCACTCTGAAAATGCGGTACTACATGCTGCTAAAGTATGCCTTACATTGTCCGGTAAGCAAGTCGCAGCCTCAATGTTCGATCAGCTTACAATGACGCCTACAAACATTAAAAAAATCATTTCTTTTACCAACCGTCCACTCAATACCTTATACCCCCGAAAAAGCTCTTGCATTGTTAGTTAATGCTAACTTGAACAAAGTTTCATATAACCTATTAAGGCAGCAAGCTAAATCTCAACACGCAAATATATATCCATCCTATACAAAGATTATAAGTGCAAGAAATGATTGCTATCCTGCTAAGGAAGGTATTTTGATAACTGAGTTTTCGGCGGAAATACAACTACAGCCTCCTTTAGATGTAACTATAAAAAGATTGTCAACTTTTCAACAAAGTGTTTTAAATAAAAATGTTTTAGAGAATGATCACCTGGAAATAATATTTAAGTAGGGTTGTGATGGAAGTAGTAACCAAGAGGAATACAAGCAAAAATTTCATGTCGAGGGAATATCTGATTCTAACTTGTTTATTATTTCTATTGTACCATTACAATTTTCTGCAAAAACATGTGGTAGTAAGTTACAGAAAATATTATGGCAAAATCCAGCTGCGACTTCAACAAGGTTTTGCAGATCCATAAAACTTGTTATGAAAAAAGAAACAGCCGAGTGAACCAAACAAGAAGTAGCAAATAATAGGGATCAAGTGATACAATTAACTGAAATATTAGTTAATAATAATCTGATGCCAGTTAAACAGATATTACTTTTAACTATGGTGGACGGTAAAGTTTGTTCCTCTCTCACTGATACTTCAAGTCAAAAATGTCTTATATGTAAAGCAACGTCTATACAAATGAATGACCCTCAATTAGATCTTTTATAAAGTACTGAAAACTACTCGTTTGGTTTTTCTACATTGCACTGCTATATAAGATTATTTGAGTGTCTTTTACAGTAAAAAACTTTAAAAATCTAATTTTTCATCGATTTAGAAATGAACTAGGCTTAATTGTAGACCAGAGAAAACAAGGAACATGAAACACGAACGATGGCAATACTGCCAGGCGTTTTTTTTTAAATCCAGACGTATCTGCTGAAATTACGGGTCTAAACGTTAATTTAATAAAAAAATTCGGCACAATTCTCTCTGCAATGTCCAGTGGTTTTCCTATTAACCCAGAGAAATTTAAAGTTTACACTTTGGAAACCAGAAATTTCTATTTGGAATTGTATCCATGGTTTTATATGCTATCAACAGTACTCAAGGTATGATAATAAGTAAATCATTAAACATTGCTTACTCCCTATTGGCCTTCTCAGTGAAGAGGCACAAGAAAGCCGCAATAAAGATTTCAGAAATTATAGGGAGCGATTCACTGGAAAAATGTCAAGGAAGGATACAAATGAAGACTTTTTGCATCGTCTTCTAATAACATCTGACCCTATAATATCCCAGGTGTTGCCAAATTATAGAAAAAAGCCGGGAATACTAAATTGTGAAATAAGAAATCTATTGGAAGAACCAAACCTTGATTTTTCGACAGATTCAGAAATTGATAGTGATTAGGCCTTTTGTAAAGTAGTTTGTCAATATGTTTTAAGTTTTAACCAGATCATTAGTAGTTATAGTAGTATACGTAAAAACGTTAAAGGGATATGTAACATATATAAGAAAGTCAGTATAATTTTCCCTATAGAGTGTTCTGTACATTTTATAAAAAAATAAATCTTTTTTATTTTATGTTATATTCCCAAATATTACTAATTTAAACAACTTTTATCTAAATTGCACAAAATTATACCGCACATACTTTTGTCTTCCCAGATTACCAATTCTGACCAGTGTGCAGCGTACTGAAATCTTGAGAGATTAGCTTTGAATCGCTTCAATTATAATGATTTATATTAAAATGAGCACTTCTATTATCTATTTGTCTACTATCTAGTCATCTCATTCATTCTATTACCATGTTTACAAAATTTATATATCGGATTGTTTCGATAATCTTAAAAATTAATGTAAATTTAATTGTATAGCATTTATTTACCTGTTAAATATAGGTCTCTTAAACGCAAGTTGGCCTTCAGACTTTTTACGCTTTCCAAATCACCGATAAAATTTAAGGTCAAGTCTAACTTGTTCAAAGATTCGCAACGTTCCAAATTTTCTATTTTCTCGATATTGTTTATAGCCAAATTCAAGTAATCTAGTTTCTTAAGCTTGTTTAGATTTTCTATTTTCGTTATTTGATTGGCTTGCAGGTAGAGAATTTGCAACTCCTTACACCAGTTGTTCAGGTGTTCAATTCGCTCTACATCTTCTTGATGCAGCGATAGTTCCTCCAGTGTTCCAATTATACCTAAATTATCACAAAATATAGGCATACTCTTAACATTATTTTGCTACCTTTTATGGATTAGAGTGGATAAAATAGCAAATTCTATTATTATTTAGAAATATAGTACGTACCTTCATTATGTTCGGATTTTTTTCTAACTAATTCTTCCGTAATGAAAACCATTTTTTTATTTACGAACTTAAAATAGTGCTTGAAAGAGGTTGACAAGGACCGATCATAAAGATATTGACAAAACTGGTTGCTATAGAGACTGTTTACCTGGCCACACCAATGAGTTCATTTTTCGATTTTTATTTTCCGTATATATGGATTTACGTATATGTGAATGGATATTAGATTTGGGCTTAAAGTTCTTAGCAAATAAAATATTATTCAGATCCTTAACGTGTAAAATAACGTCAACGTTGTTTTTTCAACAAAGTTTTTAAGAATAAAGGAGCAAATATTGCTTTTGGGACTAATAATGCCCTTGGTAAATGCATTAAAAGCAATTAAATTGTGTAACTTGTTCGAAACTTTATATTGGACAAACGGACACAGCATTTAAAAAAATCGGAAAATTTGCTTAACCTGGAACTTCCCGCCTTATGAATCTTTCCTTTCATTAGGAATAGTAAAGTGTAAACCCAATTTAGTTCCTCACATAGTCTTTTAGTTTACTGTCTTTGCAAACAATTTTATTGCGCTACATTTCCTACCACCATATGGGAATCGTATAGTCAAAAGCAGTGTTATCGTGCCGGTCGTACGATTTATCAACGACAAACTTTTTAAGTTTGTTTTTCTTTTATTAGGTGTAATCATATCCTCCGCATAAAATCCGGAAGATGAATTAGGTAGACCTATGATATTTTCATATGAAAAAAGAGGATAAACGTATTAATACCAGCAGTTGCAAAAATCTTTGTGCGATGTCACCTCAAAGTCAGATTGACAAGTCAGTGACAAAATGAGTAATAGAAAACAATTTTCGGGTTTTTTGCATTCACAAGCGAAAAAAATGGTATTAAATCTAATAAAATATTACGAAGATGAAAATTCACCGCCCAATATCCAGGAGACAGTAGCATAAACTCTGGGAATCGGTATAAGGACTGTGCAGAAAATGTGCATGAAAAAAAGCGTAATTTACTACCGAAGAAGATTAAGAAATGTACACAAGAAAAGCCAAAGACAGAAGACTTAAGTGACAATGTAAAAATGGATGTTCGTAATGCAATTTAGGATTTATACACATTAAAAACTAATATAATAAAAAATCGAGGCATATTGGAAACTGGACTAAAATGGACTAATCGAAGATTTTTATGCGAGTTGCCACATATAGCAAGTCAGCGTATCCAGTTTTTAAAGAAATACACGGAAAATGTTAATTTATAATTTAGAAAAGTGGTATTTTTAGACGAGACTTGGATATTTTCTAATGTAAGTGGTTCGAAATCTTGGCAGGACGAGTCTGTAAAAAGCGTCAAGAGAATGTAACGGTGTATTGTCGTGCGTTACGGTCAGACAAATTATCATGTTAGTAAATCTATATTTTTTTAAGTAAACATATTTAGTATTTAATAATTTAAATATTTTATTGCTTACAGACCTATATTGCGCGTATTAAATTTTTCTAGATTCAGTTAAGCTTGCGGTTGGACGTAAATAGGCTAATTATAATTATTGTGTATATTTAAGTTGTTATATCACTATATTTCAGTATTTATTTGACGCTAAGGATGCATGAATTCTTACATTTCAGTGATATCATTTATTTAGTTTTTTTTGGATACCTACGAATCTCCCTCGTATTTGTATAAATTTGTCGGCCAATAGGCGACACGTTGTTCACCGCGTGGTGTAGACTAGTTTTTGGCTTTCCTTGTCCTCTTAAGGCAGATTTAAAAATGCGTTCTTGTCGTACACTCAATATTGCTTACTTCGTTGGCGAATAATTGCATGAATGTCGTTGATCACAATAATTACAAGGGGATTTGATATTTAATATTATTATCGTTCAATTGGGAAGATAACATAACGATTAAAACTTATTTTCTCTAGTTATTTTTCTGTTAATTTTGGTTTGTTGAATTATATTATTTATATAGCTTATAATTAATTGAGTTAATTAAATTGTTCTAGTATATATTTAAGCAATAGTTTTTCTTTTCAATTAAAATCATTTAAGACATACGTTTACTCTGGGGTTTTATTTGCGCCGTCAGCCAAGCAAACCTGTGTTGAGATTTGGCTATCCTATGTTAAAAAACGGGAACCTTTTTTTGAATTCATGTTGTTCTGCTAAACGTATTGGTTTCACGTTTAGCAAGCCATTTTATCTTCAGAACTTGGTGCAAGTCGGAAGCCATTTTGACGGGTCAAACTCTTGAAACGTAATTTATTAGTTTTTCCCAGAGTTACATCAGTCAGGTAATGCATTAAAATTTGTAATTACATTATTGATTATTTAGATTAATTTGTTCAAAATTTAAGTGTGAATTTTTGTATTAAATTTTTATATTATATTACTGGATTTCGAGATCACGCCATGCCATGCTGACGCCTATTTTTTTCTTTTCCTTTCAGCTCTACACCGACTTGTCCTTTTGCGTTGCCTTTTATTTGCCTACAAACTAGTTTTTTTTTAAAAAAGACTATTAAAATTGAAATCTAAAATTTCATATCATAATTTTGTCTTATCCATGTACTTGGATTTCTGGATAAGCTTTTATAGCTAGACGCCTAACTAGCCGCCTTTAGAACTAGCCACTAGTTGCTAGATAATTTTTGTTGTCTACCACAACTATATATTTAGGCTTGCCTAAATTAAATATTGGATAGAATTCCGATCCCAATTGCATCTTAAATTCAATTTTGGTTCCGAGAAAATAAGGTTATCCCAGATACAATTCGTCTTAAATCCTGTTGGAGAACCATTGAGGGAGAGGAGTAGGTAGGCGTTAAAAGAACTGATGCAGCCTTGGGCCGTCCACAAAGGTCGTGGGTTCTCCAGCACGTGGCGCAGCTATTAAGACTTGGTGAGAAATTTCCATATTTTTTTTATTATCTAAAAATTTTTATTAGTTTATTTCATCCAAAAATTTGAGTAATTTATTATCTTAACAGTGTTTAAATTATTGGCCAATTAGGGTACATATAATTTAATATTAGTGACCGTAATTTTACAAATTATTTCACAAGAATTTTCCTTTTAATTATTGCTAATTATTTTTAAATTATTAAATAATTCACCAGCTACGTTGATTTTGAACATTTGTCTTAGTGTGATTTAATTATTTTGTAATAAATTTGGTAACTGGTTTAAATAGGTTTTTTATTTTGGTAAAGTACAGTTAATAATTTCGGAAGAAGGATTTTCCGCAAAGTCCGACTTATAACACGGCAGCATATTTATTTCTTTTTTTTTATTGGGGATGGCGCCCTTTTAAAATCTTACTTAAGCTCCGTGTTATAAGACGTGTCTTCTGAAAAGTATACTGTATGCATTAAATTATCGAAAGGGACAGAATGAATAATTAAATTAGTCAAAATAACCTCGCCTATCAACTCATGCCAGAGCCGGCAAAAGGAGCTGTCGTGCCTAGGCCCTTTTAAGAGGTTTGCCTAGTAAAATTATGTTCGTATAAACACCCATACGTAACAAGAAAAAAGGGATGTGGGACGGGAAAACGGTTCATCATTTTGCATGCAGGTTCTTCAACAGGATTTCTCCCAGGTGCAAGTTTACTGTTTTCTTCAACATCCCAAAGTATGGACTACCATGATAATATGAACTGTGAACTGTTTGAAAAGTGGTTAAAAGAACAACTAAATTTAGATGCTCCATCTTTAATCATTCTGGACAATGCATCTTATCATTCAAGAATCTTAAATAAACAACTTACTTCATCGTGAAAGAAAAGTGATATTTATGACTGGCTAATAAAACAAAAACAAAATCCTTTACCCAATATGCTGAAACTAGAACTTCTTTTAATGGCAAAATCTATTAAAAAAACAACAATATATGCCGTAAATGAAATATTACGGGAAAATGGACATGAGGTTTTACGACTGCCGCCATACCCCATTGCCAGTGTAACGCAATAGAGTTAATATGGGCTGGGGCAAAATCATATTACGAAAAACACGTGAACGATGGTCTTACATCAGATGAAGTGCAAATTGTTTGGCAAGATTAATTCAATTATATTACGCCGGAGTACTGGAAGAAATCTGTGGAACATACGGGAAGGAATTAATATGGGATTGGTGGAATCGAGAACGAGTTCTAGATATAGAAATAGCACCAATGATCATTGCGCCATTTGAGGACGACTCACAAGATGAGAACTTTTTATGTGATGATGATATTTTTTAGTCTATAATATTAAAAAGTTTCTGAAGGATTATATTAGTCTTTGACGTGTATAAATCATAAATTGCATTATGAATATCCATTTTTGCATTGTAACTTAAGTCTTTTGCCTTTGGATTTTTTCGTGTACATTTCTTAATCTTCTTCGGAAGTAAATTATGTTTTTTTAATGCACAAGTTTCTGTACATTCCTTATACCGATTCTCAGAGCTTTTGCCACTGGCTCCTGGATATTAGCCGGTGAATTTTAATTTAAAATTTTTTTTATTAGATTTGATACCATTTTATTGCTTACTTTTTTAGTTCATTTATAATTTTGTAGGCAATAAACAAATAATTATAGAATACTTGTTCCAATTTTAAAGCGTGTTTAAAATAAGTAAATTTTTTTATTAATTATAAGACAAAATTTGATATATAAAAATCGGTAAAATCGCTTTACCAGAAACTCGGGGCTAACGAAAAATACAGGGTATATATATATATATATATATATATATATATATATATATATATATATATATATATATATATATCGCATGCATGGCCCTTAATTTTAGACTGAAATTTGAAGAAATAGGATAAGTCGTTTTTTAGCTATGCCGCGAACAGACAGACTGACGGACAGACATACCTACAGACAGATGGAATTGAGAAAACATGTTTTCCTGCATCTAGGGACCCTTAAACCTAAAGATCTGAAAATATCTCACGAGGGAAGTAATAACTAATTATCTTGTGTTTTTAACAAAAGTGTATAATATTTTTGTAAAATAAATTTCTTTTGTTATCACAATGCAAAGAAAACTTGTTTTCTTTGCATTGTGTTCAGGGGTGGCCCGCATTGAAATAAATGACACTGTGTAAGTGGTTAGATTTTTAGGTCAAGCGGGGCTTATAATTTTTGGTGATTGATAAAAAAATCTCACTTTCATTAAGTGGCTGTATAAACCGAACATATCCTGATTGTTCCACTGATTCGAACCGCCTTCCGACTTTATTAAGGCGCTTACCATTTTGTGTATTTTTGTTTTTGCCAACCAAAAATATAATATTACGTAATATAATAAAAAAAACTATTTTCTTTCTCCCTGTATAAAAGAATCACACAACATTTTGGTATTCACTGTGTTTTCTGATTTGATTCATAATGTTGGTGACCTTTGGACCCGCACGATAAGACCACATTCGACTATACCAATATTTTACCAGTTTCTACCTATCCCACACTTATTTTTTGGGCATGATTTAAAATAAATGGATATTTTATATTGATTTTTTAAGGCTTCCATTTTGTATAGTCAATTCGTACCAGTTAATCCCTGTCTCATATTCAATTTTGTTGCAAAGTATTAAGACAATTAAATAAGAATATATATATATATATATATATATATATATATATATATATATATATATATATATGTATATAGACTATATATTTATTTTTTTTTGGTTTCGTTATTCTTTGACTCTTTTTCAATTATATATTTTTTCCTTCATATTTCTTACCTTAAGGTCATTAGATTAGTAAAAATTAATAATACATATTTTTGACCATATATTAAAAATGTATAGACGTTTCGACCATAGTTTTGGTCTTTTTCAAACCTTAAAGTTTTTTGGTACATTTTTGTATAATACATGAAGATATTATGGTCAGAATAATCGACTTACCCTAGAACGGTGTCATTCTTTTAAAAACACAGAAATATACATATTTTGACTTTAGACAATATTACAGACATTTCAAAATTATTAAAAACGGTCACTAAGTCAATCAATCAATAATCAAGTATATGTTTAAAAATATGTACTAATTTTTGTTAGTGTAATGACCCTAACCCACCTTGCTTGTTTCAGGGTTTGGGTATTTCGGTTTTAATACAGATACTCCCAAAGGAAACTGCCTGATGAGAGCATTGCCGGGGCAGAGCCCACAGTAGCAGATAGCTCCTTGGCCATTGAAACAAACATAGCGTGATGTTTTGGTCGATTCTCGACAAAATGGTGAAGGAGTAATTCTTATCTTTAGTTCTTCCGTTCTGTATAACTTTTTACGACCAAGAACCACACAGAAATTGGAATTTTTATTTCTCCTATATATATATATATATATATATATATATATATATATATATATATATATATATATATATACACTCCGCATCAAAATTAACGCACCACTATAAATTGCACAGCATTTCAATGTGGATTTTCTCGCGAACCGCTGAACGGATTTTGATGATTTTTTTTTAAATGTAGATTTGTTTATCGCTAAAAATGCCGCGATGTGAGTTTTTAATAAAATTTTGGTTTTGAGCATATACAGGGGCCAACAATGAGAATAATTTTTCTCGAGAATATTTGAAACACCCTGTGGATCGTTTCAGCCGTAACAGCGAGTATACGCTTGATGTAAATTATAGCCCCATGTTTTCTTAACAATTTGGTTTTTGTTTCACGTCAAAATCTCTATTTTTAAATGAAATACAGAGTAAAAGATTAAAGCGCACTAGTTTATTTTAACAATTTAACAACTTAAAAATAACAGTAATAACAATATCAAAAGCATGGATCGCGCCTTCAAGTGCTGCAAACTAAAGGAGTTCTCTAACTACTGCTGCACCGTCTGTCACGGCATATTTCACCCGAGTTGCCTGGAAAGAAACACCGAATCAGTTAGACTCGGTGGTTATCGTATATACTGCTCCATTAAATGTCAAGAGATCGCTTGTAAAAACAATGATATTATCAATACTCTCAAGTCTAAATTATTAAAATTAGAGAAGGACTCTTCAGAAAAAGATGCTTATATTATACGCTTAAAGCGGCAATCTACCGACTTTACGGACTTGGTCACCGAGGCAGAAGAAAAGCTCAACTTACAACTTGCTGCTCAGTTGAACCACATTTCCGAACTCAACAAAACTATAGCAACTCTACGGGAACAGATCGGGTTGCTGAACGATAAACTGGAAGAATCTTCCTCATCCTCGACTAGACTTAACAACGATATTGATGAGCTTACCAAGCTAAATAGACAAATGATATCGTCGATTAGAACCCTAGAAAACGACAACATTCAAATTCAGCATGAAAAAAGCAAACTTCAACAAAAGATACTTGAACTCAATCTTACAATCGAGAATCTGAGCCAATCTGCTAACTCAAGTCACCTCATTATCTCAACCAAAAACAGCCCATCAGCAAAATCTCGCAAGCCACAAATATTAATTATCGGCGACGACAATGCAAGGGGCTTATTGTCTATAATGAAGCGCCTCACGGACGGTTTATATGACATCAACTGTCAGTGGTCCAATGATAAACTGTTCGACGACCGTATTCGAGAGTGTCAGCAGTTGATAGGGAGGTTTACCAGGTGTGATTTCGCCATCATATTCACAGGGGACAAGAACGCCCTTAAAGGAAAGCGAGTGGACTACAAACTTCTGCGCTCTCTTGTCGAAAATACCACAAATACTAACTTGTTTATTTGTTAAATGTAATGTAAATTAAAATGTTAACTTGAACTCTATTGACACGCTCCCATTTTTTTCCTCCTTGTCCTCTCATACCTTCACCGTTGATGAAGTAGCCGCAAAACTGAAAAATCTTGACACCAGCAAGAGCGCTGGTCCCGATGGCTTGCCGCCATCTCTCTTGTCAGCTTGTTGTGACACGCTCTCAGCTCCCCTGTGCTCAATCTTTCAAAAATCTTTCGACTCGGGGACATTCCCTTCTGCGTGGAAATTTTCCAACCTAGTACCAATATACAAAAAAGGGTCCAAAACTGACATTTCAAATTATAGAGGCATATCAATGATCTCCTCTATTCCAAAAGTATTCGAAGCCATTCTGACCGAGGAAATATTCGCCACTTACTCTAATTACATTTCGCCAAACCAACATGGGTTCTATAGGGGCCGATCCACAGCAACCAACCTCGCCATTTATCAAGATTACCTAGTCTCTTCCCTTGAAGCTGGCCAGCAAGTCGATTCTATCTATACCGATCTGTAGAAAGCTTTTGACAGTGTGTGTCACAGGCTGCTACTAAGAAAGCTTTCCGACATTGGAATATCAGGCAATTATTTGAACTGGATTAGCTCCTATCTGAGCAACCGTAAACAACGTGTTTTAGTACATAATTCGGTATCTCGTGTCATATCAGTCGCGTCCGGCGTGCCTCAAGGGTCCCACATTGGCCCAATTTTATTTCTCCTATTTATCAACGATGTCACGTCTTGCTTTATTAACAGCAAATGTCTTCTTTTCGCCGATGACCTGAAAATTTTCACATCCAACAGCTTGGACAATTCTGCACTACAGTCTGACTTAGACCGATTTGTCTTTTGGTGCAAGACAAACCTTCTCACTATTAATATAGCTAAGTGTTCCTGTATTCACTTCTCGCGATCCCAGAACCCTATACTAAATACTTACAGGATTAACGACTCACTCCTAGAGGTTTCGTCCACAGTTAATGACTTAGGTGTAACATTTGATAGTATGTTAACCTTCAACGAGCATACCGATTCCATTGTATGCAAGGCCTTCCGAATGTTGGATTTATCAGGAGGCACTCCCGATGCTTCAACGACACCAAGGCCATCATATCACTGTATAACTGCTTTGTCAGGAGCTACCTTGAATACTGCTCCATCATTTGGCACCCTCGCTATACATGCCACATCGAGAGAGTTGAAAGAGTTCAACACAAATTTTCTAATTACTTGTTAAGTAAATTTCACTTTCCATATCAAAATGTAAATTATAGTACGAGATTACTCCTTTGTGGTATGCAAAGCTTAGCTGAAAGACGCAGACAAGCTCTCCTTCTATTTGCTTTTAAACTTCTCAACGGTACTATCGACTGCCCTATCTTGCTGGGTCGGGTAAGCTTTCTGGTTCCAGTTCGACGCACACGGCATACCTCCCTTTTCTTCGTTAGAAGACACCGTACCAATTACGGCCAAAATTCCTTTATTGACCGTCTATGTCACAACCACAACAAATTTTATAATGACTGCGACATTTTCAACATGAGTCTTCCTACCCTCAAAAGATTCCTGAAGTTCGGCACAACTTAATCATTTTATTTCATTTTACTAATTTGCATTTTGCATCTTTTGTAGTATTGCAGATAATTTGTTGTTTTTCTCTTTCAGTGTAGTTTTAGTTTTAGTGTTATCTTCTTTTTTTTTATATATTTATATACCATTTAGAATCCTGATTCTGTAGTGTATTTTATGAATAAATAAATAAATAATATTGGTTGCAAGGACAAAATTAGAAAAAAATTGAGATATCAATATAGCGTGTTTCCGCCTCTACTTTGAATAACGGCTTCACATCGACGACTCATACTAGACACAAGGCGTCTTATCTGCTCTTGATGAATGTCGTTCCATAAATGTGTGACAATGTCGGCCTATGTAAGGAGCAAAAGGAACAATATGTTCGGATAAGATGTCAGTAATGTACCGTTCACTGTTCAATGGACCATCACGTAAAGAAATAAGTTCTGTTCGGGCAGAAGAAATTCTTCCCCTAACCATTACAGAACCTCCATTAAATAGCGTGGTTTGACTGTGAATAATGCTCATTTGGCCTGCGTAGTACTCGTACGCGTCGGTCGGAGCTGTACAAACAAAACCTCGACTCGTCCGTGAACAAGACGCGCTCCCAATCCTCAAGATTCCAGTTTACATGCTGTCTGGCGAATTGCAGTCTCGCTCTACGATGGTTTGCGTTTAACCTCGGCCCTCTTGCTGGAATTCGGAATCTTAAATTCGGTTCTGCAAGACGTCTTCTTACCGTGGATACATTTATTTGGACGTTATGTATAGCGTCATGTAAGTTGTACCTGAAGATTTCTTGCTGTTACAAAACGTTCTCTCAAAGCACGGTGTTCCTCGGTGCCTTCCTTGCCCATGGCGTCGATTATGATCGTTAGTTTGCACAAAACGGTGGACAACGCGCGATATTGATGAATGAGAAACTCCCAGTCTCCCAGCTATAGCACGGTAGCTTAATCCTTCCTCGGCCAATGCAATTGCTGCTACGCATTCGTCACGAGACAAATTCCTTGTTTGACTCTCCATAGCCAAAATTTTAACAGTTTTCAAAGACAAAATTGACACATAATAAACAAACATGACAGTTTGTCAAACTTGTTCATTTCATGGCCTACCCTATTTTAAGATGTTGAATTGTTAAAATAAACTGGTGCGCTTTAATCTTTAGTTCTGTATTTCATTAAATAGAGATATTGACATGAAACAAAAACCAAATTGTTAAGAAAACATGGGGCTATAATTTACATTAAGCGTATACCCGCTGTTATGGCTGAAACGTTCCACAGGGTGTTTCAAATATTCTGGAGAAAAATTACTCTCATTGTTGGCCCATGTATATGCTCAAAACTAAAATTTTAATAAAAACTCACATCGCGGCGTTTTTAGCAATAAACAAATCTACATTTAAAAAAAAATTGATCAAAATCCGTTCAGCAGTTCGGAAGAAAATCCACATTGAAATGCTGTGCAATTTATAGTGGTGCGTTAAGAACTATTTATTTGATTACAAAAATTCGCTACAACACACTCAATACTTATTTACCATTTAGGTCTTCATATTAAGAATGTAAGCAAAAACCATTTTAGCGTTCCTTTTTATTGATATGGAACAAAAAGAGCCAGTTTTGTTTACTTTTAAGTTTTGTTTAATTTTGTGTAAAATGCCTGGCCTTTCTCTTTGCAGGACAGTAGTTGTCAGTGTCAGTGTCATAGTCTTTTGAATTTCGTTAACTGCATAATACCTAATATCAGAAAAATGGTTCATTTAACAGAAATGCATAAAATAACAATTCTACAAATGATTGGTTATGGAGATAACACACGAACACAAGTGGAAGTTGCTCGCTTATTTCATGAAAAATTTCCAAATTTGCCGCATATATCCCAAGGGACAATTAGTAAAATAGAAAAGCAGTTTCGCGAGCTTGGACATGTGAGGCAGATAAAAAAAGCAGCTGCCAATTCAATAAATGATGATACTAAATTGGATATTATGCTTGAGTTTGAGGAAAACCCACATATTTCTAGTCGACAAGCCGCCGCAATGTTCGATATTAGCCATTCGTCGATTATTCGAGCATTAAAAGAAAATAAAATGCATCCCTATAAAGTGATACCAACTCAGGAGCTCATGGAAGACGATTATGATAGGAGAACTTATTTTTGTGAACAAATGATGGCTATGTTAGATAACAATGTTATTCAATTAGAACATGTTTTGTTTTCGGATGAGTGCACCTTTACACTTCACGGTCATGTAAATCGTCAAAATTGCCGCTATTGGTCTAGGGAAAATCCTCACTGGATCAGCGAAGAACATACTCAATATCCTGAAAAGGTTAATGTTTGGGCAGGAATTGTTAGGGATCATATCATAGGCCCCTTTTTCATTGACGGCAATTTGAATGGCGATAATTATTTAGCACTGCTCCAAAATAATGTCGTGCCAACTTTGACAAATTTGTATCCGGATCCAGCAAACCCACAAGTTCCAGCGAATATGATATGGTTTCAGCAAGATGGAGCACCGCCCCATTACCAAATTAATGTCCGGCAGTACCTCAACGGAATATTTCCAAATCGGTGGATAGGGAGACGAGGATCGATAGAATGGCCAGCGCGATCCCCTGATCTGACGCCATTAGACTTTTTCTTATGGGGACATATTAAAAATGTTGTATACAAAACTAAACCTCTCGACTTAGCTGACTTTAGAAGACGAATAACGCTTGCGATTAGATCGGTCACGCCTGAGATGCTAAATAACGTTAGAAGAAATTTCTATTTAAGATTAGGAATTTGCCAAGACGTTCGCCTCGAGCATATTCAACAGTTCCTAAATTAACTTTTTACTTTTGTTTATACATTATGAAGAAATAAATAATTTTATTTTTTTAATCTTAATTTTTGCAATAAATTTGAAAACACTTAATATTGCCGAAATAGTTGAAGATAGGTATAGGACATTGAACATAAAATATGTTTAGAATCTCCTAAAGAATCCAAAAATTAAATAATATCCGGGGTGTTGCATTTGAAATAAGAAAGTTGGCATTGACCACTGTTACAGGACACACCCTGTATAAAAAGTTTTTATTGGAGAAAATGAGCAACTAAAAATACCAATCGACGGGTCCAAGCGTTTTTCCGAACACGCCCCCATTTATTTATTATCGAATTTATTCCATTTGGCTGATACACACTGTATATATATATATATATATATATATATATATATTGGTAATAATAACAAAATTCAGTTATCTAATAAAATCATAACAAAAGTTGTAAGTAATAGTTTCCTACAAAATTCGTAGACATTTGTTGCCGTTCCGTATAGGACTGAAACTATGAACTGCAAAGAACGAGAAGACACAATTCTTTTTTTATTTTAGGAATTCTTCCACAGTCTGATACGTCAATGGGCAAAATACCTAGGTCTCGCAGCCGCGTTCTTGGTCAATTACTAGAAAAAGTACGGCCAAACTTACAAGAACGGGAGAGGAGCAAATCGGCTGGCCAAACGGAGAAGCCAAGTTCGACACCAGGTCCTAAAACACCAAAAAAGCCATTTTGTAATAGTGCCGGTCAAATGAATGTGGAAAGGTTAGTGTCCGATAGTCTGTAAAATATATTTCCTGTTGAGTTATTATTAGAATATATTTTTTTTGTAGAGATACATTAATTTTTAAGTTGAACAGGCCCCATAAACTCACTCTGGCCTCAACGTTGTAACGGCCAATCCTAAGAAGTTCCTTAACCTGCTATTCTCTTTGCACACATTCCAAATATCCTAGAATAACTAGAATAAAGTTATTTTTTATGTTATTTCGCTAATTATAGAACAGCATATCGAAAAATCGTAAAGTATTCTAAATCGCTCTTCTACTCTGACCGAATAAATAATTCTGAAAATAAGTCAAAAGAAAATTGGAAAATCATTAATGAACTAACAGGTAGGGCAAACATAACAAGTTTCTAATCCCATTTGGATTCTCTTAATGATTTCTGCTGCTCTGTAGCTGCTAAATTAACAAATAATATTGTCTCACAGACTGATCTCACTCACTCACTTACTTAAATAACATCAGCATAAATAAGCTATGTGTTTTGACTCCTTTAAAAGTGACTGAGATTAGATAAATAATCCGCAAAATCATCCAAAAAAACAAAAAGGCTGTTAGATATGTTGGAATATCGACTTCTTTCCATATGATGTCTTCGTGTATATTTATGTCAATATCAATGAAAGTTTCGAAAAGGAGATTTTTCCAGAGTGTCTTAAGCGAGCAGGTGGTACTTGTATACAAGGGAGGTGAGAGATGTGACCCTTCAAATTACCTCCCGATTTCATTTGTGTCAACGTTTTCCAAGCTCATTGAAACGATCGTTAAAAGGCGCATAATGAGCCACTTAATTGGGAATAATATTCTAGATCCAAATCAGTTTGGATTCCGAGCAAAAAATGCACTGGTGATGCCATTTTTAGATTTTTTAATTCTGTTTACGACTCATAAACACGGGTAATTCGATAGCGGCAGTGTTTTGTGATTTCTCGAAAGCTTTCAATTGTGTAGATTATAGAACACCGCTGCGTAAACTTGTTAAGTATGGTTTCACGGGAGACACCTATGATTGGTTTCATTCATATCTTTTAAATAGATCGCAGAAAGTATTCTGGTCAGGGGATTCGTCTCAGCCAGTATTTGAAATATGAAATTCCTCAAGATTCCGTTCTGGGGCCAATTCTATTTTTAATTTATATTAATGATTTAGGTAAATTAAATATTTCCGGTCGCTTTCCTCTGTTCGCAGATGATGCCATGCTAGTGTGGAACAATCTTGATATGTTCTAATATGTCCAAAACAAGCATAGTCTCAACTGCGATATTCTAGTGTTATTCTACTGGGTCAAACATCGAAAACAAAAAAATCTTAAGTTTCTTGGCTTATATGTTTACAAAAATCTGAAGTATTCAGAACTTATATAAAAGCTTTGAAAGAAAAAATATTTCCGGTCGTTTTTCTCTGTTCGCAATTATTGTGGAACAGGCCTGATAGGTCACTCTTGACCCAATCGATTCATAATGCCTTATTAAGGAATGGTACCACTCTAATTTGTTAAGTTTTAATATGTCCAAAACAAGCATAGTCTGTTTGTTTCAACTGCAATATTTTTAGTGTGAATCTACTGACTCAAACATGGAAAACAAAAAAATTTTAAGTTTCTTGGATTATATATTGACCAAAATCTGAAGTAGTAGTTAGAGTTGTTGCGAGTGAATTGAATGAGAGGTCTGCATAAATGGTGTATTTTGCCTTGATCGAGCCTCATTTGTCGTCTGGTGTAGCCTTCTGGGGTTATTGTATTAGATAGAACTTTCAAACCTTATTTTGTAATCCAGAAGAGAACAATTCGATATATATATATATATATATATATATATATATATATATATATATATATATATGTATATATATATATATATATATGTGAAGTAGGAACGAGAGAGCACTGCAAACCTCTTTTTTTTATACCTGAAATTTAGTGTCCTGACTTAATTTAGTGTGCCTATTCATTTTAGAATCTGTCTGATTCACAAAAATATTTTAATGAGCCCTACTACCGCAGTGCCTGTATATAATACGAAGAATTCGGGAAACTTACCTTTGCCAATCCCTAGAGTATCACTGACTAAACAGTCAATAATATATGAAGGCAGACAAATATATAATCACTTGCCTCAGACTGTTAAAAATAATCACTGGCCGACAAGATTTTTCTAACACAGGCCAGCTCATTATTTTCGCAATGAAAATACCCTTCCAATAATAACAAAAATATTCGGAAAGCCCTAATACGTACCATTTTGTAATAGCCTAATTAGAACCTTTTATATTGGCAGGTAAACAATTTTATTATGGGGCGGCTAAAATGAGTCCATTTTACAACGGAAAAATTACCTAGACTGGGTTGTTTACAACATTAGACATAAAATAAACGTTAAACATCACTTGTCTGTTGAGTTTCGAATTGAGTGGTTCTTTGTGTATCGATAAGCAAGTGTATGTGAAGACGGGAATGTCGAGTCAAACGCTCCGAAGTTGCAAAATTTCTCCTGACAAATTTTGTTATATATGTGGAGAATTTCTGGTGAAATCACAAGCCAGGCCATTTTCCGAAAATGTAAAAAAAGCCTACTTTAAATATTTTGGTGTGTTAATTGGGGATCAAGGAAGCGGTGGGCTCCCCATGTGTGCTGTGTTAGTTGTAGTGTATCATTGGTGCAGTGGATGAAGGGAAAGGGAAAAAGTATGCCTGTTGCAGTTCCAATCGTATGGCGAGAACCCACCAATCATTCTGGCGATTGTTATTTTTGCCTGACTGAAGGTTATTCCAAAAAGGGAAAGCACAATATAGAATATCCAAATTTGCAATCTGCCATACGACCTGTTCCTCATAATGCAAATTTGCCAGTGCCGATTGTGCCTTTAAATTGGCAAGCTATTGATTTGGGAGATAATGGAGATAACGCATCATCAGGCAGCTCAGAAGAACAGTTCACCGATCCTACTTTTACCACAGCTCCCAGTTCCGGCGAGCCACATTTGATGGTTCAAAGTGAATTAAATGATTTAGTACGTGATTTGGGGTTATCCACGCAACAGTCAGAACTTCTGGGTTCTCGTCTTAAGGAATGGAATCTATTGGCCAAAGAAACAAAAATTACGAATTTCAGAAAGAGAAATGCTATGTTTTCTGACAGTTTTATACAGTATGGAAAATTCGTTGTGCGCGTGTACTGATTTAGACAGTTTAATGCAGGAACTTGATATTGAACATTCTCCCCGTGAGTGGCCGCTTATTCATAGACTCATCTAAAAAAATGGAAATTTAAAACCCCCTATACCAGTTGCCCATTCAGTTGCAATGAAAGGAAATTATGAAAATATGCGCACGATTTTGGATAAAATAAACTACAATAGGTATAAATGACAGATATGTGGGGACTTAAAAGTTACAGCGATTTTAATGGGACTTCAGGGGGGTTTACAAAATATTGCTGTTTTCTTTGTTTATAGGACAGTCGAGCAATAACTCAGCATTATGTAACAAAAATTTGACCAGAAAGAAGCGAATTTTAACCGGGATCTCAAAATGTTAAATTTATACCTCTTGTTGATCCCAAAAATGTCCTTTTGCCTCCTCTTTACATTAAACTTGGGCTGATGAAAAACTTTGTGAAGGCTTTGAATATTGATCGTGATGGATTTAAATACCTAAGACAAGTCTTTCCCCAGTTAAGTGATGCCAAATTAAAAGAAGGCATTTTTATTGGGCCACAAATCAGAAAAGTGCTGGACGATGTCAGTTTTACGGAAAACCTTACCAGGCAGGAACTCAGAGCATGGAATTAATTTGTTAATGTAGTAAAAGGATTTTTAGGCAACAATATGGATGAAAATTATGAACAATTAGTTAATGAACTCTTAGATGCCTATAAAGCGCTTGGTGCCAGAATGGCATTAAAATTTCACTTCCTCCATTCCCATCTGTCATTTTTTCCTAAAAATTTGGGAGCTGTTAGTGACGAGCAGGGTGAAAGGCCACAAATCAGAAAATTGCTGGACGATGTCAATTTTACGGAAAACCTTACCAGGCAGGAACTCAGAGCATGGAATTCATTTGTTAATGTAGTAAAAGGATTTTTAGGCAACAATATGGATGAAAATTATGAACAATTAGTTAATGAACTCTTAAATGCCTATAAAGCGCTTGGTGCCAGAATGGCATTAAAAATTCACTTCCTCCATTCCCATCTGTCATTTTTTCCTAAAAATTTGGGAGCTGTTAGTGACGAGCAGGATGAAAATTTTCACCAAGATATCAGAACAATGGAAATTCGGTACCAAGGACGATAAGATCCATCCATGATGGGTGACTACTGTTGGTTTTTGAAGAGAGAAGATAGGACACCTCATAAACGGAAAAAATAAAGTTTAATTAGTGTTTTAAGTTAATATTTTTCTCGTTTGCTTTTCTCTTAGATGCAAACTGTAAACATAGTCAATAAACAGGGTTAAGAATTTTCTGAAATCATTTTTTCTATAGATATTAAGTATCGTAACATTCGATATGGTTCTACAACTCTAACAAGAGAACCCTACGTGCTACAACTTTCTATTTGTCATTTTCATGTTTGGATAGGTTCATTCTATTAGATTATGCTATTTTGATTTGTGTTACAACAAAAAATTTTATTTTGTCGGCCAGTGTAATCAGTGTCTTAAAGTATTTAAAAATAAAGTGAAAGAACTTTTATTATCTAAGGCCTTTTATACCATAGAAGAGTATTATGAGTGTGTTTTTTGATTCTAACTTCTCTAATGTGTCTTTCTAGATTGTTTTTTTATGTTTTGTTATACTGCTGGTTTATCTTGCAGGTATACTGTTTTAACTGTGCTTCAGTGTTAGTTTCATTATTTTCTTATTTTTAGTGATATTATTTATCTATGATGAATTTACATTTTTAATTTTTTAGGCTTAATGAATTTTACCTATAAAATAGGACAACTACATGTGATTCTGTGATTATTTTGATGGCTGTTTGTTGATGAATTCTTTATTTTGTTAGTCTGTAAGTGCTCATTTCTTATGTTTTATTTCTTACGTTTTTGTTCCCAATTTAAATTATTGTATCGAGTGTTTTTTTTTTATGTACTTGTACGTATATATTACTTCAAGAAATTGTGTCAATAAGGTGAAAAATCTTCGTACAATAATGTATATTTTGAATTTGAAAGGTATCTTACCCAACAGCTGAAATTACTCGGCGGCAGTCTGTCCATAAAAAAATAAGATTCTTTTTTATAACTATAGATCCGCAAATTAAGCCAATAAATTATAGGAAATATTATCTTCGCACTGTTCCCTATAGATCAGATTGATCCTTTGGTGAAAAAGAAGTTTTCTTTTTGGAGCCCGAAAGTGTGTTTCGGCTAAGGTGTGCAAACATCTATATAACCCAAGTATCTTGTGACATTTATTTTCTTAATCTATACCTTTGAAATAAAAAAAAATTCCCCATATCTCTGAAAATGCTAAATATGAAACGTTCAAATTTGATACGGATCTTCTTGTTATGATGTAGGTGCAAGATAAGATATGACTATCTGAAACTCCCTCCTTCGGGAGTGAAAAGTATTTTTACTTGTTTCTTCGTTATCTTTTCAACTAATTTCGATTTCGATAAGAAAGAACAAAGACTTATTATTTACAACTTAGTATTTGGATTTTTTGAAATTCTCATTATCTTTTCTCATTTTCTAATCTGCACGTCTTTCAATCCGACGTCAATAAACTTTCAGTTTCATGGCCTACACATTTAATTCACTAAATGTCTTTAAATATATTATGAAGACACTTTTTGTTGTATTATTTCTAGTGTAACGAGATTTGAAGCCCAAATAAGAGAAAAATTACATGATATCATGTATAGGAGGCAGAGTCAGCCATCTTCAAAATCTGATACGGAAATGGATAAAAAATTAAAGCAAGAGGACAGGAAATTTACTAAAGGCGAAGTAGACGGAATCGGTAAGCAGCAGTCATGTACGTTATTATTTCTTATTTTTTCTCGATACATTTGCCTGTGCTATCAAAAACTTGACATTCCAACACGATGTCCATCTTTGGATGATATACCGGTTTTTAAAAAAATTAAAGGGCGATATTTAATGACAGCCGAATAAAAAAATCACCATCATCAGCATTTTGCATCCACTGTTAGATATCGTTCTACTCCCCAGCATGTGCCGTGTGTATGTAAGATATTTTTGTACAGGCATATGGAACTTACGTCTTATCGCCGAATATGAACGGCACTCTTGGGAGAGGAACTTTTGGCATATTATTGATACAGCACGACACCACCTACATCAGATGGTGAGCTTGCCTGCGCAGGATCTCATATCATTGGGTTACGTTCGCTATATGGTACACAATTTTGACAAATTTAAACTGTCTTCTATTTTGTTAAAAATTAGATATAAAAAACATTCTTCAGGGTTAGTACAACTGTCATTAATCTGTTAGTTTTTATGATCAATGATTCCCGTTCACACTCCTTGTATATTTCGCAAACATTGAAGCGTGCGTCGTGCGTGCTGAATAAATATAGTCGTCATCATGGTTGATGATTATGCTAAAAGTTCATTTTGTCTGGCCCATTCATTATTTGGTTTAAACATTTCAGCGATTTTTTTGTTTTTTAAAGTTCTTGTCTTGAACATCCAATGTTTATTGTTTATTCATCATTAACAGCACTGCGGTTTTTATAAACTGGATGCCTTGGGCAAGGCATAGTAGCTTCTTCTTCATAAAAGAAATTCCAGGACTGCCTCATTGGACCACTCCATTTTCACTACACAATGAACTAGAATGCAGTAGCCACCCAGAATTTTAACCCCAAAACTAGATTTTTTTACTGCAACTAATAAAAAATTATTTTTTCATTATTGCATATGTCATGCTAAACCTAAAATAGTCAAGTTACACTTGATCAAAATGTAAATATGTTTAAGAAATACGGCTGTAAATTAGTAACTGTTCAGAAAAAACAGTCGTTTGAGCGCAGGACAAATCTGGAATTGCCTATGTCACCAGTTCCATTAACGCCTTTGAGTTTACCCACAACCGATGGAAAACACACAAGTGCCGAATATTTTAAGTAGGTCATTCACGCAACATGACAAGTTTTTAGATGTGACGAATATATTAGTATTTTGATTCCGCTTTTAGGAAAGGGATTACAAGTGTGTCCCATATACGTCGATAGGTGCAAAATTTTTGACATTGTTTTGGGCAGACTACTTGTGCATAAATTTAATAGTTTCGAGTTTTGTTGTGTTTAGGGGTAATTGAACACCATTGTAATTGACTGAATGAAGTCAATTACAATGGTGTTCAATTAGCACTAAACACAACAAAACTCGAAACTATTAAATTTATGCATTTGACGGCAACGGCCAGATTTTCAGGGACATCCGAAGTTATCCAGATTTCGCATTTTGAATCAGGTTTATTTTTACACTTGATCGATATTTTGTATTCTATTATTTTTTGAACCGCTTTGGTCAGTGTTTTCCTAAAATAGATGCCCTGATTGATTTATGACATTGCCGAACAGAGACATACATTCGATGGTATATCATTTTCCTGTCCACATCTGCCATAAAGATAGTATTAGTTTCATTTTACTAATAATAAGTTATCGGAAGACTGTTGGTAGAGATGCAACGGAATAAAAATGTCAGAATCTATATTGTCGAGAAACATGCCTTCACAATATAAAGGTGTATGACACACAGTTTTTGTGTAATTTGCGAAGGAGGAAATTAATCAATTTTAATATTTTTACTCTGTGAACGTGCTGTTGTTACATCAGTTAAAAACTCCAGACTAGCTTTAGAGGTTTTAATAGGTACATTCGTGTCAGAGGCGTTTGTTTGTTATAGGTATACTACTACCCCACCAATTATGGAGTCGGAATTATTGCTAATCATATAACATCTATCTATAATCTGAGCTATATGTCAATGAGTTTTCAAATATATGTATTTTTAAGAAGTTTTAGCTCACTAAAATATAAAATGAATAGTTATATAAATAGTAATCGATTTTCTGTTATACATTTTATTTTTTTTCTCTAGATTGTCAGAAAATTTTCTAGTTCATAATTGTTTTAGGTAAGCTATCCATGAAACAGAGGATACTTTACAAAAAAATTGGTAAAAGCTGTGACAAGATAACTGCAATGGCCGAAAAGAAATGTAGATCCACGGAGTCCGAATATCAACGGATCTCTGAGGCCACTTCCCAGAAACCGCCTCTGCACGAAACTAGTCGGTCAAGTCCGACTAGTCCGAAATGTAAGAAAGGGAAAAGTCATCAGGGAAAGGCTAAGAAGAAGGTAAGCAAAATATCTGTTCTTATGTATGGACGTATATGGTATATAGGAAGTATCAAGTTCTTAGGGATTTTTTTCATGGATTAGTGACAAGTACCGTGCTTACCTGAAGATATTTCTGAAACTTCACTAAAAAGCAGATAATGTTTACGCGAGGGAAGCTTCGTTGTGATGTTTGGATTATCAGGTGGTTATCCACGGGGTAGACGGTCGATGATGTCAAAAGTTAAAAGAAAAACTGCTTCGAAAGTATGGGAACATCATTCAAGGTTAGCAAAAATCCTGTTAAAAGATAATTCCAACTGAGTGAAGTCTTTGTTTTCAAAGATTTGATTATCAATCAATGAATCATTTGCGTCATAGTTTCTTTTAAACTATTCAGTGTAGGAAGAAAGTTTTGTACAAAAGTTAGTGTGTTGTTACCAACCTATGTTTAGCAGATATCATTTATTTTATAAATTGGTTCAGATCATGCATTTTGCTGAATTGTTGCGCTTTGTATGTTTGGTACAGAATCTGATATATTTATTGTAACTTTTGTAATGGTATCTATATCCGTCAAATGACCAAATTAAAGAATAGAATTAAAACCAATGTTTTTAATTTATGTTTATAAATATTATTATTTTGAAAACCCGGCTTAAAGAAATTGTAATATCCCAGTATGTAAGTGAATTTTAGAAAAAAAAATCAAGTAAAGAAAATTCTATTATTAAACGCATGTTGTAATTTTTACTTCCAAACTTCAGTTGTGAAGTCATAATTATTTATAAAAAACGAGATATTGACAAATCCAAGTTCCCAATACAGATATTTAAATATGTATTTTACTGTTATCATAACAACTTGTGTCTCTTGTACTTGTTGATACCATGCACCGTTTTGAATTAATTTGGAAAATATTGAAGATATGGATAATTTTGATGGCTTTTAGTTTGTAATATTTAAGTATTCTTACGGTATATTTTTTGGGATGGTCAAAAGGGTCGGGAAATTGTATTAACATTTTTAGAAATGTACCAGGCTTTTAAAAGCACTAAAATGTATTTAAAATTTAAATACCCTTTACCTTTTATATGTATCACGTTGACCCTAACTGTACTATTTTCTAGACACAAACACTAGAATATCCTTATACTGAACATTGAAATACATTTGGGATAAGCGACGTTGAGTAACAAATTTGTATTTTTTAGGTGTACCCATACAGTGACGGAGAAGACAATATTTTCTATTCCTTTCACGATTCTGCTGATTCTTTGTCTACGTCGTCTCGTCGCTCCAGTCTAGATGCTGCGGCTGATGACGGATCGGGCCCTGATAAGACTCTTGTAGTCGTTATTAATAGGTAAAAATATTATGAAGAAGGGGAAATTATGTAGTCATACAATAATACACGTCTCTCACTTTTATAATAAACAAATAGACATTACTTAAAAATTTTTGCAATAAAGTTTTTTTTATATCTCTGCAAATAACTTAAATATTAGCATTTTTTTCTCTTGGCTAGAACAGCCTGTACACAGAGATTTAACATAAAGTTAACTGAAATTAAATCTCGACTTTAGATTCTTTATAATGTAACTTAAGAAATTATTACGTTAAAAGTAATCTTACTAATCCGAAAAGTGATTTTAAAAACTAAAATGAAATTCAGCACATTAAATCAAATGAAATGCAATTCAGTTGTTTTATATTTTTTGGGACACTTTATAATTAATATCTAACTGAAAATAATTTTCAAAAACTCTTTTTGAGTGTCAAATAGGTTTCGTTATTAGAGGAAATGACCACTTACATACTAAAGACACAACCTGCATATTTAACGCGATTAAGGTCTACAATGAATTTTGCAGGCTTTATAGTAAAATTTTTCAATACACAAATACAATAATTTAATGTATTTTTGTTTCGTGTTACACCAACGTCACAACAAGGATATTATAATTCCTTTTGAAACATGTCCTGCAATGCCGCAGGTGCAGTGATCCATTTCAGACAAACGACGATTGGAATTTCGCTCTTTTTAGAGCTCATCAGACCGCCATATTCTAGCGGGCCCCGTATAGGGCTTTGACTTGACGTTGGAGTAACGTGAAACAAAAATACATTTACATTGTTTATCTCAATTAAAGTCAGGAATCAACAGTGTAATTCAATTCGGGTCTTGGTATTAGCCAGCGGAGTAGTTGTTTCTGTGATTCCATATTGTGCCCTTGCCCTACCTGTGGCTCGTCAATTGCGCTTGCGGCAGGGCAACATTTTCCCGATAGGGGTATCCTTATTGTGATGTTAGTGTAACTTGAAACAAAAATACATTAACTGTATTTCAGTAATCAACAGTAGGTAATTCAATGCCGGTCGTGGTATTAGGGTGGTAGTATTAACAAAGAAAACTGCATTCTTACTTAGGGTCATATTATTTTTAGATAGTAATAAGGTAACAGAATAAAAATGAATTCCCATTGACTCCATTATGTAGTAGAATGTTCTCTGCCTCTCTCTACACGTTGCCTCTTATTCCAGGGTTTTTGTTACATTTCTCGGGTGGCTTTGAAAATAGGTATTAAACCTAGTATATTTTTCATTGGCAAGAAGCGACCGGTTTGATAGACATATAATATACAGGGGTCTTTCAATTAAAAAATATATGTAGGCCTGCCACACATTTTTAAGATATGTTAAGACTGTATACAATAATAATTTTCTACAAACTACGTAGATAATCTCACAACTTTTATATTTAACATTTTTTATGTCTTAAAATTACACCAGTACTGGGGATGACGGATTATGAGTAAAAACTCTGCACTTTTTACATTCAGAAGACAACTGCTTTCCCAATAGAATTTGATAAAATCTTTCCAAAAAGATTTGTCGACTTTTATTTTAAAATTTTAACCTGAATTGTTGCGAATCGTATAGCGATCTGTCAATTTGTTTCAAACAACCATCCAGATTGAACAATACAATTTGGAGCTTTCCATATCGTTATCAGATGCGATATTATACAGGGTGTCCAAATTTCGTTGTAAAAAAATCGCAAGTTTAATTTATATCTCAAAAATGAAAGTAACAAGAAAAAAAATATTACGTTACTGGATTCTACGGGAGAAACACACTGGATTCTACGAGAGGAACACGCAAAAAACAGCACAGTGATGTGGAAACCATATCTTTCTATCTTCACTGATAACTGAGACACTCTTGATTTTCAACCAAATTTGGGCAACCTGTACAATTTATTGTATGACACAAACGGTCATATATATATATATATATATATATATATATATATATATATATATATATATATATATATATATATATATAGACTGCGATAATTATTGAATTGAATATGTGGGCCGTTTTAGCTGTTTAGCAATTTATTTAATGTTTTAAATGGTCTCATCTTGGCAGGCGACAAAAAGGAGTATCACAAACACTCGCCCAGAAGCAACGGAGCTGGGAAACTTTTCCGCCCAAGCACAAAAGACACCACGTCTGTCAGGCGAAATTAAGCGCGCCAACACAACCTGCAGCGCTAAGGAAAACCGATAGTTTTGAAGGTGAGACATGAAATTTCATTACTAGTTTTTTTATGTGGTTAGAATCCAGTTCTTATTTGTATTATTTAAAAAGCACTGAGTAAATATTTAAATTTTGAGAAATGTAATTTAAAAGATCGCGTTTTATTTACTAATAAAATAAAAGGTTAGGTTAGATCTCTGGAAAGATCTTTCATTGTAAGTCAAACAGCCGATTCTTACATAATAGGTGATGATGTCGCCTAGAGGACTTACCTTAAGCTAATAATATTTAATCAGCGCACTCCTAGGAAAGGATCCGTGATCCCAGCAGAACAATCATAGATTAAGGATGATACAATTTGTCTTGTTCATAACTTCTTTAAAGAAAAGTGTCGCTTAGTTTCATATTGTGAAGGTGTTTCCTTATGTCCTCCAATCACGATCCAGTTTTGGCGTATTGATACAGTTTGGTATAATTTAAATAAATAGTAGTTTTGCCCAAAATATCCCAATGTTTCTGCGTGTGTCTACCACGTGTGAAAAGAAAACTAATTAGCAGTGATTTGGTATTCAACATAATTCGACAAAATTGTACGACGTCTCTGAACTGTGAATAGGGATGGGCTTTTTATCGATAGTTATCGATATGTTAAAAAAATGTCGATATATCGATAGTTATCCAATAGGTATTCGATAATCCCGATAGGTAGCCGATGACATCGATAGTTATGGATAAATGAATTACATATATACAAACGTGAGGATTTTTTTTTATCTTCGATAACTATGTCTTTCAAAACCCCCTTTCTGGCAAATATCGATTGGTAGCAATGAAATGATCGATTGGTAGCAATACATATCGATAACTTAATTTTATCGACTACATTTCACCTATCGATAGGCGATAGGAAAATCTGTTTTCGCCCATCCCTAACTGTAAGTGGCGCGCTTTAGGGTAACAGTGCCAGTTAGTTTCCCATGTGTAATTTCTCTAACGAATTGCGATATTGTGAAACTGCCAGTAGATTAAGTTGGTGCTTTGGATGGAACATAGAAAATTTAGTTTTGCCACAGTAGCACAGAGTTGTATGATAAGGAATATAAATTCTATTTTTTTAAAGATCTCCTATCTGTACTACAAATCTATCTTTCACTTGAATCGCCTTCAGCATGTTGTGACTTCAGTAAAAATTATAAATGCATTCCTTGCGAACTTCTTCTAGAGGACCTAAAACTAATCCTGTTTCCCTTGGAGTTGTTGTGGAACAAGAGAGGGAGAGAGTGTAAGGGGAGTGCATATGTGTGTACAGTGTTCCATATATAAGGCATCTTGTGAATTTTTATTAAAATATACTAATTGATATTCTTTATAAAAAAGCTAAATGGTTATCGGTTAATATTCCTAACGCAATAGAAGAAAAATATAAAATTGTTTTGATTCACAGTGAAATTTTTTAATAAGTAAAATTAAGAATACTCGTTTTAGGACACGAGGAAGCCGTACGAAGTCTGGTGGCCGCCGTCCAGGAGACGCGTCGAAAACCAAAAGGTGGCAATTAACAGCAACTGTCCGACGAACAGGTGTCCGAATACACAGGGTATTTAATGCTGGCCGCCTATTTGAACAGGAGACGCAGAATGAATGATTAAGAGTACTGTTATCCGGGGTTTGGTAAATTTCCTTTAGTTTTTCTACTATTTTAGCGACAAAATTTATAAATTGCGAGTTGCAACTGCCCTTAGTTAATGCACATAGGAATTTATCTGATGAAAAACGCTTTAGTTATGTAGAAAGATCGAGTTCGTTGATTTAATAGGCCTTTTGGCGTTAAACGAATGCTATCTATAATTATTATTTTAAAACGTCAATATGAATAAGGTTCTATATATTTACATCCGACATGTGTGTCAAAGGGATTGAATTTAATATGGAGTAATGGCTGAATCATTAGTTTTAGAATTCTAAGTGTAATTTCTAGTTAAGTTTAAAATTTGTTAAAAAAAAGTACTAAGTTACTAAAAAGAGCACGTTGTGGAAAATTGCTCTATTTTCATATACTGTAAGCAGGTACCTACGTATTCCTTTCTCCCAGTGTTATTTCCTCCTCTCAAAGTTAAGGATTGTCCATTTTCCTGCGTTCCAATATTTTCAAACAGGGTTCTTAACGACCTGGAAAACCTAGAAAAACATGGAAGTCAGGTAATTCAGAAATCCGACTAAAAATCAGGGAAGAGTCAGAGAATATACAAAAAATAATAGAAAGGGGATTTTATATAAACCTGGAAAAATAATAAAATTCGTATATCCACCAGCGTTGCTTGATTGTATTTACCCAAAATGATTTCGTCGCGTTTATATAACTATAATTATATTTAACATATATTATATAACTATAATTTATTTAACATCCCCCGTATATTTAGACTTCCCCGCCGCACAGTGGAGCGAGGGATAGGGACTTGCGGCCAAAAAGAGGAAAATTGTATTTTATTCTATCTTGGGGTTGGAATTGAATTATTTTCAAGTATATTGAGTAAAAATACAATTTTAATGATGTTTTGACTCTTTATATACAGAGTGTGTCCCACTTAAGATGAATACAATTCAATATCTCAGTTATTAATAATGTGATTTCGATGAAATTTGGGTGGTGATTGTATGTTGGGAAAATAACATTTTTCACAGTAAAAATTTTTATTTGTCATTGGCGTGCAGTGTTAGGAGGTGAAGAGGGGTCGATTTTTAGGAAAAAATATATTGGGGTCAATTTCAGATTTAATTTTAAATTTTTAATGCTACAAAACATTAAAGTGTAATAGTTATTATTACTTGAAAATGAAGGTTTTTCTTGAAGCAATTTCTTCTTCATTACTTAAGGTACAAAAGTGCTTTTTAGCTCTTAGCTGATATCTAAAAAACAAAACCATAATTAGATATTTCTTCTTCCAAAAACTTAATAAATTGACATAATTATTTCAATTAATGATTGCTTCAAAATGTAGATAGTATTGTGCAGAGTGGTGTGGTGATAAGCTATGTGAAGTTAGACATTTGCTTGGGACTTGTAGAAGTGCATAGATCGTTTTTGTATCAATAGTTTAAAACCGAAATTCAGTTGTGCAGAAAAAAAGTATATTGCTTACCTTTCCAACCCTACAGGATATTATTTATACAATTAAAAGTTCTTTGACCTCTTGATCTAACTCCATATGTTTAATTTGTTTGAATTTGTGGCGCAAAGTTGCCAAATACGGATTAGACGAAATAAGAAGAGAGTGCAAAACATCTTCATTGCAGTTCTTGAACATTTTCTACTACTGTCCTTTCTAAATATTTTGTTGAAGTATTTATTTCTCGCTTCTGCAGCTTCTTCACTAAGCTGGCCGATTGGTAAACAAGCAGATTGAATAATGGCAGCTCCGTGAATTAAAATTTTGTGTATAGATGAAGGCATATAATACCAATCGTATAAATCGACATAAATTTGAGCAGTTTCATAACAAAATTTTCTAAATTTTCTATCATCAACAGGATGTTCGCTAAGCAAAACTTGCAAAATGACTGACATTTTGTGAAGCAATTCCCGACTGACTCCAGTTACATCCGAAACAACGTCGATATTTCTAAAAAATCTTCTGGCAGTGTTGCCGTCGTTTGAGCTGTCAACCCCTTGCCGAGGTAAGTCAACTATGATGCCAAGTTTTCCTTTAAGGTCTTTTTGGATTCACTTTTTGGTATTTTTCATGAGCTCCTTTTCTTCTGAGCTACGAGCACTCCACTTCTTGAAGAGCAATCTATACGCAATGTGTAAAATACATTCCATGAAGCGAATTTGAGCGTGCAAATTCGATAAACCATATTGGTAAGCACTTTCATCCACAGGTCTTCTAACAACTTCACTAAGGTTGTTCATTTCTGAAGGTTTAACTTTGCAAATGATACAGCACGATGCAGAAGATGTTTCGGTGAGGACTTGGGCGACTTTACCATCTATCATAGTCAACGACAAATTATGAGAAATATGGAGTTGTATATCAGTAGTTGAAGAAATGATGGTATTATTTAAATTTTGAATTTCATTTGTGTACTTACTGGCAATTAGTTTAGTATTTTCTGGTGTTTCTTTCAAAAAAGATTGGCCTGCAATAATTTGGAGATGACGGGTGAGGGTTCTTCCACACAACAACGTTATTTTCTGTAGATACTAACTGAAGAGGAGCCAAAGATACAAAAAAAAAAACGCTTTCATCAAAAATTGTTAAATCAACGAAATTCTGTTTGTAGTTGCTATTTCCTGAAGATCCATCACATCCCCATTTAGAATATAACGTAAAAAATCGCGAACCACTTTCTATTGCTTTATTTCTAACTTTCTCTATCAAAAAATTCTTTCCGTTGTGTGATTCATAATATTTTGTAAAGCCAATGAAGCTCCTCTTTCAGTAATAACAGCATTCATTGGATAACACACCGCTTTAGCACTAGAAATTTGATAATAGCTTGGAAAAATAAGCGCATTTTTTTCTTTGCACTTTGTTTTTAGACAATTGTACTGATATCTTGATAGTCTTAAATCTACGATTAATGCTAAAGTCTCATGTTTAGAGAAGCTATCACAAAAATTCGTTTTTTTATAATTACCAATACCTCTGCAACCAATTTTTTTAAGAAAATACATTTATTTCGGCGATACTCATATCATCAGTGTTCTTTTTAATCTGGGGTAATTTTCTTCGTTTGCTCCTATCCGAGCTGTTTTCGAAAGTTTTTGATGGCCTTCCTTGCTTAGGAACATCAGAGAGATACTTGCTGTCAATAAGAAAGTCTTTATCAAGCCAAGACACATTTTTTTTTATAAAACACTGCCTTAGTCCTTTGGGCTGCCTTCCATTTCTGCCGTAATTGAGGTAAGAATATTTTCTGCAGGTTTCTTTTTATCATTTTAAAACCATCAGGGGTACAATTATGTTCTGTTTTTAAGCGTGAAAAAAAAGTTCCTCATTTCCCACACACTCCAAGTACCTATCGGCAAGATATCTTCTACTCACATGAACCATTTTTTGAAATTAATTATAACTTAAACCAAAAACAACAAAATACTCAACACTACAACTCAAAACAACGCTACAACTCAAAAATACCGAATTTTTAACTTGTTATGAACGGGCTGATATGGACATTAACTAATAAACAGACTATCTGTCAAATCAACAAAACAAACGAATAGGCGAATGAAGGCAGCCAACCTTGTTTTTGCTGACAAGTGCACATATCAGGGAACATAATTTTCACTGCAACAAGACTTAGCACCATTTAGCTCGTATGTTTTTTTTTTCTTCCAATATTACGAAAATTTACATAACAAATCCGCTTAATCAAATCGAAAACATTTTATAAAGATTACAGGAATGTTCTTATACGTATACCAGAAACAAGAATAATAAGATTTTGAAGACAAATATTTATAAGTAGCACGAAAAATAATTTTCTTATCTTTGGACAAACCTAGAAAAAATATGTATCATTTTAAATTTATTTCACCATCATAAATGACATACTAACTATATTGTGGATAGGGGTCACATTAAATGTATGTAATTATTTTTTTGGTAAACTATTATGAACTTTTTACTAACTGAAGTCTCTAGTTTTGAAAAATATGAAGTAACTCAAAAATGCTTTTACTTTTTAAAAATCACTTTTGACCGGAATTTAACATTTGACACGCCAGTGTGCGCCGGCGCCCTTCACAATAACAGTAACTCGGACGACTAGAAAATCGGCTTATGTACTTATGTAGTGTGACTTTCTAATGGGAGCATATTATGTTTTAAAAGATTCACCTGCCAGGAGACCTAATTTTACAGCTCTTACAAATTGTGACAGAGGATATGTTGTAAAATTAGATGAGTAGAAAATGTTCGAGACTGTGAAAGGGCTTTGGACATTTTATCTCCCCTTAAAATTTGGATGGAAGATAAAGCCACTAAGCTTCCATCAAATGTTCCAGTTACTAAGGCAAAAAAGGTTTTAAAAGACATGTTTTTAAAAATACCTTAAAAACACAAGTTATGGATAAAGTTCTACAATAAATTTTAAAATTAAATTTTGATAATAAAGATATTCTTTTATCAACTAATAAGTTGATGTTGATTTTGCCTCTAAAAAAGCGTTAAAAAACCTAAATGTTCCTGAAAAAGACAAACTTATTTTTTGTCGGAATGTTATACATTTTTCAAAAATCAAAGAAGTTAATAGAACGTTGTTAACTTAAATATAAGTGTATTAAATATCTAACATGCTTAAAACCAAACAATATGTTTGATCAAGGAGTTTCACATATAAGAGCCCAAAATAAGCGCATTTGTCCGAAAAAGAAATAATTTCCGCAGAAAAGGGTAGTCAACGGTACAGCCAGCATCTAATAGATACTGAATTTATAAGTGTTTGCAAAACATATCAAACTACACGATTTGATACATTTTTCTACAATTTCTTGGGACAAATGACTACTTTAAAAATTGTTGCATGTTATTAAATTAATTTTGATCCTTTCTCATGGAAACGCCACCGTTGAGACGGGGTTTTCCATAAATAAAAATATTTTAGTTGAAAATCTGTTGGAAGAGTCCATTATTGTCTGCCAGACAAGTATATGACGCAATGTATCAAATAGGTGGTGCATTAAATGTTAATATTTCCGACAAAATGCGGTTATGTGTTAAAAATGCTTACAAGACTTATCAAGATTAAAACGAAATTTATTTCGAAAAAAAAAAAGCCGAAAGTGAACTTTATCATTTAGAAAATAAAAAAAAACTAGAAAAGGAAGCAACATCCTTGGAACTGGAAATAACGAAAAATTTAAAATACTTATTTTCTATCTTTTCTTATAATCCTCTTAAATTCAAATTTTTGGTTTGTAAATGCTTTGTATAACTGCATTTTTTTTGCTTAATTTTAAACTTCTAGTTAAAGTAAACCTGCATGCTGTATTACTCTAGTATTTTCTTTAATATTTTATATTTCTTATACAATTACATTTAAGTTTAGTTTCATTAGTTTTGTTGGCTTTTTTATAAGAAATGTAAATTCTGATAATATAACCTGGAATTTCCGTGAAATTGTCAGGGAAAACCTGGAAAAGTCAGGGAATTTGATAATTCAAAATTTCTAAGAACCTTGTCATAGGCCCTTTTTTGACCAGGTTTGTACCTGGTAGATACGCAGTTACGGGTTAAATACATCTCTACGTTTTATTTAATACATCGGTATGTATGACTAACTATTTTCCCCAAATTTCAAAGTGGGGGAGGCAACCATAACTTGCAGCATAAATTTGAGCATTTCTTCTATAGAAGTAATACGGTGCTTCTTAATTACAGTGGGGATGGTAACTATACATCGATAATACAGAGACATCGACGTTTTAAAATCAATGTCAAGAACATGTGCGGTTTTCCGGAATATGCCTCAATAACACCGAAACTTTAAAACATTTTATTAATTATCTTTTTCACCATTGGTTTTTATTAAAGGGATATGAATGTATCGTTCCTATTTCTGGATTTTTGTGTAGTCGCAAAATAAATATTGTATGGTATAGTTGAAGTCATACAGTTGTTTGTTTGTATAAATGATGGGATAAATTAAATTGCCACCTTTTTTTTATCAAAAACACGGCGTAATTATAAAAAAACCAATAAGTAGAGAAAATTACATATTTTCGTTCAGGAAAAGTTATTTTACCTTGATGTTAATCTGATAAAGCTGACCCCATGAATATTTCGAAAATGTTAATATGCATTTAGTAAAAAAACTGTGCATACATCATATCCAGAAATCATCGATATATATTTACTTATCTAAAAAGTTAATAAATAAAATAAAATAAAATTATAGATCTTATTTATCATTACTAAATTTTGTCAATTTTGCATTACATGCCCTGATTTTCATTCTTTAGTCCCATCTGTTTATACAGTACTGATCAAAAGTTTCTATATTTTATGTGCTATTTTCACATAATTGTATGAGAAATAAAGGCAATTATTATTTTGTTACAAAAGTAGGATACATAGTATATTATTAAATTTTTTGGTTACGTATTTACAGTAACAGTATTGTGTTTGAAAGGTGCGAAAGTTAGGAAATCAAATTTTGAGCAGCCGAATCAATTATTCTTCTTAATCGTAATCGCCTAAATAGTGAATATAGAATTAAAAATAATAATGTAATATACGCAGTTAGAATTACGAAATTTTAAACTATAGGCACTAATTGAAAAGATACAGGGTGATAGATATAAAACCCTCTATATACCCATTCTTGCCAATTTTGGCCTTTTTTCATCACTATTTGCCAGACATATAGGAAGGCTGCTTTGCTGGTTGAAAAAAGATGTTAATTTTTTTATCTGTTTTTACAAATTGTTAAAAGTAACTTTTATTAAATCACTTTTCATTAATAGGTACTCCAGGTAGTAAGTAGTTTTGAATTGAAAAAATTTAACAGTATATTTTTTTGCTTTAATATTTTGATTTGGGTGTTCTGAAAAATATATTAAAATTTCTACCAACTCCGATGAAAGCGCAAAGCTCTAAATATGCAAATTAAGTACAAGAAGTTGGTTTTTGTGTATTAATTCGTTTTCTCGTTATCATGCAATAAACATGTGGTGGTATAAAAATACACTTTTTACGTAACACTAGCTGTTTTGTACGTATGTAATGAAAGAGATGAGAAAATCGAAGGACCTGTATATATTAATTTGTACAAACCACTAGCTCCAGTCTCCTTTAGGATCCTTGCTAGTGTTTTCTTGTGTGTAGTAGACTTAATCCATGGCACCTGTCGGCCGACATATATAATACTTAGATGCACAATTAGGTACGAATCTTGAATGGGAACACGAGCGAGTTCTGGAGTTTTACGTAACGTACTGGCAGCGGCAGAACGAGGTTTTTTACTGCCGATAGTACGAACGATCGATTTGCACTGATTTTGAGAGCGTTACCCTTGACCTTTGCTAGGGGGCGAATCACGCAGAACAATATAAGAGAATATACATGTTTTGACGAAGAGTGTTTATCTATATATATATATATATATATATATATATATATATATATATATATATATATATATATAGCACTTAAATTTAATCTTAGTTAGTAGTATTTAAGAATAATAATTAAAGGATTAATAGCCTAACAATAAGTATAGAAGAATAGAAATGAAAAATAATCTGAGAATGAGAAATGTCCCAATGTTTAATAAACTAAAATAAATTGAATGAATTCTAATAATTTCAACTAATACAAACAAGTATGCGGCGTGAACACTAGCATTACCGCTGCAGGGGCGACTTTAAGCTGACTGATACGCATCATTTATTAAAAATTTTATTCACTGGCATATAGTCCAAGAGCTCGTGAACCCTCTGGGTAACGGTCTGGTGATGAGTCATAGCACACTAAGTATTATAACTATGACTGGGTAGACATCAGTCCTGCAATCTAACCTTGACTCCTTCCATGGCCAGTTTTTAATTTTTAAAGATACAAAAGACATGTAAGTAAAAAAGATTATGGTTCGATGATAACCATTTAACTTTAGTTATTGCAAGTTTACCGCAGGGGACGTTGGGAGGTTAATGACACCGATAAATTTTGTAAAATAGAGATTATGAGCTTCGAAAAAAGAATGCTCTAGGTCAAGAACAAAATAGTCTTGGTCAGAATTATCAGATGGAATTTTTTACTTGTTTTTCTCACAATCAGCGTCCAATAATACGTCCGATTTTTTTGGTTATAAAAAAAATCTTACCTCATATACTGGCAGGTACTTTTGCTACTTAAAAATAAATGGACTATATCGTCTTACAATTTCAAGCTAAAAGTGACAAGTTTTTTTTACATTTGTAGAAATGTAAGGGATGATGACGTGCAGGGTTGATCCCTGCTAGGTCGTGGTTATCGTACTTAACGTGCTGTAACTGATCACAAATGGTTAGCCTTACAGAAAGTCTCCAGCTCTCCACCTAATATTGCCAAGTGTACTATACATGGGTTAATTTGCTTGACACGCATCAGTGCTGGTGTTAGGTAAAAAGTGTATAGAACCTTTTTTTTTTTTAGAGAATTTTATAAGATTTTATTTTATATACCACACATATTGTACAAAAGACAACTTCTTATACATAATTTGCGTATTTAGGGGGTTTAAGGAGGTGGTATATTTTTTAAAATGTTTTTCATGATCTTTAAATCTACCTATTAAACAAAAAAAATTTTTCACATGATTTTTTTGACCCATCGCCTGGAGTATAAGTAATGATCGTTTTTCTGATCTGTTATTCCATGTATTGTTGTTTATATAAAAGTATCTTTTTTATTGTTGTAATTTTTGTAGATTACAAACTGTCATTATTTGACTGTAAAAAAATAACCGATTATATAGTTAACATTATAGCTAATTTAATGAGAACTTTATTAATGAGCCTTGCAAATATATACTCATCACAACTCAGATGTTTGTAGTGGTAGAAACCATAAAAAATGCCAAATAAAATATTTGTAATCGTGAAAAAATCACCCCCCTAGGTTTTTCCACTTCTTCATGTTTTAGAGTTCCTAGATGCCAAAAGACATCTTTTCTTAATTGCGTCGGTCTGTCTGTCTGTCAGTCCGCGGCATAGCTAAAAACTTACTTATCCCATTGGCTTTATGATTCCAAACTAAGGGTTATACGAGGATAACCTTTCGGTAACATTTCGGTAAACATCCAAAATGGCGGCCAAGTGAAATATTAGAAATATTATTAATAAAAAACAAAATTTCCAAGTTCCCTCAAATTTTGCTTAAATATGTGGTACGCAGGAATGAAGTGGTAATGTCTTGGTAAATAAATCCAAGATGGCAAAACAAAATGGCGGCCTAATAAAATATTTCAAAAATCAACCTGAAAAAAACCTGATTTCAAAACCAGCGTTACTATTAATTTAAAGATAACTGAGAATAAAAATTGCGCATTTTGAGTGGTATGAAATGAATTGTGTTTTATAAATTATGTAACTAATTTGGCGTTATTTTATTCATTTATTTGGCTAGTGTAATATTGTTGTATTTATTTGGATTTATGTAGACATATACCTCCGTATTCACTAAAGTTGTTTAAATTTAGACAGGTTTAGTTCGACAGTTATAGGTTTAAACACAAGCAAAACATAACTAGTGAACTAACAGTTTTAAGTGCCATGGCAACTAGATTTGGTCTCTCTCTTAAACCGTTTTAGTGACTTTGGAGTATATTGTCTCATTCGATTACTGCAAATATGTACAGGAATATTCACTTAGGATTTCGTAGTTTCCTAGAAACTAAAATGTAGATAAAGTACACGGATTTGTTTGTATTCAACAACACAGAACTAGTCCGTTTAATCTCTCTATAAGAAAGTATATTGGTAATAGGTTAAATTAGGAATGTTGGAATATAGATCTCAATATCAACCCTACGTTTCGCCCCGCAAGGCCCCCAACAAATCGCTTCCTTAGAATTTTAATGAAAAAGTACATTCTAATGGAAACAGCAAGGCCAGCAGTGTGACAGCAGCAGATGTTAGTGGAAAAAAATAATTATAGTTTCCGACTTATTTATCCTTTAGAAATGTATACAATATTCAGGACAAAATCATGAGGACTATTTTTATTCAGAACATTCTTGCTTTCATTTTGTACATTAACATTATTGTACTATTTACTGTATCAGACATTCTAAAAGAAATAATTTTTGCAACTTTTTTGAATATCTTTTAATTTGCAGAGATTGTAGTAATGATAACTTTGGCTAGTTGCCAAGTACCCCAAAAAGTGGTCTATTTGCTAATTTTCCTGAGGTTTGATCATACACTGACTGGACTATAATGAAAAATCCGAATTCCGATGCAGTTGACTTAAATTAGTAGACATTTGACAAATCAAAGCATAAAGTATAATGACATACATTGTAGTTTTCCATAATTAAAGTTTTTTGACTCGCAACATTTCTACTTCCCTAGCAATGTTTTGCTTTGGTCAGAATGATTTGGGGAATCAAAGGGATGCACATTATTTATTTCTTGATTTAGTTAGTTAATTGCTCGATTTCGTATTTTACCAAATTTGTTTTCGTTATCATAGTGTTTAAACGTAAAACTTAACAGAATTCGCTCTCGAACATTTTACGTATTCTGGATATGCATCAGCCTCAGTTTAAGAACCTTAACCTATAATATTAAACCTTTAAAAAAATGCAAAATAAAATCTAAAATGTATTTATAAACTACCATATTTGGAACCTTTTATTAACCTATATAAACCTAAGGAAATTTTTAAATTTACAAAATATTTCTAATTTGAAAGTTTTGCATGAAAAAAATCAGTTCTGCGTAATGGTTTAAAAATATACAATAAAATCAGAGAATATTTAAAAAACAATTAAAAGATAATAGATTTTTTAAAATATTTATTACAGCTTTTTTATTAATATTGTTTTTTGTTATACGTTACATTCCATGTAATATATTTGTAAAGCTGGTTTGCAATAAAACAGTTTAAAAAAGTAATATGGCAAAAAAATCTGTAAATTGTCTTTACTCAGAGGCCAAGAGAGATAATATACCTATCAGTGCCAATATCGACCTCCTAATTTGGATTAAACGGCGACACGAACGATTAAGAGTGATAATTTCTTTGTGTATCTGATGGACTGTATATGAGAAGACTTTACATCATTATGAATCCTTCCTTTAATCAAAAAATAATTATTTAGTTGTATGATATACAAATTATGTCATATTATTATTTCTCTAATAAATAGAAATATTAATTAGGAGGGGAAATCTCCTATTTATTCTTATATCAGACTTAATTTTTGTGCAAAATTTTAAGTCATTTAAATAAGTAGTTTTTTACATTGATTTTGTTAGACATTTTATTGGGCAGCCATTTGGTTCTGCTATATTGAACTCCTACCAAAGTCTCACATCACATGGATTTTCGAAAACATTTTATTAGACCGCCATTTTATTCCGCCATATTAGATTCGTACGAATGTTTTACCAGTTTATCCTGGAATTAAATTGGATTTTAGTCCAAAATTTGAAATCAATTAAATAAAATAATTTTTTATACATAACTATAATTTTATCAGAAAATCCATATATCACACTTGACTAAGATATAATGGCTAAAATCAAAGGTACTTCGTAAGTTTCTTTGTAGATTATAATTTACAATGTTATCAAATATAATTGTTAATATAATTGAATTAAATATTTTATCTCGCCAATTCAGCGGCGACTTATATCTCGAACAACAGCAAACTGCAACAACGTTGGTGTTTTCCTGAATATAGATCTTCTAACAAACAGGTGTTTTTTTAAATAAAATATTTGTTTTTCTAAAAACAACTTAAACATCTGTTGACAAAAATGAAAAGATGTAAATTACGGTACAAAAATAATACTTAAAATGAATAACAAAGAAAGGATTAAACCTAAATTAAAATCTAAAAAAAGGACGGACTTAATTTAAAGTCCAAAAGAAAATAAAATTCTTTAGATAAATCATAATTTAATACCCGAACATATGTAAAAATTACTCCCCAAATAAGTACAAGAATCAAAATATAATATCTTTGATAAATCCGCAACTTTGACAACCCACTGTATGTGTAAACTACCACAAAAAAGAAAAATTAACTGTAACAACTAGAACTTTGACACAAACAAACTTTATGTTTCTTCCTTCAAATTAAACATTAACTTTTTGAAACTAACAAGTCCTGCCCTGAAGTCGTACAAAATGTGCCCACCCAGTATATATTCCAATCAGTTCCGGTTATTTCATAAATCTAATGAAATTTATATAATTTTATGTAGGCCCATATCAACGTATCTACATTCTGGATCCGAAAGACCATGGCAAAAAAGAAGTCAAAGAAAAACCCTTTTTGCTAATCTTTTCTGAAGGGAAACAATACCCTCAAAAAAATATGCTCTTTCGGGAATGCTCCTATTACAAAACATTCGATTGTATTTTTAGCATAGTAAATTGACAATTATATGATCAAACCAAATAAAATGTTTCAATTAATATTTATTAATAAGTTTTAAGTTAAATGCAAGAGGACCAAGAAAACTTTCCACGAAAAAAGGCCATTTGGTAATCATAAACTTCTAAGGGGGATGAAGTCGATAGCAACTTGAAAGGTTTATCTTAAGTAAGTTTATATGTATCTGCATAATCTAGAAGATAGCGTTTGAGATACCGTGTTATTTATTATTTTCTTTGGGTTTTAAAACACTCATAACTAATATTAGGCAACTTTGCCTTAAACGACTTCTTTGAAATATTCGTGTTTGTTTTTGTCATGAGAATCCTTGATTTAAAATTTTTTTAAGTGTTTGTATGCTCTATTCTATTGTTGTAGTCTATTCCGTTACATATGGGATTTTTACTAAAAAATTACTTTAATGTCCATATAACTTTTAATTAATCGGGTAAGTAATTTTTTAACTATGCCACGAACAAAAAGACATACTGACCCTAAAACGTGGAAATCTCTAAAACCTCGGATAGTGATTTTCGCGATCCCTCGTAAAAATATCAGTTTTTTTTGTTTAGTGTTGAATGGATTTTCGTTCTATTTCAATGTATTGCTTTTTAATGTTGACACCTTTCCATATATGTTTGTAGTATAAAAAAGGGAATTAGCGATTGCCTCGTCAAAAATTTGCTCTGTCCAAGGTTTAGAATAATATTTATCCCCTCACTGCTAAACGAGAATTTCTTTGTAATTAATTAAACGTGTAATAGATAGGCATGAAATATACAAATATTATATACACAATCGTTACGGTATACCTAATTAGGGGCCTAACCAGTGGCGTAATCAAGGGAAAAGGCATTAACTTTTCAGTTGTTCCTAAGCAGACACTAAATTTAAGCTATACATTTTGGTGGTGTAAAATTATTGTTATATATTATAAAAATATGTTATTTGATAGTTCAGTTAGGAAATTAAACATACATAAATGAGGAGTTTTAGAGAGCATTAGCAGCACTGCATTTTATAATAATTATACTACATTTCGGCTTGATTTTCTCTAGTACTATAGAGCCAAAGTATTTTAATGGCTACTCCACTGGTCTAATTTGATAGTTATGCCCTTCAATGGTTTCTATAGAAGTAGATAGTTTTTATTGTTGACGTATAAAAATAGTATACATTCAACTAGCAATGTTCAGACTAATATAAATAATATTATTTATACCATTAACTTAGGATAAAATTTTGTAAAAGAACGATATGTGTATTTATTTAAAACTACATGTCGAATATTTAACACAAAAAAATACTTACTATTGTTGAATGTTCGTTAAGTTGTGCTAATTTTATCGAAGTATATGGTCTATATCAAGTTCTGTGATGTTTTAAGTTTTCCTTACTGCCAATTTCGCGATCTAGTGACCTTAAGACATATTGTTCTATAAATTGTGATTTTTCTTAGTATATATTTATTATGAGATATCCCAGTATATGTTCAGGTTATGTTGAAATAGTTTATAAGGACGTTATGTACTTTAAACCATTTGTAACTTAGGATTATGTATCATTTATTATTTATATTGTCAGTATCGTATTTTTAATGATTAGTTAACATTTTTAAAATTTACTCTAAAATCCGATGTTCCACCAACTGGTTCCTGAAGTTGCATCTGCATCATAAATTAAACAATTGTTCCATAAACAAAATGACAGTACACATGCAGTAAGTCAAACTCTTTACATTAAAAGAAACATACGAGATATTTACAATTGTACCTTATGTACAGTGTGCCTCTTGATGTAAATGTTATTATTTTGCCATTTTAAGCTAATAAGTATTTAATTCTACATAAAAAGTTTTGCGTTCCTTGAAACTTCAAAATTTAAGGTTGGAATCTGACTTAGATATACAAGTTGTCCTAAAATTATAAAAATCTGAAATGACCCAAGATTTTTTATTTATTGAAACACTTTATGCAGGTTATTTGAAAAAATAAGGTTTTAAATTCCTTTTGCTTATTGCAAACCAACTGTAATAAATATTTAATCTAAACATATTCTTTCCCAAGAAACGTACCTTGTGGAAAATAATAATTTTTATAAAGCTTTCCATCTAGACTTGGTACGAGAAACCTCTATTTTTTTTTCCAAATAACTAATAATACTACATGCTACTTTGATTGAAAATTGAAGGCCATTCTGAGTCTTCAAAGAGCGGGAGGACGTACGAATTTTACGAGCGAAAACGACCCAATTGCGGGATTTACTAGCCCATAAAGATGGACGGACACCCAGCCAGAGCAGAAAGAATGTGATGTTGTATCCGCTAATGTCCCACTGGCGCCCGTTACACAGAGGAACGCCAGAGAATTATTGTAGACCAGAGACACCGAGCTCGGAAGTAGATATAAAAGATTCTAGGGGCCTGACGGGGGCCAAGAAGTCCCTATGCCGGGAATCCCGTTGGAATCCTCTCTCTCAATTCTAATAAACATTCTAAAGGGGACCCAGTAAACAACATAGAGCGGGCAACCTAGGAAACCTCCTGGGTAACGATAACTCGACGACCCATCATCTCACAGGGAACATGCGCAATAGTTGGACCAAGCTCGTACGATTCGTCGATATTTATTTCTTGATAGTGGACGGGGATGTATATGTCTATGATTTTTGGCGGTTGTAAATATATATATATATATATATATATATATATATATATATATATATATATATATATATATATATATATATATAATCGGAAATATTTTTCTTCAACCTTCAAATATATATTGTAATTAGGTACTTCTTTTCTTGGGATGCGTGTTCATAAAATTAAGACGATTTTTTAATTATCGTGCAATCGTCTTAATTTTATGAACATGCATCGAAAAGAAGTACCTAATTGCTATATATATATATATATATATATATATATATATATATATATATATATATATATATATATATATATATATATATATATATATATATATATATATATATATATATATATATATATATATATATATATATATGTGTTTTCATTCCGGGTGTACATCCGTTCACTACTGTTGTTCTGAAAAGAACAGTTTTGCTGACGTTTCGCCAAAATCACATTTGGCATTTTCGAAGCTTTCTTTCTCGCGTCCGAATAGTCAGTCTCTATCTATAGTGTTGGTGACTGCGACGCTTCCTTTTATACCCCCACTCGGGGCCGAAGGTTATATCTGCACAGGCGTTGGTCGTTATTTATGTTTTCCGGATGGTGCTGTTGTTGTTGCGCTAATTGCGCTTGAGTTTTTGCGATTTTAGATTTGTCGATTATTGTCTTCCATACTGTTGGTAGTTTTAATGATTCGTCCCTTTTATTCAAATCACCTTGTTTTTCAATTTCTATGGCTTCTCGGATTATTCTGGTCTTATAATGTTCTATATTGGCAATCTCCCTACACCAATCGAAATTTATATTTATATATTTCCAGACAATCAAGATGTATGAGAAACTGAGAGGTAAGAAAACTAATCTTTTATGTGATCTAACCTTTCAAATTAAGTGTCGTGACAGCGATTTGCTTCCTACTTTTACACGGTTGTCTTATCATACTAAAACTAGAAAAACTAACACCATACTTCAAAATGCTAGTAAGGCGTTATTAAAAGAACAAATCCACCAAACTAGAAAACAACTAGCCGAGACAGAGCAAGAACTTTTAAAGTTACACCTTAAACTAAGTAACATCATTCACCCTTTATTGTGGAATCGCATAGAAACTTTGGCTTTTTGGCGAACAGAGTCAAATAAGAATATTATGACAGATAAACTTTCGAAAAAGTATGACAATCTTCTCAGAAAGTCGAGTCAGCCACAAAGATCATCTGTAGACGTCGATAAATTAGTACATAATATATCATCCTACAGTCTCTCAGAAAATGAAAAATCCGTACTGAGTAAGGGTTTTAATTTTGCGATATCTCCTAAGGAAATCCCTAAAGAAGAAATAATAGCTGGAGTGGAAGCTGTCCTTCACTCCTCTGAAGAAACAAAAGCAGAGGAGATTCGACAAGAGGTGGCAAGAATTTTAAGATCAAGCAAAACACCAAAACAAAACCTAAATGCCACTGAACAAAAGGCCCTAATAAACAGCAGATAAAGGAAACGCAACTGTGGTTATGAATACTCAAGATTACGTACAAAAAATGCAGGATATCCTACAAGACAATTGTTATAGGCCTGTTCCAAGGGACCCGACAACGTACCTAGAAAAAACAACTAAAAACAAAATAAAAAGTTCACCAATAAACCCCGAAATTCAACAAAAAATCATACCACGGGAAAAGTCGAGCAGATGTCCTAAACTCTATGGTTTACCAAAAATACACAAACCAGGGGCGCCTATCAGGCCTATTGTTAGTGCTGTTAATTCGCCACTACAAAAACTGGAGAAATACCTTTCTGAAATTATGCAACCAACTGTAGAAAAAGCTGATTCATTTGTAAAAAACTCGGAGCATTTCACTCGGATTATACGAGATATCGTCCTAGAAAAAAACGATATCATAGCAAGCCAAGATTGCTATGAACGAGGATTTCCAGGCACATATAATAGAACTCTCGGAGCATTGCCTCAAAAATACTTATTTTTCTTTCAACGGGCAAATGTATAAACAAATGGATGGTGCTCCAATGGGGTCCTCGCTATCACCAGTAGTCGCGAATTTATGATATACCGATTTACCAAAAACAATTCAGTTCAAATATCACAAAAAATGTTATTTATTGCATTTCTCGTTGTTCTTCAAGAATAATCAATCTAAACATATCAATTTTTAATATGAATATATATATATATATATATATATATATATATATATATATATATATATATATATATATATATATATATATATATATATATATATATATATATATATATATATATATATATATATATATATATATATATATATATATATATATATACACTTCGGATATAAGTTCTTGACCCTTAATGTATATTCAGTAAAACAGTTTTCTTGGGTATTTTGGTCCTAATTTTTTACATAGAAGAACGACATAGTTTGTATGTACCATTTTTTTTATTAACATACGTTTCGGCAAGTTGTTCACTATTTTGACAACTCAAATAGTATGAAAGTATCGCTTGCAACGGAAACTGATCGTATGTTGTAGGAGCTCTGACTTGACAAATGCTAGGAAGATTTCTTTTTTCCACATAAACGCAATTTTTTAGCAGTAATGTTGTTTTTGCATTCCATTTTCAACAATTTACTTCGATCAGATCCATGGCATGGTATCTTGTTATCGTGAGTTAGATATGCAAAATGTGATTTATAATTTAAAACATTATATAGCAGTAATTGAATAAATATTAGAACACCTCACAGAATTTAGTAACATTGTTTGATTTGTAATGCCGTTATCCCTATTGTATAAGTTAAACTGAAGTTTAATGATTGTTTCAGATATGATATAAACTCATGTGCGTTTAATTGTGTGTACAGTTGCTTTTTTGATTTTTTCAAATGTTTGTAATGTAATGTTATTATAAGAATAAACGTTGAATCGTTATACTTTCTCTTTTTATTGTTCTATATTTTAGTTGATTTACCATATTTTATTATTAGTTTGTTTCATCCTTTATTTTTTTTTTAGTTCAATATACAGTATTCATTCTATTAGTAATAAGATAAAGAAGTAGAATCACTGATCAGAAGACACCAAATATAGAAAGTGCTGAGGTAAGCTTATTATTAAACAAGGTGCTCATGGTTCAAATTTATAACCAGGTAAGCTTAAAAAATATATTAATATAAGCATTCACATATTAGAAACATAAAATTTAAGACATTTTAAGAATAATGTCGGAAAATGTCATTTAACGAAACCCAGACGCGCGTAAATAACTTAAGTATAAAGTATGTGATTTTTTAATGTACAGACAATGTTAGACTTATAAATAATAAGTCTTAAAAATCTGTTCTAAGAAATAACATAGAAATAAACTATTAAAGTAGTAGGGACATCTCTCTTAGTTACAAAATAAAAATTTCTTATTGTCTTGAATTCTTACCACAAATTTACAAGTTTATCTCTATCACACTTAATGCTTACACAAAATTTGAAAATAATCTAATAAGTAGTTTTTTTCAGGCTAATTTTTAAAATATTTTATTAGGTCGTCATTTTGTTTTGCTATATCGGATTCATACCAAAATGTTACCAGTTCATTCCTATGTAACATTTGATGTTTGAACAAAATTTGAGGTAAATTTTCTAATTAGTTTTTTTACTGATAATTTTTTAATATTTCACTAGACCGCCATCTTGGATTTTTAACAAGGAGATGCCATATGCCCAGATTACAAACATATTATTTAGCCGCCATCTTGTATTCGTACGACAATTATACTATACCACAATTAATTATTGCACAAAATTTGAAATCAATCCAGTAAGTAGTTTTTCAGGCAGAATTTTTACTTGATTTTTGTGCAAAATTTGAGGTAAATTAACGAAGTTGTTCTTTAGTAATATTTTTTTAACATTTCATTAGATCGTCATTTTGTTTCGCTATCGTGTTTTTTGACCAAAATTTTAGCAGGTATGACCCTTAATTTTTCACAAATTTGAAGTCAATCTGGTAAGTAGTTTTTAGCTATGCCGCAAACAGACACACCGACAGAATAATTGAGAAAACATGTTTTTCGGCATCTAAAAGTCAATTGCTACCATTCTGAAGTCTTTGCTTTTCCTCAGGGTTCAGTTCCTGTTTTATTCTGAAGATTTTATTCCAAAACAATTGACTGTGATTTTGAGATTGCAAGTGTGCAATGGACTTGACGAATTTTAACAAGTGTTATTATAAGTGCTATATAAAATAGTCCACGTGGGATAGTGATGTAATTTTTGATGCGAGACTGAATTTTGTAGACCATATACTTACCCTTGTAGCAAAGCATTGAAAAATATTTGAAATTGAGGCTTAATCTTTATTAATGGAATTGAAATTTTTAAGATATGTTGCTTTTAAAATCAGAATTCCTTTAGAGCCCATAGATTATCCTAATCTTCTAACCCTATTACTTTTGCAAACACTGGATGCTAATTATACAAATGTGTTAAGTTATTGTCTGCAATTAATATAAATGCACTATTCTATGGACCCAAGAGTTTCAAGCATATTTGTCTTGGAGTATCATCGAATCCTGTATGACCAACATAATTGAATTATGTTACTGTTATGGTTACTCTGTACGATAGGGCCAGTCCCGTTTATTAAATAAATAGAAAAACTGGGGTTTTTGCCTGACCTGAGGGTGATGATGGTTCGGCAAGTAGATTTCTGCTAGCCAATGTCCGTTCAATGCTGATTACTTAGCTCTTAAGAAATGAAACAATATATATTTAATATACATTTATTCATTACATAATTATTGTGATTTACATCTAAAAAGACATGGTTATTTGATTCTGATTCCTTATACTTTAACACACAAAAAAGCTTTTCTTTGTTTACATTACACAAATTAAAATTATACAGGTCATTGCCAAACTTCCCCTTGGTCCGTCAAACGCGAACCACGAGACAGAATTTTGACAGATAGCTGACGCTTATTCTTATATGGAATGTCCTAAATGTATGTTATTACGTATCATGTTAAAAAATAGTGTACCTTTTCTTGTTTTTCCTACTTGATGTGTGTTCAGGGTCAGAACAAAGCAAATTCAGGTCCTTCCTTTTCCACTAGCTTTAAACCTACATCAATTTTTACATATAGTATTTTTTCCTAAAATATAAAACCTCAAGGTATATCGCGCACATAATGGTTCCAACTACAATTAAAATTTATCTCTTAAATAACAACAATGACGTTACTAACAACTTCATTTCTACCATCTACTACTTTATGTACAACAAATGAAACAAACACGATCATTATGGCCTGATGTGAAATAGAAAAATATTTCTTTTCTGTTTTTTCGCCATCAAAGTTTACAGTTTTATACAATATCGGATTAATACATATTTTTGCGTTTATAACGTTATTTCACCCCAAAAATAACTTCAATTAAATAACATGGGCAAATTTTTGTTTGTTTGGTGTTGGTGACCATTGTCAGAAAAGGGCAGTAAATATTTAATTTTGAAATTCGTCAAATTTAATTAAAGTTACAGTATTTAAAATATTATATGGATATTTTTTTAAACAGATAGTATCTGGTTAGCAAACAAGCGTCGGTATTATCTTTCAAGCTACATTATTAATATTAGTCTATTATAGCATAGCTTTAGCAGTGATGTCTTCGCGCTATGGCATAGGTTCTTTTCTTCTTCTTTAACAATTTCATCCATAGAATTTTTTATGAAAACTATAGTTCCTTCAAAAAAAAAAAGAAGCGGAAATATTTTTGTCTACATGTAAATGTTTTTAATTTTTGTGTTAAAAAATTCACAAATAAATACATTTCTTTATTTTAAACCAGGCCAAACTTGTTATAACATAACATCAAAAATGACAAAATTTGCTTTGTTCTGATGGATTTCTGGTTATTAAAAATCTTTTTTTTTCTGTAAAATCACAGCAATCTACTTCTAGCATCATTTTAAACGTAAACGCGGGTAGAATCGTATTCGCTTTAAATAGAGGTAAAGTAATAGTATTGCGTTAACATTGATATTGAAAAAGTATATTTATCGACTACAAATATTGCATTTTAATTATATGTTTTAATTTTAGCGATATCCCAAAATAAAACTAAAGTTTCTTATTTTCTTACATTGGTATATGTATATTAATTAAGTTCCTTTTCTTTTAAGTACCCATATATTATAATAATTTGCTACAATTACAAAAAATAATCCTAGAGCTGCAAAATGTATGTACATAATTTTTTTTCTTGTTATTATTCGAAAACGAAACGGGTTGTGCGAGTAAAGAAGGCAGATAACATTGACGCTACTTATTTTGATAACTTGACAGTTTTGGAAAAGCCCGATTTTTTGTAACTCGTAATTTTCGTTTCTTTTTCCGATTAGTAAATTTTGCTCAATGATATTTTTTACAACATTTCAGACATCTTGACAGTCAATGTAGTGGATTACGTTCCATATAAACTAATGCTTCTGTGTGACTATGGTCGCAAATTTTAGTGGTATGAAAAATAAAATTGATGCTATGGGGCGGCTGATTTCTTAGACTTAAATCCCCTTGATTATTTCTTATTCAAAAAGCAATATTTCTTAATTTTTCTGAAGCTCTTTTTTTATTTATTTAACATGATTTATTGAAGTTTACATAAAAGGTTTGTTGCCAAATTAAATTATATTTGGTCTTTATTTGTTTTGTTTGCTGTAAATTAAACATCCCTTGAAATGAAATTTAAAGGACCTCAATCTTTTGGATAACCCAGTACTGGCTGAATATCAGACCACACATTTTAAGGAAAAAAAGACTCACACTAAATGTTCAGTAAACAAAACTTGTCAAGTTATCAATTTAGAAAAGGTGAAAATAGAAAACAACCTAGCGTAAAGGCTCTTAGGTTAGAATACATGGTTTCCTTAATTTTAATTTCTTTTTCCTGGAAACACAACCTCTTTGGCTCCCACCTTTTTTTTGCTAAAGCATTATTCATATTCGAAACAAGTAGGAGTGGCTACCTTGGAGGTTATGCTTCGTTCCTACTACGAAGGTTGAGGTGCAAAAACTTTACAACAATTCTGGACAGAAATACAAAATAAATAAGCTTTACATCGAATATAAGACCCTTTTCTTTTTGAAACAGACAACTTATTCCCGTCAAGAAAGGATCCTATGATCGATAGAAAGCACAAAAACAGCCGCTAGTGATTGCACACATGTAAAAAATTGATATGATTGAAACATTATTGTGACATTTAAAACAGTGATAGGGGGAGCAACGGCTGTAGTATCGCTTACAAACTAGTTAAGTACAAAAAGCTGGTAAGTAGCTATTCTCCGATAAACTAAAATACAATGAAGAAACGGTAATTTCATCACTTTAACAAAATCTATGTAAGGGTTGTGTTTAGAATGAAAATGGTAGTTTAAATATGGCAACATTTAACTTGTTTTACGTTTCCGGCGTTGCCATACATTGTTTAAATTCGGATTTTTTACTAACTTTGATTTTTAAATGGGAAACCCTATGTATTATTAGGTTTACAGAATCTGCTTTAAATTATTAACATATTTTATGTTGCAGGTCCTAATACTTAAGGGTTACCTGTATTTTTGGAAACATGTCTCAACATCATCATTATGGACCTTTTATAACCCCCTATTAGCCAAAACGGTTAAACTTAGAACGAAATCACTGGCACGTTCCTATCTTAACTTTTTGAAATCTATTTTATGACGTAAACTTCCGGTTTAGTTGGAAAGGTCAAAATTTCACTTCCTGTCAAACCGGGAGTGGCTCTATAATACAGTTATAAAAAGATTGGAAATGCAAAACCTTTTGTTTGAAATTTAACCTTTGGCCGATGATGGGGTTTAAAAGGTCCAAAAAAGATGATTTTGAGACACCATGTTTCCCGAAAACACCGAAAACATTTGAATTTAGGCATGGGATATGTAACAAAATATGTTTAGAATTCAAAGCAAAATCTACAACTGTTCAACTGTGGGTGTTCAATTTCAAAACCAAAAGTGAGTAGCAAAAAAATCCAAATTTAATGAAAATATAGCACATCTAAACTCCGAAAATTTCATTTCAATATTTCCAAAGCAAAAAAGTTATAAAGATGAGCCATTATTTTCTGGCATCCAGTACACAAACTGACTATGAAGAGCCCTTTCAGCATAAATTAAAATTTTCAATATATCTAAAACACATAAACGTGTATGGGTGAATAAGTTATGCTTGAATTCTTTTTGTTTGCAATTTGTATCTATTCAGTATAATAAATACATATAATAATTGATGCCACGTATGATATTCATATATATTTTCAAACAACTGTGGCTATACACATTTTCTTGATACCCATATAACAAATATAAAATTGTATAATACATTTTTTAAAAATATTTATAATTTTGAAAATATGTTTATGTCCTATTCCTCTTAAATCTTTTCAGAAATTACCATTTCTCGTTTTTATATAAAAACCTACGTAAAATATAGTCAATTAAAAGTGCAAAACAAAACAAACCAGTGTTAAATAGTTAAACAAAAAACGAACACAAAATTTTCAAAATAATACTTTTATGGTTAGAGCTTTGTTAAAAAGACAAAAATGTTATAATCATAAAAAAGGCCTAAAAACTTTGCAAAATGTCTGCCTTAAACCGATTAGAGGCGAGAAGCGAAGATACATAACAGATGAGCTAAATTATGAATTCTTTAAGTTAAAGCGTTAAAATAGGACCAGATAACATTAAAAGTAATCGAAAGAAACATTTCTTTACAACTTTTGACTTAAGAAATAAAACCAACTACCTACACAAATAAGTAGTGTAAAGGGAGTACATTATACAACATACTGTATACTATATTCTCTAACATTAATTTCATGGACGATTATTGTTGATATCAATTTAATTGGAAGCTTTAAAAACACTGTCACCCGAAGTATATCCTAAAAATGAGAGAATTTGTCTATAAAAAATAGTATTTAAAATTGACCCCGAAACGTTTTAAATAGAGCTGTTTCCACGTTCGTTTCCAAATGAACTAATAATGTATAACCTTATTGGTTTAATTAACCAAATCGAATTCCTAATTTAAGGATTCACAGTGTTTTTAAGCGAAAAACTCGGATAGTGCCTTACTAGCTGCTCTTATGGCACAACGGGTTGTGTAAAAGTACAACTGACATTTTTTTACCTTTGCTTTTTGGTAGAATGAGGAGTACAAGGATGAGGATGTAGAATTCGGAGTAATTATTATTTAGATTTTTTTATTTAAAGAAAAGGGAATATCTGGAACATCTTTTAATTATTTTGTTTCCTTAATAAGTCATCGATTTTTGTCTTTTAACGTGTGGATAGTATCGCCTTTGTAAATTACTTGTACCTATAACTCATAAGCTAGATGCGCGCTCCGCTTTCTTCCCATCCTGTTCTGGATTCTACCGTTTCTCGACCGTTTTACATTGTGCTGTTGTCCCATTCTAGTTGTGAGACGTTTTGGTAGTCTCTTTTGCGTCTTGTGGAAGTTGGTATTTCATCATCTTCCTAAATAATAAAATATTACATTGTTATTGCTAATTTTATTCAAGAAACCATTCAAAATAACATATCTCGCTATATCCCGTATTTTATTTATTTTAGGAGCTAAATGGTAAAATATTTCAGTACAAACTAAATTTAAATGCCTCAAATTTGGCATACAGGCCTGAACAAGTTTGATCCGATGATTCCATTGGCAATCTTGTCAAATTAACTAATTTCCCGGAAAATGAGTAAACTTTGATTTTCTAAATTTAAACACAATATATATGTATTGCTTTCCATTATCCTTGCCAACGTTATTATGGCCTCCTAATATAAAAATCTGTATTTGTATACCAAGTTAGACACACTAAATTTGCCGTATGAAAGTTTCTGATCATGTATGATCTGACGATTGTATTGATAAAGTTGTTTTTTTTTTAACGTGTTTCCGTTGTGTTTCAAGATATAACAGGACAATAATTTTAAACGGTAGAACATTTTAGCACGTACCTACTACAATTTTAATAGATCTTATTATTTTTGACGTGATTATGTTTTCCCTGGATTTAAGTTACTATGCTTCGAATACTATAAGCGTTCGGTTTTATGGTGGCCGAAATGAAATATTTCGAAGAATAAACTCCCTGTAGGAAAGAATTTATTTCAATTCTAATATCAGCTATAGAATTGTTCACAATCTAGATCATCCAAATCTTAAGTTTGGTAATGATATCACGAAAACATGTTTCGACCTCAACGCACAAAACCATCTTCAGGTCAATTTTTAACATATCGGATCTGAACCATTTTTATACGCCCTTTCGAATGACGTCATTCCCGGTTCTATATCTGGGACGGTTTTCGAAAAATCATCGAAATCAGTCAAAAATAACAAAAGTTTCGCAGCTCATTATCAAATTTGATATTTTGATGTTCTAGGTGGTAAACAATCCAAAGCTGATATTAGATTTAAAATAAAATTCTACCCTACAGGAAGTTCACACTTCAAAACCTTTCATGTCCATATAAAAACCATATTGAGGAGCACAATGTTGGTAGGGGATAATCAATAGCAATAAAAATATTTATGGGGATAAAAAAAGTTAGTTTTGTTCGAAACTGGTAAATTGACAATAACATCATTGGATCAGACATGATTGATAAGCCCCACGTGTCAAAATGAGTGCATTTAAGTTCAGTGTGTACTGAACAATTTGGACCGTTCTGGTTCTTTTGCCATACCCTGTATATGTAAATGGTCCAATTTTTTGGATATCCTGCTTATTTTGTATATGATTAGGAGATTCTAAGAAGCAAGAAATATTAAAATAATGACTAAGTTAAGCTGATCTATAACTCGCTATAAAAATACAACAAACCCTTATTTGAATAAAAGTAACCAACAAATGTAACTTTGAGCAAACTCTATACTTGTAGAAATAAGATAGAGAAAAGGAAGGTGAAATAGAATTCAAAATTGTAATAAAATACAGGGTGTTGCTTTTGAATATAACGGTTTTTTTATTACATTTTTGCCATATTTTGTTTAAAAATAACATTTTTAAAAAGATTCTAAAATCCTCAACAAACCCATGCACAAGTTAGTCCAACCCGTAGCTATATAGTTTTTATCAATTTTATTTTATCAGAATCTCTGTTAAAAACAAACCATTTTTAAAACTAAAAATTTCCCAAACTTAACTTGGTTAAAAATAACAAATTCATAATTATACCTCATCTGAAGAGTCGGCTCGAATACGGCACGGTCCATCTGCTGGTCCATCCTCATCAGAGGACGATTCTGAGTCGGATTGTTCTGATTCTGAATAGTCTCCAGAAGTGCCACCGTTGCGTTCCAACTTACGTTCAGCATTCTAAAAGAAGAATTTTTGCTTAGCTATTACTTATTAATCCTAGGTGTGCTCTTCTGTATCATAGTAGTGAGAAATTTCGAGAAACAATACCAACATGAACTTGAATTGTTGATGCTGCAACTAGACGACTTTACCTAATAGTTCTTTTATAATTAATTTTTTAATAAAAACATAATATGGTATTTTTTATAATGTGTTATAACTATTATTACCTCCATGGGATTGACAGTAATAGTCAAAGCAGAATCATCCCAAGTCATTTCTCCATCTTGAGCTTCTTCGCTTGATGACTTTTGGTGAGCAGCCCGAATCCTACAAATAATATTATAAATATTTAAAAAATATAAAATAACAGTTTTATAATTACGATTTCACATAAATATGCAGTTTGAATGTTTTAAGGAAACAAATTTAAATTTAAAGAAAGTTTTATGACATGAAATTCTTGTGCATTATTTTTTCAAAATCCTGTAATCCAATTCAATTTGATTACAGCATAAATGAAACTACGCTTAGAACAATTCAGGAGATTAAAGAGATTGGTGGTCTGTTTGATTGTACGTTGACTATCAATGGCCATCTCATGAGTGTGATCAGCGATAAATTAGATGTTTTGGTTGTTTTATTTCGTGTTTCGGTTGTAGGGTTCTAGCTTTTACCTTCTCAAAGGACCACCTTCTGCCTCTCATACAATAATAACGCTCACTTACTGACACTGCTTTTATTATTATTAAGGCTAACAAAACTAACAATTATTAATTTTGTTTATAACAAACAGTCTAGCGTCTATTTTACTCTCGGTTTCTTGTTGCGACTCTCTTCGTTCTCACTCTCACGGCTGTCGTGGTTTGCATCGCGCACTGTTGCCACGTTGCCTGACATATCCAGCGTAACATTGGTTATATTTTAGGTTTAGCAATGATTTCTCTTATTATGTATTTAAAGTATTGTATTGTTCGTATGTTAGATCGATTTTGGGGTATGTCCGGTGTGGTCTCCTTTTTATGACATTCATATCAATCAAAAAAAATTTTCACGAAAATATAATTGAAAACCATACTAATTACGACGGTGTTCTTTAGGTATGTGTACACTTCAGAATAGGAGGTTGCAGTGTTTCTTGTTCAAATTACTCGAACCCGTTCTAATTCTTTACTTTATCCAGAAAACGTCACCCGAAATTATGGCTTGCACAGTCCAATCAACGGAGTTTCAATAGGTATAATCTGCAAATCTATGGCTCAGTTAGTACTTTCAGAAGTGTTGTAAGACGACTGACATCATAGACATTATCATAGTCTTTCTTAAGTGTCGTTTACTGTGTACAATGTGCAATGTACTTAATTCCTTTGCTTTTTACTTTTGTAAAATAGTATATCCATAAATAATTAAACTGACAATGTTAGAAGTTCTGCTCCAAATTGTAGGTTTCTACCCGAAATTGTTATCGCTTTGAATAATACAGGTAATACTTAATGAATTTTGCTGCATCTGAATTACACCTTTCACTGAATTCCCCAGAAACCCGTTTACATATATATGGATATATAACAATGAAAATAAAAATGTAGCATATATAAAATTGAAGATAAAAGGGAGATTTTTATTGCTCTGGTTCAAGATCTACTGATGATTTTAACGTTAGTTACATAGACTATTTATCATTTCATTAAAAGCTTTATTTGGTATTGATCAGAGTATATTAAAGAAATAGATTAGCGAAAAAAGTATTTTTTTTAGCTCTGGTTGGAATTTTCTTATTTGTTCCGTATTTAGTTTAATTCATTAAGAGCTAATGTGTCATCTGGCAATATAAATGGTATTATTTCATTTCATTCTTGCCCTGATACAGGTAATTTTTTTCCCGCTTCCGCGGGCCAGCCGAGGTTAGTACGAACCAGATATCTGACTGGATGGCGTCACTGCGTCTCGAGGCTTCTACAAACGACGCAAACCGCATGTTCGTTGCATTTGATGTAAGTCAGTTTCAGTTCCGCTCAGTGACGTAAGGTGAGTGTTCAATTATAGCACGCGTTAAAGTTAATGTTGACAGATATTAAATTTCGGTTGTGACATTTTTATTAATTTAAATTCAATATATCAAAAGATAATCGTTAGATTACCCTACACTTTATTATCCTAATCTTTATGTATTACTCCGATGCTATATTTGATTTAGTTAACATACCTAATAACACCCAATACAATCATGAAAAGTAAGAATCCCACACAGACCACTACAATAATTGTAACAGCATGAGATCCGCCACTGGTCATCAGGTTGAGATGGCTGGCTTGAACATAGTCGCGTGATATAACAGATGCTGGCCTAACCTCTACGTTGTGCTTATTGACTTTAGCGTGGGCTACAATCGATTCTTTGGGTTGGGGATGGATTACAGTAAGCTAAAAAATCAAATAAAATTCGATTGTTAATATTGTAACTACAAGCAAGTATAAATTATTAAAAAAAAATTGACTGCTTAAAACTAGTACATTAATATATTAAAAGAAACCAAAAAAAATACTAAGATAAGCGACAATTTGCTTAGGTAGCCAATATCCCATATAAACCGAAAAATAAAAATTAAACTTGTGTGTCATCTTTGACAACACTAACCTATTTTTGTATTATTATGATTTTTATTTGGTAAACAAAATTTGGTATGAAAAATATGTTAGGAGTTTTACAAGATTTGGGTAGAATTTAGTAAAACTTATTTTACTTTTTGATTTAGATCCATTTTTACCGCCACTAGATGCTTTTGGGGCGATATTTGCAAATTGTGGACCTATGTCAGGTTAAAAATTATGTCTTGTCGACCTGTTTATCCGACGTCGCGTTGGCAAGGCTCCCCTCGAATAATTGACAGTTCTTTTGTTTAAACAAACTCGATTATACCTATTTTCTTGATCTAGGACAAAAAAATAGATCTATATCTTATAGCAAAAATATGGTGCTTTTGACCTGCCCAATCGTTTTGTCCTCTGAGGTACTGCAGATATAGACTAAAAAAACAAAAAAATCGTGCACGCTAGATTTAAAAAATCAGGCTTAACAACAATCGGACTCAATTTTGTACCAGCCTCTAGAAGAAGCCCAGGATGAACCGTTAGATAGTACAGGGATGAACGTGAAATAATTGCTTATATTTGGGACACTCTGTATACTATATTAGGATATATAGTTAGTAAAGCAATTTAATTTCACGATGAATCAAAAAAATATATTTATTTTTTATGTTGGTTGAACAAAATAGCATACTACTGCCGCGATTTTGATTTTTATTTGAGCAAACCTAGGTAAGAACACTCGCGAGATACAGATGAATTTTCTGATGCTTCGCTCTTGAAACTTGGTCCAGATGTTTAGCCTGTAGGAGGTAACAAATAATGGATACATTCATAAATACATGACTGTTAAATATATTACCGTGTTTTGCAAGCGCAGTTGGGTAAAAGCACATTATTCTGATGTGTCAAATCTATGATCACATAATTGTATTTTCAAATTTTCCCTACAACTATAATGCGATCAATAGTTAATTTAGTATTAGAATGCTTACCGTTTGAACATATTCGTTACTGGTAAATCTTCCATTCAATTCTGAGCAAGTTAACTTGAATACTCTATTTAGATAATAAGCTGGTTTCCTGTTGGTATACACAAGTTCCCTCAAAACCTGAAAAAAAAATATTTAAACTAAAAATACAGTTCCAAGTTCCACTAAAAATATGTAACTATTGCTAATTTATCTAAAGACATAGCAAAGGATCCCTCATAATTCTTTTGGAAAATGGCTTTCGGTGTGTCATTACCACAACTTTATCTTAGGTTTTGAATTTAATTTTGGCTACTATAAAATGTGCTAGGTGCTGTTTAGTAGATAACTACCTACTAAACAGTGTTCTGGAATAAGCAGTTATATTGTATATAGTCCATTTTGCCCATTACTAATTTTATTACAAACAATACTTTTTTATAAAAACTAACCCTAGTCACTAACATATTTAGAAAAATCTCGTTCGGTTTGTTTATTAAATATGCAGAATTTAGAGATTTTCAATTTTCAGCAATTTTGTATTTACGGAAAATATTGACCTGCCTCTGCATTAAGAATTATTATAAAGCTGTCTTATACCTAACAAAAGTCTAAATATTATTCTTAAACTCAGCACATTTCAGTTGCCAAGACTAGTTAAATGGTAAAAATAATAGCAGTAGAAGTAGCAAAATTATCAAAAAGTCATTTTCCATAATTGTGAGAAGTCCTTTACACTTGTCTGTAAAAGTCTGCAGCTTGCTGACAGTAATATGCTATATACCTGTTCATAATTAAATCTCATATCCGATCCACTGATAGTAACTCCGTCTTTTGATACACGCGCAGCCATTTCTAGATGTTTTAACATTTCTTCAGGAACAGCCAAATTTTCGTGATCCGGGTTCAGATTGGGATAGATGGTCAGCTGACATTTGTCCAGTTTTTGCTCGCCTAGGATAAAATAATTTTTCAACATACAAAACAGAGTAGGATATTTGAAATATCATTAATAACAAACGTTATCAAAATCAAGTGAGAAACAGAAATAAACTGGTAAAATTGTTTCAATCCTATATGCCAAAACAAAAGGGCGACCTAGTTATAATATGTATAACATAATTAATTTTTTTTATAGATCGGGAGAACATAAAATGTCGAGATCTTAGTTTCAATCTTAATGATTGTTAGATATGTGAATAAAATAGACGTATTGTTATAAATTCTAATTTGTGCATGCGTAAAATAACGATAATGGCGATTTTTGATTTGACAAAGACACCACAAAATGTAGCAAAAACGATTACAGGAAAAATGTATACAAAATGAATAAAGAAGATAATTTTAAAAAAATCGGTAAATTGATTTTTCCGGGAACATCCCTAGTAAATATTTTTATCACACACAAATAACACAGTTTATATATACATATATTTATTCAGCAATATTGTAAGAGTTCTAATTCAAATTTTCAAATTGAAATTCAAATTGAAAACATGCTTTATTGTCAGAAGTAAAACTCATTGACAAAGCTGAGAAACAAAATACAATTTTAAAAGAACAACAAAAATACAATAACACAAAATAACATACAAGAAGCAAGCTTTTAGTTGGTTCATAATAAATTTCCAAAAAGAAAAAAGAAAAAAAATAAAAACCCAAATAATTAAGCACCCAAATAACGGGGACCAATATAAATAATTATAATTATATGAAAAAACTAAATGTCAATTAACATAAATGTAAAAATGAACTAATACAAACGTAAATAAATGAATAAATAAAGTAAAAATAAACAATACATAAATTTGTCAAGAAATAAAATTGTAAATATGTTAAAATACGTCACAAAATTAAAAGAAAAAAATTTTTTTTGAAGATTTAATAATAAAATCAATTAAAATGTTTTTGGAAAAACTCTGACACACTACAGAAGGGCTTATTAATTAAAAATGATTTAAGTTTGTTTTTAAAAAGGCGTTCACTCTGTATCTGCCTGATGCTCACTAGCAAATGATTAAAAATGGCTTTGCTATTATATATTACAAATTTTTTTGCTTGAGCTGAGTGCGGAATAGGCAGTGGAATACTGTTAGAACGACGAGAAACTCTTTCTGGGGATTTAATTTCAGTTTTAAATTTCTTGTGCATAAGACATGAAGGTCTCAAGGATAAAAATACATGCTAGCGTTAAAATTTTTTCACATACAAATAATGGTTTACAAGAGTCCTGGACATTAGCTTTACATAAATATCTTATTGCTCTTTTCTGCAACACAAAAACACTTTTAAAGAGCTTCTCTGTGCATGATCCCCAAAAACAAACACCATACCTTAAATGGGATTCTATGAGAGCAAAATAAGCACTTCTAGCAATTGTAGGGTCAAGCTGCTTGCTAATAACTCTCAAGGCATAACAACCAGATGCTAACTTAGAACATAATGCAATTATATGGGCTGCAAACTTTAGGTCATTGTCAAGCCAAATACCCAAGAATTTATTTTCCTTTAAGTTTTTTAAGGGTTTGCTTTCAAGAATCACATCACTTAGATGACACTTAAAGGACATCACGCAGGTTTTGTCAACGTTAAGGGTCAAGTAATTGGCATCGCACCATTGTTTAATCTTTATTAAATCAGAAGTAATCAAGTCGCTAAGTTTATTATGATCACTATTATGCCACAACACAGTGGCATCGTCGGCAAACAAGGTGAACTTACCTGCTATGTCCAAACTAACTATATCATTAATATATAATAAAAATAAAACAGGCCCCAAAACTGACCCTTGAGGCACACCACAAGTGATTGTTTTCTGGCTAGAAGTGCAGCCATCATGTGAAACACATTGAACTCTGTTGGTTAGATATGATTCAAACTATTTCAGACAATTGCCACTAAAACCATAAATTTGTAATTTTTCCAAAAGAATGTTATGATTGACGCAGTCGAAAGCTTTGGACAAGTCGCAGAAAACTGCAGCAGCTGCTGATTCCTTATCGTTCAGACACAAGTAAAGAGATTCCAGAAAGGAAAAAATCGCTTCAGTTGTATTTTTTCTCGGCTGAAAACCGAATTGCACTGTACTCAGAATCCTGTGCTTTTCCACAAAAGTGATCATACGTTTCTTAACATGTTTCTCGACAATCTTTGATAATGTTGGCAAAAGGGCAATGGGTCGGTAATTTGATATTAAAGTAGTATCTCCACCTTTAAACAGAGGTATAATATTAGCTTTTTTTAGGCAACAGGGGAACACACCCGACACAAAAGACACATTGATAACCCCAGATAAAACATTCAACACATAACATGGAAGTTCCATAAATATTTAGGAATATTTTTAGATGAAACATTTACATGGAATGATCAAATCAACTATGTAACAAATAAGATAAGAAAATTGATTTTCAAGTTTTATGAATTAAGAAACATTCTAACTTTAAATACCTTAAAAAAAATATATTATGCACTGGTAGAGTCAATTATAAACTATGGCATTGTTGTATGGGGTTGTGCTGGTGTGACAATTTTGAACAGATTTCAAGTAGCCCAGAAATACATTATTAAAATTATGTTATTTAAAAACAAAAGATATCCTACAGAATTGGTTTTTAAAGACAGTAAATTGCTAAATGTTCGCCAGATGAATATTAGGGCAATAACAAGATTTATGTTAAAGATGCCATATTACTAAAAATCAATTGGCCATGGAATAAATACAAGAATGGTTGCACAAAGTAATGTCATGCTGCAAAATCCCAGGCACACCACCTGTCAGCTTCATATATATTGTCTAGGTCCAAAAATCTTTAATAGCCTTCCAAACACAATTAGAACAACCCGATATTATAAATCTAAGAAGGAACTAAAGAAATGGATACTCAGTGGCTGCTGCACACTAAATTGAATATAATCTGTGATGATAATGGTTGTTATTGTTTATTCTTAATATTGATACTGTTATTGTGTATTCTTGTTATTGTTTATTGTTTATTCTTAATATTTAATATTGATCCATATTATTTAGTGTTTAAACTTGATCCATTAATTCGATAATTACAAACTAGGTAATTTAGGGTATACATTTTAGTGTATCTCATTTTCTTTTTACTTTAAAAAATTATTTTATTATATTTGCTTAAATTTGAAAAAATGAATAACCAAATGTGATAACTAATAATGTATGAAGGTGCACACACAGTACTTTAAATATCAATTGTGCGCTAAGTGGTTATTTTAGTTTTGAACTGTAAGATAATTGGTATATTATTAAGATGTGATAGCCATATTATTAATTATGTATGTATATGTATAAAAAATGTAATAACTAACTGCAAACAAATAAATTTTCACCGCCACTCCGTCCCAGCCCGAAGAATTTTTATTTTTTATTTGAGTAAATATTTCCTTTAATTCAATTGGAGGTGTAGGTTCCAAAAAGAAGGAATGCAAAACTTTATGTTTATTCATATAGAAACTGTGATTAGGTTTGTTAACTATTTTATTAGCCAAACTAGAGAACAATAAAATTCATTAAGGCTCTCCGATGATACTTTTGTACCAGCATGATGGCAGTTATTTTTTTCACGGAGTTCATTTACTATTTTCCATGATTCCTTCAGTTTGTTTTTAGACTTTTGTAGTCTGCCTCTATAATAGCATTGTTTTGCAGCTTTAATTGTCCTTCGTTAGATGTTACGGTACTCATTAAAATACTCACAGAAGCTGTGATTGCAAATATAGTACTTTCTAAGGTAATGTAAGCATCGTAAGTTTTTTGATGAAATTTTAATGCCTTGTGTCACCCAAGGTTTTTTATTTTTTATCTTTATATTTACAATAGGAAAAACTTTATTGAAAATCTGAACAAGTCTGGTATGAAAAAGCTGCAGTGAATCCTCAGAATCGAGTACACTTTGCCAACAAGCACCACGACATAAACATGCAAATCTGTCATAGTTTTTTTTAGAAAAAAGTCTGCCCTTCCTACTATGCCTATTCATTAACTTATGTTTAATCTTAAATGTACACAAAGTAGCTTCATGATATATATATATATATATAATATATTTCACTTTTCGTTATAAAATTTACCTTATAATAAAACGAGAGTTACACACGCATCTGTACAGACATCATTTTATTTTCTGAGATGACCATACATCCCTTAAAGCTATAAAGTTTATTGTATACATTTAAATTGTTAGTAAATTTTGCATAAAACAACTTACCAGTAATATGAATATCAGCTAAAACTCTAACACCCATTCGAAAATCTTCGTATTTCCTAGCCATGTTGCCAGTACCATTCAGATTTATACTGGGTGTTTGTGGTCTTAAAACCATTACATATGTTTGTGCATCAGGTACCTAAAAACCAACAAATTTTTAATTTAACTTCCTTTATAAATTATAAGTATTTGCTTGCTCCAAAGCAGCTTTTTTATTTCCAACTTTGAAATTAAGTAATATTTAGATCTCAGATTAAGTATATATAAATCAGCACCGTTACGCACACAGTCTCAATAGTACTAACTCCCCTCACCTCAGGTCTACATAAGCCTTGCTGATAAAGTCAGTCAGTCATGTACTTTGATCCAACTGATCCAAATAAACTAATCTAGTATCTAGAAAATGACCAATTTTTTAAAGTAGACCTTACTAAATTGGGAAAGTATTGCACCCCAAATTGTGGGCACATCACTAAAAATTTCCTAATTTTCTCCTGCCAATCTCAAAAATACCCAGGAATCGTTTTTGAGGCCCTGCATTTTTCAATTTATTAGAAAAACGTAAAAAATGTGCAAATTGTCTTTAAGTCAGATTTTCTAATATGATGGTCTGTCGTTGAAACAAATAGTAAATTGGAAAGTTGTAGAAAATAGACTTACAGCCGGTTGCACAAAACTTAATTGCTGTTTAGAATGCTTTCGGATTTGACAAGTTGCTTATAGAAATCTAGGAACTCGCTGTCAAATTTGACATTCCGTTAAACACTCTAAACTATAATTAAGCTTTCTGCAACCGGCCGTGAAGTTTTTGAATCTGCTTTGCTTAAGTGTGAAAAAAGTAACAGAACTTCAAAATTGGCTGCTAAATTATAAAAGAATTTAATGTTGGTCAGTGGCATGCAAAATCTGCAAAAGAAAAAAAATTGCAGTTTTGCAGTTTTTTGCCTCCTCATGTCTTGTGTTATTTTCAATAGGGCTAAGTTTTGGCGAACGTTAGAAAAAAATTTAATTTTATCAGGCACGCTGTTATAAAATTTGCTTGCACTTTTTAAAGACATACACAAGATTTTTTTTCTCGTATCTGTACTCTTTCAGAAAATGTTTATTTTTGTCAAAACCGTTTACGCACCAGAGGGCCATGAGGTTTTCGATCCAAAAGCAAAAAAAAATACTTCCCAATCTTTTGTCCCTTTCATTTTAAATAGGATTCGGAAGACCGTAGAGCAGAATGTTTTCTGAGAATTTCAAAATATTTCAATTTTTTTAAATTATTAGACAGAAAACCAAAAATGATACGAAAATCTGTTTAATACCTCAGAGATCTCCCAGCTAAATAAGACAAGCACACGACCAATTTTTGATTAATAAAATTTGAACCATCTGGCACGGACTGACGTGACAACATTTGTGTTATTTTGTATCCTTCTACATATTTGATCTTAGATTTAGTTCATGTTTACCTTAACAGTCTTTCCAGTATCACAAGTGACAGTAGTAGTAAGCCTTAGGTTTCTCCTGCCGGGAGTAGGAAATTCCCGGGAGTTAGCGTATCCAATCCTACGAACTAAAATTTCCAAGTTGGTGCGGTTGTCTCCTTCAACGGTAACCTCGGTTAGGTCGGAGTTAGTGAGAAGTTCCATGCCGGGTTGTAACAATTCCATGCTTGGTACCTAATAAAAAATTAAATTAAATTCTTTGTATCTAAATTGTTGGCAAAGTGTGAAAATGTCTTGAATGGAAAAACTAACCGAGTGGTAAGGTCTATTCTAAACTTTGACGCCTTTTTTAAGATTGTGAACATAAACGTATATGATACAATAAAAGCTAAAATAAGAATCACTTATCCTATTATAATTATATGATCACTGCCATGTACATTGTTTCTCTTTATGTTTCTAACGGGGTGTACAAGCTTTATTTTAACAGAGAGATAATAATGTGTTAAATAATTGTTCAATTTGAACACAATTTACCAAACTGCTTAAAGATTTGCCCCTGAATACAAGGTTTTAAAGCTTATACTAAGTTAAAAACAATCGACAAAATTGACAAAAACTTTGCAATAAGAAGCAATATATTAGAGAAAGAACATTCTGCTACACATCAGAATACATTGCCTCTAATAGCGGAATTTTGGTCGATTTTCTAGGAAACATTTTTAATGAAATATTATACAGGGTGTTCCATTTAAAATAACACAGTTAATGGCATACATTTCAAATACCATGTCTTTTTTTTTTGTAAATTGGTGGTTCAGATAAAACCCTAAAACTTTTGAATATAACATTTTCTTATCTGTTAAAATAAGGATTGTAGACCCCGTTCAAAATATAAACAGAAACCATGAGGATGTACTTCTCTTCAAAAGTGAAGTTAATAAAAACAACCTAATCTATACCGTATTCTTAGATGAATACAAAATAATCTCCATTTTTAGCGCCAATTTTTTGTTTAGTTTTAATTAATTTGGAGATAGTGACACTTGAAAACTGAATATTTCATATTTCCACAGGCTGTAAATTCTAAACGTTTTGAATTAGGGCAAATTGTACATCTTTTTCTAGATACTATGTCATTAAAATTAAACAACACCTGATCAGAACAACTCCATGGTACCAAATTATTGTATTTACATCCGAATTACATACCCTTGCAAAATTTCAAATCGATAAAACAATTAGAATTGGGTTAAAATCGTCTGGTACCATTTAGTTTCATGTAGTACCAAATTAATGTATTGTCAGCCGAAGTATATATACTTGCAAAATTTCAAATCGATATGATAATAGAAGTACGTCAAAATCTACCGATACCATTTGGTACTGATCTGATCAGCTCGATGGTACTAAATTATTGTACTGTTCATCCGAATTACACACACCTGGAAAATTTTAAATCGATATGACAATTAGAAGTAGGTTAAAATCGACTTCCTACATTTGTTTACATACATAGTTACTAGTTAGTCAAATAGCTTTGCATATATGACATAAACGATTTATGTTATGGTTGTAATTAGAACGATCCAACCAATCAAAATATGCAAACATATACAGGATATTCCAAATGAAAATCAAAAAGTTAGCAGCATAAATTCGAACTAAAAGAAGATATGGCAACGCTGTCATGGTAAAAAAAATATAATACAAAAATATCTTGGTTACGAAAAAATTTACAGGGGTAAACCACTTATTTTGTAGCATCAGGTATAGTTTCTTATTATGAGTAAAAAATATACCTAAGTGCAGAAACTGACTTATCAATAAGCATCGTGATATAATGAATGTTCTGAAATAATCCTTCATCTCTTTAAAAATTAAAGTGAAACCCTTATTTTTCCGCGTCACTTGCAATGTTAATTTATAAATGAAACATTAGCATAACAAACAGAGTTATCGTTTTATACACACCTGCAGACTCTCCTTGCACTGATGGAGGCAGCTGAGGACTTCCGGTTTTTCATTTTCGCCGACGAGTACGCTCAAACCCGCTAAGTATCCTTTCAAGTGGTGCTTCATCTTGTTATCGGAGCCCTGAAAATCAAAACGGGAGGGGTGAATCAAACGATTGCGAGGCTCTAACTAGTGCGCGAATTTAAAACATTAGCATGTGTAGTGGTAGTTCGCAAGACACCTCTTTAGTCGGGGAAAATTGTTAATTATCGCAGTTTATTGAATTTTAAAAAGCATCGTCAATCTAATCAATGGGTTTATGATTTTATCTTTAATGATAATGAGAAAATCATTGCTTTGTGTGGTGTATGAAAAAATAGTTCAAAATAAAATATGAATAGAATAGGTGGAGTAGAAAGTTTAAGACAGATAAGAAAAATCACTTTTTCTTAAAAAAGATACAACGTTTCGACTATATATATATATATATATATATATATATATATATATATATATATATATATATATATATATTAAAAAAAAGCCAATAATTACTAAATAGTTTGCGGCTATTGCTGCTGTTTTAAAATAGAGATATTAAGTTATTTTATTTTATTTATTCAACAAATCAGAGTGTCTCTTCTTTTATAACATGTGACTTTATGTCAACACACACAACGTTAAACATATCCAATTAAAACCTCAGAAAGACAATGATATGATGGTTTTAACCTTAGAGTAAGAATTAAAGTCTAAGGTTTTAACATTTCAAAAATTAAACATAACATTCAGTACGAACGAACAACAGCAACTACGAGGCCCGAACCTGGTCTGTCGCTATCAGACATTCCAATCAGTTATATATTTACCACCAAATTGTTACTATTTTGTTCTGGTAGCGCAGAATAGTAGCTATATTTTTTTTATTAATGTAATTCGAATTACTGGGGCAGTGCATTTATCATTCTGTGTTTGTATTCTTAGAGGAAGAATAAAAATATTCTAAGTTTGTATTGTATTTAATAGATGATTATATTGAATACTAAGGCCCTGTGAGTTAGTTACATTATTGTTTAGGTAAGTATGTATATATTATTACGCTTAAAGTAGTTTTTTCCCTGTCTAAAACGTCAACATCATTAAAATCAAAGTCGTGTTCCAAATTAAAGTTGATGTTCTGCTAATGCCATTAATTTTGACATTGACATTCCCTACAATCATACTTATGTAGGTGCATGCATTTTTTAAATATGTTTTATAACACTTACATATGATTTTTAGCACTAACCATAAAGAATTTTATAGACAAGGACAAAACACAGTTTAAGGTATGGGTTTGGTAAAATGCAACCTTACAATTAGGATATCTTTTTTGAATTTTTTTGAAACATGTCTGATGTAGGGAAATTTGTTATAATTGACTTCTTCTTGACGAGTTTTCTTCCTAATAACTACCCTTTATGATTATTTAGAACTCTGTTAACAATAGCAAGTGGCAATGGGTAGTTATTTTTTACGATTTGTATTTTAGTTACATATTCTTTTCTATACTCAGGGCTGCTAAAGTCGAGAGGTCAGTAGAAAAGTTATTTTATTGTGTCGATTTTGTGTGAGTATGCCCTGATAACTAATTTAGTACTCGCCCTGAAGATAAAGGGATTTTTCATTTGTCCTAAACCCGCGACTTCACTTATTTTTAAATTTAAAAGGACGTTAAAATTTACATTTAAAAAATATTTGATACCTAAGCGGCGATAAAAAATCTATTATAACGTACAAAGGCATATCTGGTTCAAGCTTTAAAAAATGTATCAGTTAGTGTATAAATTGTTAATACGTTTTTCATTAGATTACGTAGCATGTACGACGAAACATTCATACCAACATATGAATCGAGTTCATCAACAGAAGTATAAAAGAGGGTTTGAGTTTCAAAATATTATCTTTCAGTAAAAAAGCCAAACACATACAACATTAAATTCTTTAAATTGCAAACCAGAAAATTATGCTGCATAAGATCATATGCTTTAGGGGAGCCAATATTATAACATATTTTAATTCTGATATTAAAGAAGACGTTAGTTTGTGAAATCAAGTTTGTCTTTTATATCTTCTTACTTGTTCATAGAAACAACTAAAAAGCTAACATTTTGTAATTTGATATCATTTAAAATATGCCAGCACCTGAGGGTTTTCCAACCAGATGTATAGACCGAAGGAGGCCTGAATTTAATGACCACCATTTAACATAACCATCAATTTAACACCACTCATTTTTTTCTTGAAAGGATATTTCAAAAACACATTTTATTGTTAATAGAAACAGTAAACGTCAGCAATACAACACCGGTATGCTCAAACCTGCCAAGTATCCTTTCAATTGGTGCTTCATCTTGTTATCGGAGCAATGGAAATCCAAACGGGAAAGGCGAATCAAACGGATGCGAAACTCGAGCTAGTGCGCCGCAAATTTAAAACATTAGCATGTAGAGTAGTCGCGGGAAGTTCATGACGCCTTTTTAGTCGGGAAAAATGGTTAATTATTGTAATTTAATGAATTTTAAAAATCGTCGTCGATCTAACAGATGGGTCATAGGTTTAGCTTCACTGCTAATGAGAAAATAATCGTCTTGTGTAAATGAAAGAATAGTTGAAAAGAAAGTATTTGATATGTGAAGTCATATTTAGTTTTCTGTTCAATATAAAAAAAAACAAAAATATATTAATTGTATATAAATTATTAATACTGTGTTCTTTTATATGAAAAGGTGTACTAACAAATTAAAAATCTCAAGTTTTCATTGGATTCAGTAACGGAAGAATAAACGACAGATTAATACACACAAAACAATCCTCTTCCAGTAAATGCCCCATGCCTTTCTGTTCTGCAAATTGCAAAGCAGCAAATTATGATTAATAAGAATTTAGGGAATAAAATTCTCCTGTCGGACTTGCACTCTCTTTTCAAGTGTAAACTACTTCACCTAAGTTTAAAACTACGAGTTTATATAGTAGAGCTCTGAGCATTGATGTGTGAAAGCTAGGCGCCAAAGCGTGAAATGTTTGTGAGCGAGTTAGGATCTCCAGATATCTGAGATATCGCCCCTAGGATTGCTAAAGACTTCTATGTTATGTTCGATGAATAACGCTCCTTTAATTTTTTTTCTTGAAATATTGTTAGTAAGATTAGTTCTACCCTCAAGATGAAGGTCTTTCTATGGGATCATCCCTCTCTCCAGTAGTGATTAATATTTACATGGAATAAACACCTGGAAGAATTTTTAGACAATTGATATCCGCTCTACAATGGTAAACTTAGCATGGAGAAAGAAGAAATTTCCAACTTACCTTTTCTTGATGACCTTGTCAATCGCGGATATAATTTTATCAAGACTTCCGTTTAAATAAAACCTACTCACACAGGACATTGCCTCAACCAGAAGTTTAATTATTATGAGGCAAAAAAACAAGGTGTTATTAGATCTTTGAATAACCGAAACGTGAATAATTTAAATTAAAGACAATGCAAGTCCGATAAGTGAATTGTATTAAGAATGTTCCATTGTCAACAACGTTCAGATAGTCTTTAGGGAAGTTAGAGGGTTTGGCCATTTTAGAGGGTTTAGCCAATATTATAAAATAATAATGATATTGAAGAAAACTGGCATTAGTCGACTAGTTAGTAGAGAACTTATTTTGTACGTTTCCTGTAATACTCGCTGTAATTAGGTTTGTATTCTCTATCTCTTTTTTTGCACATAGAAACACCAAACTGTTCTTTAAAAAAAATTGGAAATATTCTAGATTTATTAAGTCTATGAAGGCTGACAACCTAGGTATCTAGATTCCATGCTTGCTTGAAGCGAATAAAGGAAATGTAAAAATTTGGGAAACAATCAATGGACCATTAAACAAAAAAAATATATTCTGTGAGAAATAAAATTTAATTTAAACCTTTAAAAACGAAAAAACCAGAAAATCTACAGATTGTAAAATCGAATCCAAAAAGAGTAGTTTTGTTTGGCTGGTGCATGTGGAAAGTGCATACAGGGGCCTTATCCATACTGGTTATAAAGTCAAAAAAGGTAGTGAAGCCTTATCCACAAAAAGAGAAGCCAAAAAAAGTAATGTTTTGTTTCGAACAAATGAAAAATGTATACTGTGGCGTTATCCACAATTGTTGTAAAACAGAGAAGCCAAAGACAGTAACGTTTTTGTTGGTTGCATAGATTAAGAGTGCCCAAGTGAATGACCACCACGAACCACCAATTTAACACCACTGTATTTTTTTGAAGGGGTATTTCAAAAACAAATGTTAATGTTAAAATTATGTTAATTAAAAGAGTAAAACCAGCAATACAACATCAGATTTAACTGGCAAAGCTGTTGATGATTACCCAACGTTTAAACAGTGGCAATTTTATACACCTACTAATAGATGTTTTTCATTGCATAGAACAAATAAATATATCACTGTTCAAGCATTCCGTTCTTACCTGCCAGCAGGCACCAACAGTCAGAGTTGTATTAATTCCTTTGGTGGGATGGAGAGGCCAGTCATCGATAACTTCTGGATTCTTCTTTTCAGTTCTGAATACCTGGCCATCTATAAAGAGTTCAACTTCTGGGAAACGAACATTGATAGCATAGTGATGCCACTGGTCATCACAAACCTGGAAATGTAAAAATTTTAGTTAATTATAAGAGAAATTACAAAATATTAACCATTTTTGCATCTATCAATTATGATGAGACATTTTTTTTGTCCTGTAAGAAAGTGAATATTCAATTTTTCTTGTTATTAAACAACGAAAAGAGTAATTTGTATTTTTTACAAACGGAGATTTTCGTTAAATTATATTTTTTTCTTTATAAAAGATTATCCAAAGACGCTGAAACCTCCCTCTAAAAACAAAAATATTTTGTATAGAAGGATTTTTTTTAATGGTGATTGGATTTCATAACTTTTGTATAAAAAAACTTATTGTTTGGTATTATACAGTTGCCCTGATGATGAAACATTTCGCTATTTTTTTCCTTTCAAAACATATATATTTAACATTTTATCATGGGTGACTCTAGGGGGGTCCAATAGCGATGGGCAAAAAGCTATTTTTCATATAGAAATGGGAAATATTGCTCGCAATAGGCTAAAAAGCACCAAACGGTACAATTTATCGTTTAAAGACAGTTGCCAAGAAATGCTTATAGTATTTAGCAGAAACAAATCGTATCAACAAAAAAAAAACTAGATCTAGCTAGAGAAACTTAAATCTATTCACAGATTCTAATTCTATAAAGGTTCAAATCCTCTAAAAACGGTTATACTCAACCGGTAACTTGGAAAGTAGCGACATTAAATCGACTCTTTAAATATTGACACAAGAAGTTCAAATAAAATACCATATCCACCTATCTTAAAAAGAGTAGTAGAAATACGTTTTAATTACAATTTGTTTCTGATATGCGTATAAACATACCTAACATAAATCTAATGTCCCATATATTTTTAGAAAAATTCATAACGATCATTCAACTATTAACTCCTTGAAAATATCGAAAAACTATATACACACTCGCGTGTTCTAGGGAAACGTCGATTTATGTTATGTTGTCTGTTATACGAGGAAAGAAACTGCAACAACCGGTGCACTTTAAAATGTTCCTGTCTGACTCTGACTATACCCGCACCGAAAAATAGCATATTTCGTAACTATGTGGTTAAATGCTCAAAATTTGAATTTTAAACTGCCATCTAGCCGATGCCTTTTTCGATAAACTATCTTTGTCTGCATGTATGATATCAATAACTTGACTTTTTGTTTTATGGCTTTGCTACAAGGCAATCGCCAGATTGCTCTCCGTCCGGGGCTTATTCAGAGCTGGGGCAACCCTCCCAGATGATTTACACCATATTTCAGTTTGGAGACGTTATCGCTAGGATATCCGGATGGCGAGCTCTAAGCTCTCGGACACCCCAAATCTTTCAAATACTTCTTATTTTTTCCTCTTTCAATTTTTGAAATGCTCCTTGAGAGTACTACTAACTACTGTACTACTACTATCCCCTACCCCTCCCACTCCTGCCGCATATCGGCCATTACGCTAATATTCTATGTAGAACTGCGGCAGACGAACGGGATAGAATGCAGGAACAACTAGGCCTCACACGTTCACAGTGTCTGCTCCCTTTCTAGAGGGGTCGTTAGTTTCCACACTGAGCGGTTGAGTCTCCCGCTTCCCCCCGAAATAAAGCAGCAAAACCGAACACGTGGAACCACTTATGTTAATAACACAGAGGTCTGCCTTCGACGAGACGAACCGGACGAACTGCATGATATCAATATACATATAATTTGCTTGATTGAGAAGTTTGGATCGGCAACCAGACGAATAGCTCTTCTTTGGACTAAGTCAAAGATATTAAAGATTGAAGGAGGCAGGGTCTGATTTGAAAAGTGCAAAGGGTAAACAAGTTGGCGGAAGAAAAGCATTTTTGAGCTCGGAAAAGAAAATCCAATTTCTTCGGATGCGGTGGCAATTGAGGTGATCTGATCATGAAAGCGAAAATCCTTCTGAAAAGTGATATCAACTAGGCTAAAGGAATCTTTGACTTCAAGCATTTGATTATTCATTGGAATGGTGTGGGTACTGGGAGATAATTTGTGAGATAGTAAACAAGATTGTGTCTTAATGACGTTGAACTGGACAAGCTTCTTTGCTCCCGATTCTACGATTTTAATGATGTCCTCGGTTAGGAATAAAATTATTACGCTAGGTCTATCATCAATTTCAATCTTGGAGGCAGGTTTGGTAAATTGTGCAGTGTTCTGTCATCAGCGTAGCTGTGAATTGGATTGCTGTTAGAAGAAAGCAGGTCATTGATATGCAGGAGGAATGGGCTCCGTGCCAACACTGAACCCGGTTGTGGACGCCTGCCATGATTTGGTGAAAGAACTACTACAGAAATACTTCTGTTGGAAAGAAAACTGGCAATCCAAGTACAAAGGTTTGGAGGAAGACCATAGGCAGGAACTTTGTTAAGAAGTGTGTCATGTCAGACTTGATCAAATACTTTGGATATGTCGAGGACAATAATTTGGGCTTCTCAGTGGAATTCGATGGACTTATTCCAGTTGCGGATTACGAAGTTAAGATCTGCTGTGGATCTTTGGTGGCGGAAGGCGTATTGCCTGTAGTGCATAAGTTTATACTTTTCAAAGCAATTTAAAAGATCATTACTGACATATTTTTCCATTGCCTTACTAATAATTAGGAGGAGGGATATGTGTCTGTAGTTAGAAGGAAGAGTCTCAGATCCATTTTTGTGAACAGGCTGTACACGAGCAGATTTCCAATAACTGGACAATAAATATCAAAAACTATCGATACTTATCGATAACTATCGATATATTAATACCTATCGATAGATAAAATATCGATAGGAGATATACTATCGCCTATCGATAGAGAAAATCTAATATCGCCCATTCCTAGTCAGTACCGCTTTCTTTATTATTTATAACTGAGTTATAAGTTATTAAAACTAAACATTGAAGAACATTTAACGATACGATATATCGGCACATACAAGTACATATCGGTATCGGCAAAAAAGCAGAAATAAGGGATAAAAATACAAATTACCAATCCATTTCTAGACAATAAGATACTAAGAGTGATTTGTATAAAGTTTTAATTATACAAAAATAAAGGTCTCATTCCAAGTTTTTAAACTTGGATTACACATTTATTGTCCAAAATAATTTCGTTTGGACAAGCTGGTTGTATCGAAAATACCAAATTTATCTGCTGTTTTATTACTCTTGTATAAGAAAGTAAGAAAATAATTATAGCATATATATATATATATATATATATATATATATATATATATATATATATATATATATATATATATGGTTTCTATTTATATACCAAGAGTATTTTTATAATATATTATAGTTGTTCGATATAATGTAAAATATTACATTTTATATTAGCTCTATTACATATAGAAAACGGTTAAAAAACTCTACAATTCAATTTATCAATTTTAAGTCTGATTAGCGGCATTTCAAAACATCACCACCGGGGCATTATCCACTTTCTCGAACGGGCATTGACGCAGCCAAAAAGCTTGACGCGACAAAGTTGAAAACACAAACTCCCCATCTTGAGCTAGCCATTTTTAAGCCAGAAAAAAAAACAAGATTAATGGTTTGCGCGTGGTCTTAAATGCTAAATAAATAATAAATAAAAATACAAATTACCAATCCATTTCTAGACAATAAGATACTAAGAGTGATTTGTATAAAGTTTTAAATATACAAAAATAAAGGTCTCATTCCAAGTTTTTAAACTTGGATTACACATTTATTGTCCAAAATAATTTCGTTTGGACAAGCTGGTTGTATCGAAAATACCAAATTTATCTGCTGTTTTATTACTCTTGTATAAGAAAGTAAGAAAATAATTATAGCATATATATATATATATATATATATATATATATATATATATATATATATATATATATATATATATATATATATATATATATATATATATATATATATCTATTTATATACCAAGAGTATTTTTATAATATATTATATTTGTTCGATATAATGTAAAATATTACATTTTATATTAGCTCTATTACATATAGAAAACGGTTAAAAAACTCTACAATTCAATTTATCAATTTTAAGTCTGATTAGCGGCATTTCAAAACATCACCACCGGGGCATTATCCACTTTCTCGAACGGGCATTGACGCAGCCAAAAAGCTTGACGCGACAAAGTTGAAAACACAAACTCCCCATCTTGAGCTAGCCATTTTTAAGCCAGAAAAAAAAACAAGATTAATGGTTTGCGCGTGGTCTTAAATGCTCTTTCCAACTAGAAAGCTAATAAAATATCCTTGCAAAATACGATGGGGTGTAAGTAAAAAACGGATACTGGCTACATGGGTCATTCTCTAAACGAAATATTTTTTGCAGCTATATATAATTTTGTTTTAAATAACTTTGTTGCGATGTATTTTACAGTACACTGTCCATTACTTATGGGTTATTTAACAATGCAAGTCAATTTCAATCACCGGTAATTTTCTTAGTTGCAAATCGATTTTCTCAATTTTTTTTTGACCGATTCATTCTAGAATTAAGAGCTGGGTAACTAATGACTCCAAAGGCTTTGTTGTACAGGGTGAGACACAAATAAGTTATATAAGTTAAACAAACATGTCAGGGACGTTGCCATATTTATAACTGTTTTATTATTACTTAAAATATACGATTTCTATAAATGGTTCATTAAAATCGCAGAACTTTAAAACTCTTTTAAACAAAAAAGGCGGTCGATTATGATGTAAGATTTTAACAAAATTTTAAATTGAATTTGACTAGGAATTAGAGAATATCTTTTCTTGTACAGTGCATATATATTCGTAGAGTTTAAGTTGGTTAATTATTGACACTTTCAGGTACTGTATAAAATTATACAGGTTTAGCAGAAAACGCAGGTACTGCCAATTTTCTTTTATACTGCTTAGTTATTGTACCAATTTAGGAGGAATTTATTATAGTAACTGATTACTGAAACAAGGATTTGAACAATCGAGTATATTGGTTATATTATCACATATTCCTAAATTAAAAAACCGTTTATCTAATATTTTGTTTTTAGTTATTAATAACAAATATATTTTTTTATTATAGTTCTGTTACTACTTAAATTAGCTGTTATCAAGTCCCAGCTAGTATGCTGGTATCGGGGCACTAGACTTTGGAAGTGCAATAAAATTTATATGCTACAAATTAATAGGTAAATTAGGTAGTTAAGGTACATAATGAAGGTATGAATGTATATTGCTTGTCGCTCAAGATATTTAAATGTCCATTTGACATCTCAAAGTCAAATAACAAGTTGTAGTCAGTAACAACCAGAATAAACGTGGTTCTAAAAGAGTAACTATTCTCAATCAAGATCGTTCAGTGTTACAAATTTTTGCACATAAACAGAGAGATTAAGTGTTTGTTGTTTCAATATTTAAACAAATATGTTGTATGTGACAAAAATATGTTATTCGTTTAATAAATAGAAAATACAAAATCGTATATTATACTAAGCCAATTTTTATTTTAAAATATCCTTATAAATGCTCAATTTGTGTAACTACCAGGGATATGTTTCCAAATTATATATACCGGGTATTTGCCCATCTATTTCAGCACGACACAATAAATAGTCGTCTGATTAATGATTTAAAAGTTGATATTTACAAAACAAATCTCATGAAGTTTTCCGCTATGCAAAAACCTAAATGATTATCTCTAAGAATAAAGATATTATTAAGGTTGACTTTATATAGGGCTCACTGACAAAAAAAGTGCACAGACCCAGAAGAATCAGGTACAAAATAGCGTGTTGGCGTTTCAATTTTGACGGTGTTAACTTAGAAATATGGAGCTTTAGTTAATAACACGCGATATTGCTTTGTGGTCATGTTAACCTTTGATGTTATGCGAAAGTCCAGTGTGTTAATTTATAGCAAGAACAAGTTCGGGCAATAGGTCACCGTTGCCGAAAGATAAACGATAATATCCAGGAAACTGAAACGTGAGTTCAATAGTAAAGCTTTTGTTATCCAGCGAATTTGAGTTTTGAGTGCAGTTAATTCGGAGACAACTACCTAACAATTGAACTCAGAAAATAAATCTCAAATCTTGAAATAATTTTAAAAATTATTGCAGTCATGTGCCGCGTATGCTATAATGCTATGCACATACTCTGAATCGACTATGGATATTTTACTCAGTTAATATACTAGATTATTATTCATTGGTGGCATACAGTTCGTCCATAAAGTATTGCACAAGTTCAATTAAACTTTTTTTATTAATTTGGGTTTTTTTTATTCTAGTGACACCGGTGTAATTTTTTTATGAAATACCTTATTTTTAAGTTCAGACATGTTTAAAATATGTGTGAAATTCTAAATATTTTTCATGTAGCGTGTTCTATGCATACCTGAATGGAATTGTTTCTGTTATATTGCCATTTGAAAAATGAGAATTTAGCGGGCTGCAAAATTTAAATGGTTTGATTTCTCGTAAAACGAATTCTACATTCCTGTCTTAATCTTTGCTTTATGATCTTTTAGGTCTAAGTAGTAGCAACAAATTTTCTATTTTTCAAAAAAATGGGAAAACAGTTTAAAGTCACATGGTTTTGAAAGTAGATAAAAAGAGGGATTGGAAAGTAAATAAAAAAGCATAAAAATCTAATATAAGAATGTGCAAATTTGATTCGCAGAATTTAGATTTTGCAGTCTCTCAAATTGTCAATTTTTAATTTTTCGAAAAGCGGATAAGATGGAATTCCAGTCCGGTTGGGCATAGAGACTTTGTCTACTCATATGATCGATTTTGGAGGTAAAATCCACACAAGCAAGTGTAAAATGTATCTATATCATGCACCATCCCGTTCACGCCGGTTAGAGGTCGGATATCTCCTGGGATGGATAGGGGTAGTTGGTCGGTAGGTCCCTTGATAAAAACCAAAGGGTGTTTCCTAAACTGGGAGTTGGGCCAGGGGTCGAAAAAGTAATTAACCAAGGACCATGGTTCGGAGCCCACGTTAAGCTGTAGGCCCCGTCTAGTTAGAACTCGTTGCCGAAAGTAGACGTTCATAGTTAATAAAACATTCTCGAAAACAATTGAACTTAGATATAGGGTATGCTACATGAAAAATATTTAGAATTTTGCGCAAATTTTAAATATGTAATGAAAAAAAAAGAGGTATTCCGATTAAAAAATGGCCACCAGTATCTAAACTCAGTATATTTGGAACTAGTCTAAAAAAAACGTAATTTAATAATATGGTTGTAAACCTTAGCTAAACATAAATGTTTATTATTTGTAAAATTACAACATAAAAAAATAGATTCAATTAGTGTCCTTGACAAAAATAATTACTTAAATTTTAACCAAATTTGTGCCAGACTTTATGAGCTTACTGTTGAAAAGAAAAGAAGTTAAGAGAATAAAAACAACTAATATTCTTATTAAACTAAAAGTATTTTAACTCATTATTTTTTTTGAGCTCACGTAAATGTTACTTATACATTATATTTCAAGCGTTTCAACATAAATCACAATCACCTAGATGTATAAAGTCTGGAATAATAGAAATAATTTTTTTTAAATCGCTCGGACTGGGTAATTTTTGTTTTAAGGAAGTCTCTACATCAAATATTGAAACATACAGGGTGAACCAAGTAGTAGGTATCAATATGTTCATTACTTTTTTTAAACGGATCCCTCTATGTATTAATACATTTTCGAAATCAACAGAAAAAAAACAGAATATATGATATAACATGTCATATTTCTAAATTCAATTCTTTACGAGTTATTGACATTTCAAAATTCGCCAGCCTTTAGACTTGTAAAATCAAAACGTTTGGAATTATTACGGTATCACATTCTATATCTAGAAATGAATGGAAAGTAGCAAGTTTTTTACTTCTGCTTAAACCTTAAACTTAAAGGCTGATGCCATACAAAATTAAGACAAGAATGTGTAATTCAATAAGTGCAAAATAAAATTGAAAAATATATTACATATAAAAAATTGGTAAATTTCTTTACCCGGAACTTCCCTCGTTATGGTTTTTTCTCCATTCTGTTACATATACTGTCTTTTCAAACACTTTTATTGGACGCCATTTTGTCCATCATACTAGATTCCTACCAATATTTTTCCAGTTTCCTTCTACCTATGACACACTTGACTTTTGGGCATACATTGTCACACCGACATTTTGTGACGTCATGTTGAATTCGTACTAGTTAATCCCATTTTCACATTTAATTTTTCAATTGAACAAGATTTTTTTACATTGATTTTTTAATATTTTTATTTGGCCGCCATTTTGTTTCGCTATCCTAAATACGTTCCACAACTTTACCAGTTTATCTCTATATCACACTTAATTCTTGCACAAAAATTGAAATTAATTTAATAAGTAGTATTTTCGAGCTGATTTTTTAAATATTTTATTAGGCCGCTATTTTCTTTTGCTATCTTGGATTAATATCAGAATGTTACCAGTTCATTCCTATGTAACACTTGATTTTTGTGTGTAAAATTTAAGGCACATTGGGTAATTAGTTTTCTTAGTAATAATTTTTTTAACATTGTTCTACCATATTAGATTTTTATCAAAAAATTACCAGGTCATCCCCATATGACTCTTAATTTTTGACTAAAATTTGAAATCAATTTGGTAAGTAGTTTTTAAGCTATGCCGCGAACTGTCAGACACCCAGACCGACAGACGACCCAACGTATTTTATAGAACATATTTTTTGGCATCTAGGGACGCTAAAACTCGAAGATATATAAAACCTGAGAGAGTAATGTTTTTTCACGATTACAAACATTTTATCTGGCCGCCATTTTCTTCGGCCATCTTGAATTAGTACCACAGTTTTACTAGTCGACCCCTATACCAAAATTAGTTATGGCACACAATTTGTAATCAATCCATTAAGTAGTTTTTCAAGCTGAATTTTTAAATATTTTATAAAGCCACCATTTTATTTCGCCATCTTGGATTCACAACAACATTTTACCAGTTGATTCCAACATAATATTTTATGTTTGTGCAAAATTTGTGATAAATTGTGTAAGCAGTGTTTTAATAATAATTTTTTCAACATTTCATTAGTCCGCCATTTTGTTGCGCCATATTGGATTTTTACGAAAATATTACCAGATCATTTCAACATTACCCTTCATTTTTGGTCAAAATTTGAAGTCAATCGGGTAAGTAGTTTTTTAGTTATGCTGCGAGCAGACAGATAGACGGAATTGAGAAAACATGTTTTTCGGGATTTAGGGACCCTGAAACGTGAAAATCTGAAAAAATCTCGGAGGGTGATTTTTTAACGATTACAATAATTTACAAGTCACGAATATCGTCGTACCTACTACATGGATCACCCTGTATATTTAAATTTGATGTAAAATTATGCTAACTAAAGCGATTTTTCCAAAAGTTTTTGGATTTCAAATTATTTCTGTTATTCCAGACTTTATCAACACCCTGTAAAACAATTCGCATAAATAATAAAAATATTTTGTATCCAGAATTAGAAAAAGCATTTTTGAATTCTAGTCAGAAATTCTATCCACAGAGCCCGATATAGTAAGTGGTGAGCATTGGCCACAAGCTCATACTAGCGGAAGGTGAAGATGTGAAAAAAAAACAAACAAAATTCATGTGGGAAGTCTTAGCAAAGAAAATACAACTTAAACAAAAATGAGACGCATAAAGAATAAAAGTAAAATAAGATATTCAATTATTTTATTTCAACGATATTTCATATCAATTGTTGCACACAAACGGGCTGACATTGAAGAATAAAATATTAAATACAAAAATTTGTTCTCCCACAAGCTATACGTCTTCTTAAACCAGTGCTAAAAGACATTTAGTGGACGTTAATATTTAAGGTTAAAAGTTATGTGACAGCTTCGTAGAGAGAAGACTTAAAAATCGGACAATATTTCGAGAACGACTCGGGTTAAAAATGTAAAGCGCATTCGGCCCGAAGTTGGAAACTTTTATCTCGCTCAATTTACAGTTAGAAATTGACTAGTTTGGAAAAGAAGAATTACACTTTAATCCCGTTTTATCCCGTTAAAAATTCAATACTATTCCACTTTGAGCATCTACTTTATAGTATCTAATTATGGTATTAAGTTGTCTCTGTCGTTATTTATGGGTTCGGAAAATTCTTAATTGTCTGTTTTATGTAGCCCGTGACATATCTAATTGAGGCATTTTTTTCTGTTTACTTTATATTAATGTATCTTCAAATCATGGCCCACACTGTCCTAGTGAAGATAATGTGTCCTGTAAAAATGAAAAAACTAACGGAAGAAGAGAGTTGCTGGAGCTCTGGTGCATGCAATTATATACAATAGCTGCATGTACGAGTACTATAAAGAGTGATTGGTAAAACCATTGTTAAATGCAGGACAAAGGAAAACTGTAAGCTTTTGAATCCAAGGTAACTGATATACACGAAAGATTTTAGACTGTGTTATTTGTTAAACACAAAATCCGTAGGGGACGAAAGCGACTAAATCTAAATAGATGGTCCTTTAACAATTAAAATAATAGTTAGCATTAGAATTAAATAGTCTAGTACCCCTTCCAAGAGGTTAGTACTTAGAAGAAAGCTTGGTCTAATCACTTAGGTCTGGATATCCTTAACTTCACCCCTCTGCAAAACTCTCTGCTGCCGTGTAACCCTCAATCAACTCAGGTAGGGTAGCACAGTTTCCTCCTTCTCACCACGTGCAGTGCAGGTTTAGTCTTCCTCTATGCCTAACAGCAGCCAGGCCGTTTTGGCATTATCAGCTCCCACAAAAAAAATTTTTATTTGGCTTTCTTTGTTGTAACTTTCTAATTACTCCAGGTCTCATAGGCTCAGTCGCTGAGAGTCTTATAATCCTTGATTCGAGTGTTATGGACGGCACTTTCCGAGCTAAGCTAGCTCGTCGGCCGTCTTGTTGCCTTATATTCCAAAGTGTTGCAGCGTTGTATCAATCATGAAACTAGATTCTAAACTTAGGTGATTTCAGCGCCCTTTAACGCTGTTTATGGGATCCGAAACACAAGGAACATTTTAATAAAATAAAGAAAAATGACGCATGGGAAGAAATAGCGAAGGCATGCGGTATTGACATAGATGAAGTTAAAAAGAAGATGGCAAGTTTATTGGGTTCATTTAGGCGAGAAAGGGCTAAAGGAAAAAAAAATTTTGGAACGGGAAAAGGTAAGTAAGTACATAGGTATACAGGGTGACTAGTAGACGTATTCCTTCTGGGAGGTTTTAATAGAATTTATTTGCAATTAATTTAATTTAACCATATTATTCATTATGCAAAACCTAGTAGTTTTAAAATTAGTATTTTCTTTTTTTTAGAAACTTTAACTCTTTGGATTGTAACGCTTGTATTTTGATTGTATCACAATATTTGGCATCATTTTTGTTACATATCTTGCGTTACTGTTTAAACTAATGGGAAAAATTATATATAAAATTATAAAAATGATATATTATCCTCTAATTTTAAAGAGTAGTAGTAAGAGGTAAATTCGCGGCGCGTGGTTAAATCGTTTACAAATAAGCTCTACTTAAACCTCTCCCAGAAGGAATACGTCCACTTACCAGCCACCCTGTATAGAGACAGAACTATGGAGATAGGAAAATCAAGTCCAGGTTATAACAATCGTTCCCATAAATGCCAAATTCTCAAATCAACAAACTTAGAAACCTAATAATTAAACTTGATTTTCCAGTCACCCTAGTTGACTCATCTTCTCTGTAGATTTAGATATTAAAATAAGGAGGTGTAGTAAAAACTGAATACTTTTTTTTGTAGGTGCCAAAGATGTGTATAAAACAAATTGGTTTGCTTTTAAAAGCCTTTTATTTCTCGAAGATAGGGATCAGCCAAGGGTTACAATAAATTCTGAAACTATATGCGTAAGTACCTAAATATACATTTTTTATTGATTCCATAATGATAAACTAAAATTAGTAAATTATTGCCTTTTTTGAGTTTCTTTTTTCTAACCATACTCAGATTGCCATGAAACTGTACCATTTGTGGAAAAATATTGTGAAAATTCTTCCCTTATTTCTTTTGCAAGGAGTGGTGCTCGACGCGGTACATTTTTTAAGGGCAGAAAGAATGTTAAGTCGTCCATGTTGTACTCCTCGTCCATTGAATAGTAAGTTTTAGATACACTATTTCGCAAAAAATTGTGCAAGTGCACAATTGCCATAATGATAATTTCTGCTTTAGTTGGTTCCAACAACAAAGGTTTCCTTAATAGTCGAAAAACTGATGCCATTATACCGAATACATTTTCTACTACTCTACGGGCACGGCTAAGTCTATAATTGAATATTCTTTCTATAGATCCTCTTGAATGTAATCCCGAGTATGGTTTCATTATGTTTTTCGCTAGAGGAAAGGCCTCGTCAGCTATAAAGACATAGGGTACTTCTTTTTGTCTGTTTTCCAAAGGTTTTGCTATTGGTAATTGTAAAAGATTTGCCTGCATCCGGCGATAAATTTCAGTGTTTCTAAAAACACCTCCGTCGGAAATTCTTCCTTGACAGCCCACGTCAGCAAAAATTATATTATAATTAGCATCAACCACTGCAAACAACACAATACTAAAAAATCCTTTGTAGTTGTAATAGTCGCTGCCACTGCATCTAGGAGATTGTAGTATAATATGTTTCCCATCCATCGCGCCCACACAGTTTGGAAAATTCCAAATTGTTTCAAATTGTTTCGCAATACTTAACCATTCTTCTGACGTTGTAGGCATCTACAAAAAAAAATACTATTTCATTTTTTCGTTGGTTTTTAGGCCTTATCTACAAATATTTATGATTAACTAAATAAATACAGTTGGTGCGTTTTAATTTTACACGTGCGTCATATTTCACTTTTCCTATCCCACTGAAGTCTAATATGAGGTGACACGCTATGGAGCACAGGTAAAGATAAAACGGCCCAACTAAACTGGCGGACAAATGAAGTTCATCAGTTAAATTTTTAGTGCTATTTTGAAGTGTTAAAACTCAAAAAATAAATTTAATAATATAATGGGGTACAGTTTTCAGCATATGATTTCTCATAGTTTTGGCAACTTGCGCGAAGTGTCAGGAATTCGTATACAGGGTGGACTTTTTATGTACAGGGCGAAATATGAATTTTTTTCGAACTTTCGGAAATATTAAGAATAAGTATTTTCTTTGTAACATTTTAGGGTATGCGTAAGGATAGTAAGATAGTTTCTGTTGTATTTTTAAAGTTCAAGTGATATTTACCCCTGGACTCGATTGTTCGAAGACTCCGTATAAAATTTTATAAATATAATTTTAAAATTACGTTATTTACTAGCTATAAGGATATTTCCTATTCCAAACCAAAATTAAAAAATCCCTTAAAATTGTTTCTTACAGTTATCCTTACGTATCCCCTAAAATGTTACGAATAAAATATTCGTAATTTTTCCCAGATTACCGAAGGGTTGAAATTTCGAAAAAAATACGTTTTTTTAACCACTCAGTATACGAGCGGTGTACCCTGTATAAGATGTATTGACACTTAAAGCAAAACTACAAGAAATACTAAGCTGAAAACTGTATCCAATTATCTCATTTAGTTTTTGAGTTATAACACTTTAAATTACTATTAAAAGTTTTTTAGGTACTTCAACTTTTCTACAAAGTTTAGCCACAAGAATAATAAATAATTCTTGTGGTTTAGCTTGCATTTAAAATACTAGGTAAACTGAACATAAGAATTTTTTTTTTTTAGGACGAAGTCAGCGAGGAAACAAGTTCCGTTTCTGATGAAACCCAAAGCAACGAAGTTCAACCTGAGTATTCATCTGAAACTATTGAATTCGATAAAGATAGCGCTGAAAATTCTGCAAATGCTATACAAGATGATGAAGATACTAGCACAACCAGTAACGCGGACACTGCATTAAAATCTAAAGAAAAGGAAAAGTTCTTGAAACCACCAATACCGAAACGTAAAAAACAATCAAAACCCGATAGCGTGGATGATCGTCATTTACAGGCCGCCCTAAATTTTTTACAACAACCAGACGATCCAACTTTAATGTATACCCAACATTTGGCTAATAAGCTGAAGCAGTTTTCGGGAAGAACAAGATCTATGGTTGAACATGCTATAAATCAAATTATTTTTGAGGCAGAGATGGGACACTATGATTAACTTACCCCCTCAATTCGGGGGTCATAATTATTATAATACTGCAAAATCTGTTTCTCCGAACTATAACCCAAATGAAATAACATGTGTACCAACTCCTCATACTTCTCCATATTCATTACAAGGTTCTCCTTGGTCAACTCACTCCATTGCAACTGATAACAGTTCATCGAATTCTACTCAATCAGATGGTCAGTCACAAACACAAGACAACCTACTTACTGAGTTACAGCCCTATATCAAAATGTAGTTTTTATTGTGTTAATTAAGATTTCAAACAATAAAATTAATTGATTACTTTTGGAATAAAATTATTAGTTTTATTTTCCTTAGTAATAGCTCAATTTTTCAAAAACTTACCTTCACATAATTTTTTAAGGACTCAATAATTGCACTGCAAACTTCTGGCACTATTTGTGAAATAGCTTGTTTTGAGATTTTAAATAAATATTGTAAACTAGAATATGAATCTCCTGTGGCCAAAAATCGTAACGTAAGAGCTAGCTTTTCTTTAACGGATATTGCCTTTCGAAAATTTGTGTCCATTCTCTTCACTTTAGGTCCAACCAAATTAAGTAAAATTTCAAAATCGGCTTGTGACATACGAAGAAAATTTTTAAATTGCCCCGTTGTCTCATCAATTGCTAACGTTTTTAATAGGTTTTCACCACCACTCTGGCTTCTGTACTGAAAAAGTTTCGTTATCCAGTAGCGTCTAGGTTTATTATTTCCTCTTCGTCTCTTCTTGATATTATTACGTCGTAGGTAATCCATGATTATATAAACCGCGCACTTTTTTTTTAAATTTGGGAGGACATGATGGCACCCCAATAACTACACACGCACACAAAATTAAAACCACCAGTCCACACACAAACAAGTGTTCGACGCAAATCTCTTTGAAGTAGCCAGAAAAACCGACAGACCGATGGATAGCGTGTGTTGTATCTGACGAAAATATTTGCGTGATTCTTTGTACGTCGCATAGTCCACATCTATAAAAATTTTAACGAACGCGAGCAAATTTGTGTCAAATACAACGCACAACATAAATATTTATTGATGTGGACCCGGCTTAAGAGATTATTTCAATAAAAACATTAACGTTGGCTTTGGCACACCGAAAACAGATTTATGTTCAACATGTCTACAATTTAATTTTAACATAAAAAAAGAAAGCGATGATATCAATAAAAGTAATTTATTAGCACAACAGAAAGTGCATAAGTTACGAGCTAGTAGTTTTTACCAACTTCTCGAAGGAGAAAAAGGCTGAATGGTCACATTTTCTTTAGACTGGCAAAAAAATTTGGCGCTTCCAAAACTCCCGGATCAGTCGTCGTATTTTAGTATGCAAATTAACTTTTATCACTTAGCTATAGTTTTCGGCTCATCCAAAAGTAAGTTAAACACCGATAATGTTACTTCATATATTTGGACGGAGTTAGACTATCAAAGAAGTTCTAACGAAATTTCATCTTCTTTGCACCATTCATTGTCGAATTTTAATTTTGAGGGAAATGTAAAAGTAATTCGTCTTGTTTGCAATGGTTGTGGAGCACAAAACAAGAATTCTACACTCATTGCCATCTTGAGCTACTGGATTCAGTTTGAAGCCCCTAAGCAGATTGTAAAAATTGAGATAATGTTTCCAGTTGTAGGACACTCCTATATTCCCCCTGATCGTATTTTTGGCCAAATTGAAAAAATCTATAAAAAACACACAGTAGTTGTTCATCCAGATGACTACATCAATATGATCAAAACATTTTCTACTATCTACAGACTTGGAACTGAAGTTGAGATTAAGGACTGGAGAAAATAATCCCAAAAGGTTCTGAAACAACCCGGTTACTGGCATTTTAAGTTCTAACCTTCAAAAAGGATTATTATAACGAAGGCGCCAAGTGATACACCACTTATTAGAGGTGAGGCATTTTACAGAAATGACTTATGCGTGTCCAAGAGTTTATGCAAAAGAGGTAAAAATATTTCTCAAATGAATCCAAAGCTGTTGGAAATCGGTGTGGCTATTAACAAGGATAAGAAACAAAGTATTGCAAAGCTATTAGATAAACATTATGGAAAAGAATGGAAAAAGAAGATACATTGGTCTTTTTTAGAAACATAATCTATGATTCAAAGGACAAGAACCCCCTTCTTACCGATGAGGAGACTAACTGTGAGGAGGAAGCTGTTAATTTTGATATTTAAAATTGCCTTTTAATATTGTCTTGTATTAATAAAAAAATTAAACTTATTTTTGGTGAACAATGGTTGTTTTTTTTAGTAAATGCGGAATTTGGGTGCAAAACCCGACATGTCAAAATTGAATGGTATTTTTTTAAGTTTTCGGAAGCCTTAGATTTCTTAAATTACTTTTCTTATCTTTATAATACATAACAGTAACTTAGTTGTTGAAAAACGCCACTTAATTGAATCAAATAAAGCTTTTATAAGTTTTTACTCATTATCTCGAATTTTACTTATATGGACCTGTAAGGTTTTGAATCTAGGCGACTATATACACTGATGCCCTCACTAATGCGCTCCACCAATCCGCGATCCATCGGTGTAGCACAGTAGCGTTTTATCTGCGAAATTAACTGCCCAACTATACCCTTCATCCTTATCTGGAATTATAATGGTGTTCGGCCTGTCCGTCTTCCGTCGAGGTCTTGTGAAAGCACTTTGTTTGTTGAGTTCTCTAATTCCTGTCATTGAGATAGCGCCATAAACTAGAATCTCTTTCCGCACCTGCGTCCCTCATTCGGAGGTGGGACTGCCTCCTCTTTGGTCGCTAATTTAGCCTTCACCCTTTCGACTTGGTCTTATTTCCACGACAAATTCGAATCAATTATAACTCTAAAGTAATTAACTTAATTTTTCTAATTAAGCGGTTCCCCCCAAAAAATTCTTGGAGCACGTAGTCCGCCAATACTATCACTATTTTGTCAGTTTTTGATAATTTTTTTTAATTTTAGATTAGGCATGTTTAAAATGTGTTTAATTTATCTCCCTCGTCTCGTCTGATAATAGACAATTAACTTTTAGCGGAAAATTCTTTTGTTACAACTTGATATTGACAGGGTTTAATTAAAACAATATGAGTCGAAAACCGAGCCAGTCTAAACCCAATTAGTGTTTATATCTCACTTGCGACCCCATTTGTAGCGGTATCACTAAACGTTTACTAAAATATTGGTCATATTTATTTTAAAACATTTGAGAAAGCGCTTGAATTTTAGCTAAAAATACAATATAACTTTTATCTAAACGCTAAATGAGACCTTAAGATAAAAAATGAAATACATGAGTCAACAGGCGTTGTATTTAAACATATCATGCAATCATCCCAGTGTTTGTGGAGGTTTTTATTACAATTCCTAGACAAGTAACAAAGAATATTATGGGTGAATTTAATTTTATTTGCATTAACACATATTTACCTGGCCAATCTTCCATCTCCATTCTGCTGGTCTAAAAATGTTCAAATCTCCCTCAGAGAAGTCACGCCTCAACAGCAAGATCAGTCGGCAGTTTCTGACAAATAGAGCATAGTGGTGTCTGTTCATTTCTAAAAGGAAATAGCAAGTGAAATTTTTTTATCGCAAAAAATAAATACTTGAAAGAGTTTTGCAAATAGGACAATGTTAGGAAAAATGTAACAAGCGTTAAGTTATCAAAGTATTTTTTGCCATTCGTAGATTACTTTTAAGTAAAACTAATATCGATTACAACATTAACCTTACTATAAATGTTAAATGTCCTATTTGTTGTTGAAGCTATACTAGCATGATTTATAGTTTTAAGCAAGTATTGAGTTGGTCAATAATCCAACACAAGAATTAATTTAAATAAAAATGAATTATTTTTGCTCTAATGTGAGTTAGTTTAGTTAGATAAGTTTTAGATTATTAATTGCATAAGATTTTTACATTATAAATACAGCATGTCAAATACCACGTATCACTCATAAGTACGTGTAACTCTCTAAAATTTCTTCTATAGAGAGGTGTTTTATATTTATCGAGAATACACTTTGAGTTTTCCTTTCTGTTACCTGTCAGTGTATTATGAATACAGTATCTACTATTTCATATAAATATTAAAAAGTGAAGTGGCAATCTTGCCAAAACATGTAAAAATAATTACAATTTCAATTAAAGTTTTTCGAATTTCCTTTTTTTTTGTAACGTAAGATTATTTTATGTAGATTGCAATATTACGGCCAGTAACATTAAATAATAAATTTTAATAACATTAACTATGGCCTTAAAAGGATATCTCTAAAACCAACACCTCCTCTTGTAGGAGGTGTTGCTAAAACGGTCGGAATTTCAACGTCTTAGTATCCGTCTTATTATTATGAAGAAAAAAATGTCCCGAGTAAAAGTTTGTTATTTTTTAATGAAGATTATTGGAAAGTCGGTATTTTTTTATATTTTACTTTTTCCTTATTGAATTCCGCTATTCTGTTACAAAACCCAACGGTTTTTTTACTAAACGACGACGAGTTTTTCAAGGGCAACCACTATATTTCGTATTTGGCTAAACACTGAACATCCGGCTCGTTCGCTAGACTAGTGAGGCTTCTGTTGGTAACCCACGCATTGACCTGTCTCATCGTATATCGTGTGATATATTTGCAGCAAGATAATCTAGAATTTAAATTGCGTCCGATATTACCATATCAGAATTTTTTCACATTAAAATAAAAATCAAGTAATTGTAATTTGGTACCGTTTACGCTTTGACTTACATATAGGTATATCGAATAATAAGCTACAATCTGATCTACAGGGTGTTAGGGGTTTGACTACAAATATTTTAACATATGATTGTAAGGATGATTTTGCACAAAAAATTCTTATATACCATCTGTAAATTCTAAGTGGTTTTTGAGATTTCACAGTTTAAAATGTTTAATTTTGGAGAAGGTTTATGGCATATTGATACTCTGTTGTATGAAATTACTCTAATCTCTTCAGCTGTGTTTGTCAACAAAAAAACATAAAAAACGAATAAGTGTTTTTTTTTTGTTTTCCGTGTTTATTGTTTTATCTGGAGAAGATAATACTGTGTTTGCACCTTTTGGTGTTACGTGTATAAAAATTTTGACAGGAAGTTCAAAAACATGCGAGTATAAAGGGTACCGAAAAATAATTACATTTCCCGAACAAAGTTAGTACATTTTTACCCTCTATATGAAAACAGGTCATCTGTATGGAACCTCTTTCTTAAATATAACTGCCGACACAGGAATTATTACCAGTAAATAGCTAATATAGAACAAAGAACAAAAAGTTGTGCATTATTTTGTTATTTCCATATCACAGCACACTAACCTTCATGTTGTGTTCATAGAGGAAAATAGTTTTTTGTCATTTTAGCTATATTAAAAAAAAACAGACCCAAGAATAACTCTCACCTTGTAGTAATTTGTCTGTTTTGCTTACAGCATACTATTTCCTCTTACGGCAATTCGTTTCAATCAACAGAACAAAATTAATTTACGTGATATCAATCCAACTCTTGGTTAAATTGCAACAGAGATTTAGCTGTGAAATCGACTTGTGATGTGAAATATAAATTCTGTTTTACCTCCCCCCCCGGTTGTATATTATTCTGCTGCACAACTTCAATATTCTGTTATATTAGTTATTCTCTGTAAGGAAGTTCATTAAGAGACTGCTCTCTAATGCTGACTGTTATTTAATGAGTCCTTCAATATACACAATTTACGGTAAATGTTAATTTTCATCTACTGCCAATTTTCACGAAATTTGTAGCCTCGATCACGACTCTGAAGTCACTTCAGCCTCTTTCGTTTCCGAATTAACTATCATCAAAGTTCATAGTCTTGTTCTCACAGTTTTGTACCATTTTTTTCAATGATAGTAAATCGACCAAATACACAAGTAAAATATCGGAATAAAAGATTTTTTTCAATTTATTATAATTTATCGCCCTGGTAAAAGCTATACACGGCATTTTTCCCATGCCTTCGTGAGCTAGCCGAAGTTAGTAAGAACCAGATATCCGGAAACCCCATGTTCGTTGTCATAGCATCTGATCTAAGTCAGTCGCAGTTCCGCTCAGTGATGAAAGTTGCGTGCTCAAGTAATTCAATATTTGATTACGAAACTAAATCTATACAGTCCTCTAACCTCTTCAGTCTTGAGCTAGGATAATCGCTTAGATTATTCTACATGTTGTAACCACTGTAATTCCAAAAGAAAAGGCGGAAAAGGTATCCAAATACGAAAATGACAAATAGAAAGTTGTAGGACGCAGGGTTTTCTTGTTAGAGTTGTAGAACCATATCGAATGTTACGATATCTATAGAAAAAATGATTTCAGAAAATTCTTAACCCTGTTTATGACTATGTTTACAATTTTCGCCTATTAAACATACCATACATCTAAGAGAGAAGCAAACGAGAAAAATATTAACTTAAAACACTAATTAAACTTTATTTTTTCCGTTTATGAAGTGTCCTATCTTCTCTCTTTAAAAACCAACAGTAGTCACCCATCATGGCTGGATCCCATCGTCTTTGGTACCGAATTTTCATTGTTCTGATATCTTGGTGAAACCTTTCACCCTGCTCGTCACTAACAGCTCCCAAATTTTTAGGAAAAAATGACAGATGAGAATGGAGGAAGTGATTTTTTAATGACATTCTGGCACCAAGTGCTTTATAGGCATCTAAGAGTACATTAACTAATTGTTCATAATTTTCATCCATATTGATGCCTAAAAATCCTCTTACTACATTAACAAATGAATTCCATGCTCTGAGTTCCTGTCTGGTAAGCTTTTCCGCAAAATTGACTAAGTTTAATGTGAAGAGGAGGCAAAAGGACATTTTTGGGATCAACAAGAGGTATAAATTTAACATTTTGAGATTCTGGTTGAAATTCGCTTCTTTCTGGCCAAATTTTTTTTTACTTAATGCTAATTTATGCGACTGTCCCATAAACAAAGAAAACAGCAATATTTTGTAAATCCCCCTAAAGTCCCACTAAAATCGCTACAACTTTTAAATCACCATAACTGATATAGAGGGTTTTAAATTTCCATTATGCAATAACACATCTTTTAAGCTATATTTAGATGAGTCTATGAATAAGCGCCACTCACGGGGAGAATGTTCAATATCCAGTTCCTGCATTAAATTGTCTATATCAGTACACGCGCACAACGAATTTTCCATACTGTAGAATTCAGAAAACATAGCATTTCTTTTTCTGAAATTCGTAATTTTTGTTTCTTTGACCAGTAGGTTCCATTCCTTAAGACGGGAACCCAGAAGTTCTGACTGTTGCTTGGATAACCCCAAATCACGTACTAAATCATTTAATTCACTTTGAACAATCAAATGTGGCTCGCCGGAGCTGGGACCTGTGGTAAAAGTGGGATCGGTGCACTGTTCTTCTGAGCTGCCTGATGATGCGTTATCTCCATTATCTCCGAAATCAATGCTTGCCAATTTAAAGGCGCAATCGGCACTGGCAAATTTGCATTATGAGGAACAGGTCGTATGGCAGATTGCAAATTTGGATATTCTATATTGTGCTTTCCCTTTTTGGAATAACCTTCAGTCTTTGTCAGGCAAAAATAACAATCGTCAGAATGATTGGTGGGTTCTCGCCATACCATTGGAACTGCAAAAGGTATACTTTTTATCTTTCCCTTCATCCACTGCACCAATGATACACTACAACTAACACAGCACACATGGGGAGCCCACCGCTTATCTTGATCCCCAATTAACACACCAAAATATTTAAAGGTTTTTTTACATTTTCGGAAAATAGCCTGGCTTGTGATTTCACTAGAAATTCTCCACAAATATAACAAAATTTTTCAGGAGAAATTTTGCAAGCGCGTTTGACTCCACATTCTCGTCTTCACATACACTTGTTTATCGATACACAGAGAACCACTCAATTCGAAACTCAACAGAATAGTGATGTTTAACGTTAATTTTATGTCTAATGTTGTAAACAACCCAGTCTAGGTAATTGTTCCGTTGTAAAATAGACCCATTTTAGCTGCCCCACAATAAAATTGTTTACCTGCCATTACAAAAGGTTCTAATTAGGCTATTAAAAAATAGTACGTATTGGGGCTTTCCGAATACTTTTTTTATTATTGGGAGGGTATTTTCATTGTGAAAATAATGAGCTGGCCTGTATTAGAAAAAACTTGTCGGCCAGTGTAATTTTTCGTTAAGAAAAAATATTTAAAACGTTACACTAGGGACTAGTGTTTTTTCGAATTTTAAGTCTTATAATCAGGTCTCTTAGAGAAAAATGGACGATTTCTTTGTATCGCATTACATAGGTTAGGCGCGGAGGCACTAGGTGGATCGGTAGCAGGTTAGCACCAGGTCAAAGGCATTACCGTTAGAGCTATAATAACAGCCTAACCTGATGCTAACCCGGTACCGATCTACCTAGTGTCGCCGCGCCTCCAACCTACTGATGTCCTGGTACGGATCTACCTATGTAAAAAATATCCATATTAAATACTGACACTTTTAAAAAATTTAAATCCGAAAATTGCTGCCTGCTTTTCGTCTTAAATGACAATGGTTACAAACTTTTTAAACAAATTAAAAAAAATACCCGTGTACCAAATTTCGTGAAAGTCGTTGAGGGTAGGCAGCAGTAAAAATTACCTAATTTTATCTATCGACACCAAAATAATAATAAAATAATACGTTAAAAGTATAGAATAAAATTTCCTATTTTCCTGTATTTACTGACGTAAGTAATAATCACTAAAAAAACAACTCCGATTCTACTCAATGGAATGTGCACATTTATTCTTTACTATAGTAAAAATGCACTTGCTTTTTAATAATATATGCAAGGTTCTTTCACGTTCCTGAATATTTCAAATGAAATATTCCTGGCTGATATGTAGTTGCATACTCTGGCTCTTGAACATGCCAGAATAAACAATAACTCTAGGCGTAACTATACGAAAGCCAAAGCCCTATATTTAAGACAAGATAGCAAAAAATATTTAGCCCAAAATATGCGGAATATAACAAACACAAAGAGGGATGCTACGTAAACATAAGAAAATCGCTTCGGTGCTTGCTTTGAGGTTGATTCCTAAAGCCGGGCGGAAATATAAAAAAACAATTTTCAGTTCGAATTTTTAAATTAATGTTGCCACCTGAAAAAAGTCGGGCACTTTCCTTTCGCCGGAAAATCAGGGACCGCACGTAATGTTTAAACCAATCGGCATTTTCCGATTTTCCCTGTTCATTTACGGAAAAAGCGGATGTGCGCTCATGCGTTCCGAATACAAATTTGCATAAAAAGCGGGTATTCGAGTCTTGTGTACCTCCTTTCGCCACCCCCCCCCCTCCACCTTTTGCCAGAACGGGAGCCATTTGGCTTTTTGCCAGTTGAAATAATGAACTTTTAATCCACAAAAGAAATATGGCTTATTCCGAATTGATTGTCTGCCGGTAGCTTTTTTCCAAAAGGGCTTTTAGCGTTCGCGAAAAAGTCGGTTTCGGTGGGCGCTTATTCGAGGTAATTATGACGAATAATGATCCCGATTGCCAGACGTATGGAAGGCCCGAGGTTTCTCCATTAAATCTGTGCTTTGTGGCTTTATTAAGGCCCATGGTTAGACTTTATCATAAATTGCTAGCGAAAGGCGCTCGTATGACCCTTAGAGAGGTTATTGGAGCACTGCACAAATATACTCCTCAAAATAGTCTAAGGAACGTTTTTAAATTTTCAGTAAATTTTAATACTATTCAAGAAACCTGTTTAAAATTTAAACTTATTTATTAGAGTATATAAAGGACAATATATTCAAACATAGTAAATAAAATAGCTGTTTACCCCTAAATTAAAAAAAATTGAAAATACAACTTTAAGTACAAAATTAACAAAAATAATTTCTAACTTAATAACCAGAAGGCCCACCCCTATTATTAATAACATTTTGTCATCGTCTCCTCAGGATTAACATTAAATTATTAGTTACTTCACTTGGATTTAGATCGGAGGAATTAGAAGGCCACGGAAGAACGGAAATTTTATTTTCCTCTAAAGCATTCATTGCAACACGTGACCGATAAGGAGGGACATTATCCTGAGGCTACAAAGCATTTGGACCCGTTGTGATCAGATAGGGGACACTTATCGGGAACACTACCTCATGTGCGCAAATTAATACCTTCCTGTAAAACGACGTCAGTTTGTCTACATCTGCGATTCTCTTCCTGAGAGGTTCTTTACAGTGGCACCGAGATTTTCATTTCCAGCCTCCCACCATATGCGAATTTTTAGAATCGGGACGATTCCTTGCTGTTAATTTAGGGACTCACAACGCTTTCTGGAATGAAGTAAGCTTTTATGTAACCTATTTCGAATGAGGCTGCGATTTCTTCTAGCTTGTAAAATAAAAAAAACGGTCTTGTGTGAGTGTCGCTGGTTTTATTCAAATGGGTCCACAAACGATAAAATAACACTCGGTGAAATGCCCAATATACTTGCTACTTGCTCCCTTTGAAATTGTCAGATGCCTTCTCTCCATGACTATCTAACACTTCATTACGCTATTGTTACGCAACATCATTGCTAAAAAAAACCCACAAGTTTCAACCTTTTGAACTATTATAACTAAGCCTCTAGTTAGAGGTTGGATATACAATATGCTCTCAATACGCTGTACTAAAATAATGCATCTATAGGAACGGTTATAAGCAGCTGCTCCCAAGGGGGTGTTTTATCCCTTCCTAAACGGCCTTAGTTCCTACCAGCCTTTTGCATTCTAAAGCAACCAGCTCAAATCCGGCCCTCGAGAGACTCAGAAATTTCCAATAACGCACAAAGAAATTAAAGATTTAGCACACATAGTTCACTTGTAATTACTGTCAACCAACCTGAAACTGTATTCTTCAAATAATAAAAACTAAAATTGATAAATGATTTTATTAAGCGTACGCAGTGGAACGGTACAGATCGAGTCAGAAATAGTCGTTTGAAAGAGACAAACAGATAAACATTCGGGAAGCCGATCGGTGACTAGTTGCTTATTGTAACTCGTTACTTCTTAACTGATAACAAAAAAGACGCGGGAAATATTCAAGCAAGTTCAGCTCAGAAAAAGAAATGTATCAAAATGTCTGGTTCAAAAAAGTGGAAAGTGGACACAGAATGTCGTCAATTCCAAAACAAATGGACTATTGATGAATACTTTTTTATCATGCACAGTGGTAAACCTATGTGTTTTTTGCGCAATGAAACAATTTCTGTTTTAAAATAATACAATATGAAGCGAAATTACTCCAGCAAGCATTTAGACCAATATAATTTACTTACAGGCCAGTTAAGAAAGGGTACAATTAAAAACTCATTACCGATTTAGTGAAACAATAACAAATGTTCTATTCACACAGATCAAATCTAGACAGTGTTGTTAAAGCTAGTTTTATAGTTAGTTCCAAAATGGCGAAAACATCGAAGTCATTTTCTGAGGGAGAGTTTGTTAAAGAGTGCCTAGTAGATGTTGCAGAACTCTTGTGCTGACTAATAGATTGGCTGGTTTTCAAGCATTTTCGGTTGCTTTGGATGAGAGTGCCGATTTATTTAACCCAGCCCAGTAGTTTTTTATACGAGGTAATGATGAAGAATTTATAGTGAAAGAGGAATTACTGGCTTTACGACCACTAGAGGAGACCACTTCTGAAGGGAAGAGCAACTGCTATGAATGTACAAGGATCAGATTTAATAATTCTGCATTGCATTATTCACCAACAAAACTTGTGTTCTAAGTCCATTCGACTGAAGAACGTTATGAATGTGGTAGTAAGTACGATCAATTTCGTTAGATCCCGCTATCTTAATCATCGCCAGTTTAAAGCATTTTTGGATGAACTTTTTAGAACACGATGATGTGACATACAATTGCTAAGTAAAGGTAAAATACTAAAAAGATTTTATAACCTTAGAAAAGAAATAGCTGATTTTATGTAAATGAAAGACACAACATTGCGGCAAATTTGTGATTCAACATGGTTTTGTGACTTGGCATTACTGGTAGACATCACAGGACACTTAAACGACCTGAACTTGAAGCTTCAAAAACAAAGGCAATTGGTAAGTCAGTTGTACAGTCATCTTAAAGCTTTTCAAAATAAAATTCGCTTGTGGGAAACACAAATGAGAAGTAAAAACTGTTTTCATTTTTTAACATTATCCAGTCTCGAAAACATTGAATACGGTCGCTAAGCTGAACTAAAACTACTGTCGAGCAATTAACTGATCGGTTTTAAGAATATGGATAGAACTATCAATATCCTTGCAAATTTATATGTGTTCCGCTTCACCTATAAATGAAGTTGATCGAGCTTCCAGAAGAAATATTTGAAGTCTTAGTTTGATGATGTGGAACAAGCGAATTTTACAGAACATACCTTTCCGAAGAAAAGTATGCACAGCTGAGAGTTTTCGCACGAAAAATAGTGTGTACATTCGGTAGCACGTATAAATGTGAGCAGTTTTTTTCAATCATGAAAATTAATAAAAATAAGCATCGTACTCGGCTTACAGATGTTAATTTAGAAAACGCTTTGCGCCTATGTACTAGTGATATAGACCCCAATATCGATCATCTTGATTCTCAGCTTCAAACTCAAGTCTCTCATTAATTATTATTTGATTTTTCTATGTTTTTGATATGTTTGATTATGCTATTATAATTAATAAATAAAAAAAGCAATGCCCATACCTGCTTTAAAGGATTACAGCAATAGTACATATTTTTGAACAACAAACCTACGATGTAACAGGAATTTTGATTGCTCAGAACTTAAGGGATCTTCTCTAAGGAAAATCATGGTCTATTCTTATACATACGAGAGATGGGATATCTGTAAGAAATATGGCGAACGGGTTAGATATAGGTAGAAATACCGTTTTATTAGAGACGGTTCTATAAAAAATAAATCTACTAACTGAAAAGGCGAAAGTAAAGTAAGAACAGGACTTTTAGTTGTAGCAAAAGTAATCCGTAGTATCTAATCCAGCTTCTCTGAGCAAGTTTCTAAAACCATTTAACTTGTCAGTTATAATTAAAAACTAAAATATTCCAATTATTTATTAGATTTTCTAAGCGCAGCATACCAAATTTAACAGTTAGTCGTAAAATTGTGTAAGTATAATTTTAAAAATTGGTAAGTCTGATAATGGTAATTAAACATTGCTTTAGTCTAGAGGATTCATTGGGTTGTAGCTATAGATAACCCAAAACTAATCAGAATCAAGTAGAACGCAACCTAACTAACTAACCTGAACTAACCAAAACTAGCTAAAAGCGATTCCTTTTAATTATCACAATTAAACTAATCTAAGGGTAGGTTTAGGCTGTCATGGAATTTACAAGAATTAGCGGATACAAGCCATTTGTGCAAGTAAATCGTTACAGGTAAACAAAATGTTACAGTTTGCATAAGCCAAAAAGTTTGACGCAAGTAAAATCAAAAATGTTATACGATCATTATATCATACATTCGGGCAGAAAAAATATAGATGAGAGAATTCTATTTTTTTAATTAAATATTTTTATTGGACTAAAAAAGTTAATGACCTCAGCATATTTAGAACGTTTTAATAAAAACTTATAAAACCATATGATTTAGACTGAATGCCGGTTAAACGAAGTACGGGCATCCTGTGCTCTCCACTTAGAGGGAGGGGTTCCGCAGAAAATAACTGGTACTGTAGTGTAATCTTACAGAATAACCTTTTTTTTTAAATAGTCCCTATCCCCATTAATATCTGCCCACTATAAAAACAAGTGAATTGTTTTAGAACATTTAAAATAAATTATACTCCATTATATTTAAAATTTTAATAATAAAATATTTACACATGCATTTTAAACAAAACTTGTCACACACGAACTAAATAGGCACAAATTAATGTACGCGGCAAAAACTGCCTGACAGAGAGTTATTTGCAATTATGGCGAATTAATAGCAACTGTCATTTTATACGTTGCAGCACACTTGAGCTTAAAATATTTGAGGCTTGAACGTTGGAATAAATCAGTAAAATTAATGCATATTTTAACTACTGCAGTATGGTTTGGATTATTTTAATGTCCCTTTGAAATTGAAACAAGTGTACTTTTTACCCCTATTATTTAAAATATGGCAAAAACAAAATAGCTGTTAGGGTTTCAGTCGCACAGGGGTCCACTGTATCTTGGGATTTATTTAATTATGATTCAGAAGATACAAATTATTTTATTCACTACGAAAAGAAGATTGGAGCAACGAGGATACTTATTCTTACAGTGACTGTTTACAAAACAGAGTGAACATACAAGATGAGCGTCCACAAGCGCAGGTGAATTTATTAGAGGCCGCATCTAAATATGTCATGCGTCACGTACGACATTTTTAAATCGTGTAAGCTTGTCTTATGCTTTGCTCAATGAAAAACAGTAAAATTGGTATCCGTTTAAAATCGACTATTTGAGCGAATGAAGTATAACGATAATATTCTCAATTGCGAGATTTCAATATTTGTGTTACAGTTTATTTGCGTCCATTTGGACCACAAATTTTAAGTATTTCCCGATTAGACGTCATACATGCCACCTTTAAAATACTGTTGCTTTAGAAAATGCTAATTATTTTATATATAAGCTTATAATAAAATTCTCTGAAAACATTCGCACAACATTTCCATCTCAGTCTCATTTGACTAAAAATATGTGTGGGTGTGGCGTAAATATCGTATTACGCCATATGCCCCACTTTCGAAACTTTGTACTAGTTAAAGGCAATTTTTTTTAAAAATTAAACATAGAATGTTCTTAAACCTAGCACTTTGACACAGATCCACATATATATAAAAAAATATCTAAGAAGGCCCGCAGATTTTCTAAAATACTTTTAAATAAATGTTGTTGAATTATTACAAGTAAAATACCAAAACTTCCCCCAAATTTACAAATATTCCCACGAATCTGAAAATTTCTCATTTGGTATATAACACTCGTATGTGTGAGAGTTCACCCTTATTAGTAGGATAAACTAAGTCTAATGCTTTTTTAACTTGTTTCTTTTTTACTATTTCATCTATAAGATTTTCATGATAACCGTTATTAACCGCTATTTGTTTTATTATTTATATATAATTCCTTAGTATAATTTACATTTCTTATCAATTTTATACTTTCACATAGACAGGAAAAAACCAACTGTTGCGTTCGGAATTGTGGAACTTGTTCAAAATTTTATATTGGATAAACAGGCAGAATGTTTAAAAAAAATTAGTGAGCATTCATTTAGTTACAGAAAGCAAAAAGATAATTCCAAATACACTAAACGAGTAATTCCGGAAAACCATAGTTATTGAAAACTGTGAAATTTTACATGTAGAACGAAAAACTAAAAAGCTTAATTTACTAGAAAGTATTAAAAGAAGAAATAAACAAACACAATAAAATATTTTATAAAAAAATCACCACTAAAAAGTGAAAAACAATATTTTATTTCACCTTGAAAATTTTACTCTGTAAAGTCGGCGCAAAACTTATTCTTAATTACTTAATAATAATATGTAACATCATGTCTTATTATACAATATACAATGGTAACACGTATATTTTTTCTTCCTGACAGAATGATGAACACATTAGTGAACATATATATTGTTCAACGTAACATCGAGAAAACAGTTGAAAATGACGTATTTCCGTAATTTTTAATATTTTTTCAATATGCTCATTATGAGACCACTCCGGTAACATCCTGAATATTCCCCGAAAATTTCATCCAAATTGGTCAAACCGTGTCTGGTAGTATCAGTGGCGGCTATTCAGATGAAGTAGGTGAAGTGCTACTTCACCAGGAAAAATAAACAAGCAAACATCTAACTATATTTATTATATATCTCTTAAAATTTTAGTTTTTATATTCATTTATTCACCTAATTGGTAAAAAATAAACTGTACAACTCGAATAAATATTTTACTTGACCGTTGGCGGCATGTTTTTTTAAAACTTTCAATCGAACTTTGTTATAACAACTGTCACAGTGGCGCAAACCGCTTTGACTTTGCTGGAGGTGCCATGTTTAGTTTACGATTTTCCTACTATGTTGCCATGATAACGCGTACTCGATGACGTCGAGCCCAGCGCCATACAATTGAATTGCAGGCGCAGTACACTACACCCACGTGTCGTTCAGTTTGCGGTGGTTGTTTACTTTTATTTTCGCGGATTTCGCTGCAATTGGTGAGTTCCTTTGCAGTTAACTTGACTGTTTTGTGTTATATTTATTTATGATGTTACAACTTCAAATTCGAAGTTAGTAAATGTAATTGTTCAAGAGTGGAAAAAATTAAAATACGTCTTTGAATTTATTACAAACTGTGACAAATCTGATGAAAAATCAATCCGCCTTGCGAAAGGATTTTTAGGTGAGATGAACGATTTTGAATTCACGTTTCTGGCATTAGTGTTTAATGACATTTTCTCAATCACGGACATACTATTTGACGTTCTTCAAAAAAAATCGCTTGACATTAATTTTTGCATATCCAATATAAAATGCTGTCGTGAGGCGCTCTGTAAAAAAAGAAATGAACATTTTTTTAATACCATGTTTGATAAAGCAAATTCTATTACAGAAATAAACCATTACAAACGCGAGCTTGCTAAGCTTTCACCTGAAGAAATTAGGGCTAAGTATAGAACCCTTTTTTATGAAATATTGGACCATATTTTAATAAAAATGACACTAAGATTTAAAGACTGTGAAAAACTTACATTTTCATGTTTTGCAGGTTCTGCTAAATTTTCCGGATATAGTTTAAATTTTCCGACTTGCCCGTTTGAAAATTTGTTAGTTATATGAGGAAATATTTTCAAAGAGTCAACGACTTAAAAACGAGCTTGGTCTTATTTTTGCCAATGAGAGTAATTGGAATATAACGCTGCAAGAGGAAGTGAAAAAAATTAATAAAAATAAATATATTTTTACCGAAGCATATAAGTTGTTTTCTCTTATTTTGACAATACCGTCGACAAGTGCTTCAGTGGAAAGAAGTTTTTCTTGCTTCAAATGTATAAAAACTTATTTAAGAAATACAATATCTCAAGAAAGATTTACTTCTCTTGGCAATATTTCAATTTAAAAGGAATTTTTGGAAGAGATTAGGGCAACTCATCCATTTTGTGAGGATGTTATAAATAAATTTGCTGCTATGAAGGATAGGAGAATTGATTTAGTATACGAAATTTAGGTAAGTCGTAAAAAAATATTCTACCCCCTCCACATATAAAAAAATTGTGGAAAAAAATTATTGCGATATTTTCTTGCTTCATTTGCACTTCGTACACACTTACTTTTTCACCGCGAGCCGCCGCTGGGTAGTATTTGATGTACATCTATAAAACAATACATACAGGATCGAATTGATAACCTTATTTTTTAAAGTCGGTTAATATTATTAAACGATCAACTGAACCTGAATAGTTCTCTATTGTTAAAAATCTTTATTAGGCTATAACGGAAAATCCCAAACATTTTACCTGTGTAACATCCGCAATTGTAAAAACAAGTTTAGATATTTAATAGATACTTACAATTTGTGTTACTGTTACTTTTATTTAAGATCTAACATCTGATGAAGCCATAGTGTTGGTGAAACAATTGTCATGTGTTTTTTTGGACAATAAATTAAGTGGAAATTTTAAACAAGTGTTTTTATTTACTCAGTTAAAATGGATTTCCATCAAGTAACGCCTAGTTGTGTTCAATATATGTGTTTATCTTAATACTTTGCCGGAAAACACCATAGATACTTTTATAATTAAATTAAATTTGGCAACAATGAGGATTTCATTGCTGCTTGAAAACGTTCCTTTTATAGGATAGCTTCGCTACCATCTCACAGATGGCGAATCGATTTTAACCATTCACAGCACGATGTTTTTAATGTACATTTTCCTATTATTAACGGTTTTGAACTTTGGACATTAAAATATTGTGTTGTCATCGGAAATACTTGATGTTTAGTCCGACGCAAGGATCTTGGGTAAGGGTAAGGAAGGGACGGTAAAAGGTATAAAAACAAAAACACATCGCTTATTGTTGCACTCCATATATTTGCCGGTTTATTCGACTCCTCAAAACCTTTAATTTTGTGCAATGAATACTTTTTACCCGCATAGTTTCTTTAGCCCACGACAACAACATGACCAAGACTGGCAAGTTAAAGTTAAATAAAAAATTCTTATTTGCAAACTAATCCCTTTCAACAAACATAAAAGTGTTTTTTCGAATAACGTTCAGGTTCAGTCCCCCTGAGGTATAAAATAGAACCGCTTCAGGTATTTGGCAAAACAGTCCTTATCAAAAAGGATGTGACTCGTGGGGATAAATGGGCGACGTTGCGCCCTTGAATTTTAATCGAAACTAGTTTGCATACTATCAGTGTCGATACGGAAGGCCGCACTTAAATAAATTAAGGTAGATTCGATCAAACGGAGAATTAAAATACTTTTTGCACCTCTCGAACGTTATATTGTGTATGGACGAAGAAAATAATGCATATTAATAAGGTTTTTTAAAATTCAGATATTTTGAAGCCCTGTCTTTTGAGATGCATCAGGTGGAAAAGTGTTTATTAGTTTTCGAGAAAATCCCAAGAAAACTCATAAAAATACGCATTTTGCAAATGTCGATAACATAGGAATTTGGAAGACACATATCTGAAACTCCATACAAACATAATACTATGTGATGTTAAATGAGTGCAAAATATCGACCCTGTGACTTCGTTTGTCAACGAGTTTTCTCGATATGTTTCTCCCAGGAGGTATTGTTCAAACAGTAATACCGCTGCATACAAGTGTTGATTCTGTTCGCCATGACTGATATTATAGTTTGTTTACAGTATAGAAACATTTGCAAAATATAACATCAAATATGGCGTCAAATCAGTCCCAGACTGGGCCGCCGCGCCGCGCCGGTCCACTGGTCCAAAGAGCGGTCGGCACCCAACGGTAAGCCCCAATCAGTCGAAAAGGATCCTTTTAGTTAATTATTTGTCAATTTTCATATGGCAAGAACAATAATTTTTGAAGTACATGGCAACAACTTTGATGCTAAAACGAGCTCCGAGGCGGAAAGTTTGATAAATGTTCGGGACCTTAAATATTGAATTCTTATTCCTAAAAATATTTGAAAATTGTTACTCCCGCATCACAATATTTTCAAACCAAAGGACTAGATTTTAATCAAGCATTTCACATAATTAAAAATTTCTTAGAAAAAGATTAATAAAATGTACGAAATGTAAAAAGAAATTATTGGCTGGAAATTCATATTTTAAATGAAAAAGGTGCATTCAAGAAATTTTAAATAGAGGTTTACAAAGTAGTTAAATCCAAAGCTTTACTAGTCGATTTTCTGATCATGAAATTGTTTATAAGGACTTGTTTATTATGCCCTAGAAATTTTAAATTGATTAATGATAAAAATATGAAAGAAATCTCATTTCTCTCTATTTCCAACTTAATAGGAATTCTCCCGGTTAAGTTTCACAAAACATTTCCAGTCCTTGAAAAAGCTGTCTTTTGTAGATTTTAGCACGGGCCACATTGTTGATGGGAGTAGCAGCAGCAAAAGTGATAGCTCTGGTTGTCTAAATTGTTGTTTTAACTTACTACATAGATGTAATTTGCATACCTTAACATACAGTAACTTGTATATTGTTTACAAGTGCCTTATAACTTTACCATGTACACAAGTTGCTTGTGATAGGGTATTCTCCAAATTAAAAATTATTTTGACAAGCCTAAGCTCCTTGTTGGGACATGAGAATTTAAAAGCTTTATTGTTACTGAGTGTTGAAACTGACCTATTAAAAGATTTAGATTATGAACTTATACTCGACAACTGCCAAAAAATCTCTCCTTTTGAAAGTTAAACTAGCCGTTTGTTATATATATATATATATATATATATATATATATATATATATATATATATATATTATTAACATCTATTACGTTTATATGTATATCTAGTAAAATGCAAGAAATGAAAATAAATCCTTGTTTATTAAGAGAGCACAAAAAATCGCGCTAAAACCTTCGTATTACGCAAAATATAACGCTAATATCATGTTTGGCACGACTTATTTATTACTTATGATTAAAACCTTTTCGAAGTTTAGAAATTTTGGGCAGAATCCGTGAAATACCTATCAATTTTCGAAAAGCGTCCATTTTAACTACCCCTCAAAGCATTCGAGGAGAGATTTGCGACGTTCTGGACTTATATCTAGTTAAAAAGTACTTACCCTGACGTTAGCAAAAACATTATTTGGCACGGCCCACCTCGAAAAAATGAAAAATTAAAAAATGGACAGTTTTTGTGCCTAAACTTTTTGACGCAATTTTAGGACCTCGGACAAAAAAAATATAAATCCATATCCAGTAGCAAAAAGACAGCGGTTTCTATCTGCGAAGGCTCAAAGCCGGGCAAAAAATTTTCGTGCACACTCCATTTCAAAACCTTTTTAAAGTTCAGCTTTAACTTAGATCGTGTTGAATTTTATACCGATCTTGAGAGGAAACGTGGGCGTTTCAGTCTCTATCGTTCAAACAATAAAAATGTCAATCCCTTCAAATATTATATACTTTTTAATTTTAAAAATCCACTCAAAAAATAATTATGTAAAAGTAAGGTATATTTATCTTATATATAGGTTGGGAAGTAAACAACTTTTTCCCTTTAAATGTTTAATAAGAAAGTATATCCACACGTCTTTATTGTTCTCAAACTTTTTGTACAGAACGGTAAATAAATCTGGATAATAAATCCAGTAATCACTTCCATCCGGACGCCTTAATAAGTTTAGTTACTTGTGTTAAAAACAAATGAATTGTTTTTGGGATTCACACTCACAAATTAACAACGCAGCGGACCTCGCGTAAATAGGGTGATTTTATTCCTTTAGTATACTCGGAATTTTGTTGGCGCGCTTTTTTACAATGAACCTAACTTAACGTAATCCGCATTTTTGTTTTGTTAAAAAAAACTAAAAAGTCATCCGCCTGAACGGGGATTCGAACACATATGCGCCGCATCCAAAGCCGAGTATCCTGGCATGGAGCCAGGAAGCTCATACTGAACATCCAACAAAACTTGTTTATACTCCTCGAAAATAAACAACAATCTGACAGGCAGCGCCTTGAACAATCTGTGTCGTGATTGATAGTAATCCAAGCGGGTATAAGGTTTTCTTATTCCATATGAACAAGAGTGGTGCCATCTTTCCTATTTTTAATAAAACCGTCATTTATTCGCTAGTAGTTTACTATCAGATGTGTTCAAAGTTTGAACGTTTTTTCAAAACACTGATAGGTGGGAAAACAGTTGCGATTTTATTTTCGATGCTACAAATAAAGTATTGATATTCACTAAGTATCGGTACTTAAAATACTGGTTGCTTTACGAAAAGTATCGATACTTGGGAAGTATCGCTTGCATCTCTAGCTGCACGAGGTTCGCTATATTCTACTTCTTCCACCAACCAGCTGACCACTCGGAACCTGGCGTTCGCAAATATACCTTCATTTTAACAGTTGTTATTAACTACTAGATGATCCGGTAGACCTTGTTCTGCCTTTTTCGTTAAATGGTGCGATGAGTTTCCATTATAAGAATATGGGGCGAATTCACCATATATAAATAAGCAATAAAATAATACAACAAATAGTGTTGAACAATCTTGGTAACCAGACGATCATTGCAAAAAAAATATCATGTAAATTCATGCAGTACAACTCTTTCACGGGCTTTCTGAAAAATAAGTGTTTTATATATAGATTTCACCATTTATAAATTTAGAGATTTTGTACGTAGAATAGAAATATTTAATGGTATATTTGCGCACCTTCAACTCTTAACGTTAATGATTAAAGGGATAGTGAATTCAAAACGAACAAATTTTATCCGTGTCCCCAATTCATGTGTGGCAATCAAGTCGGAAACGTTATCGATGTTTTTGATGTTTATTTTGTAAATTTCAACACAATTTTTGTTTAAATAATGCCTGCCGGTAAAAACAAAAAGTCAAAACTCGTTAACAAATGAACTCACAGGGTGCACACATATTTAGCATCACGTAGGCTATATTTGTACGGATTTCCGATTTTGGGCGATCTGTCTCTGTTTTACAGATACTATCACGGTTTCTGTTATGGTAAATTATTATACATAATGTGTTTCTTAGATGCATCTATTCACCGTCCAGTTCCAAAGCAAAGGCTTTTCCCTCTCTTTACGTAAAGCAACCACGCTACATAGTACTTAGGCCTACGTGGTCTGCTCGTTAGAAAAAAAAATCTGAACGCACTGTAGCAAAACTGCATAAGTTGTTGATATTTCCAAAAAAGTTAATTTTTAAGGATCACATCTCGAATTATAGGGTTTCGAAATATCTACAACTGCTACACAAACCATTTTTTATAGGACCCACATTTTAATATGGAAAGAAAAAAAAAACAATTTTCGGCAATTTAGGAGATTGTTTATATATTTTCCCCAATTATATTTTGGATTGTTTTTTGAAAAATAACATTAGATGCAGCTAAACAACTCGTCCAGTTACTTTCTATGTCATAAATGATTTTTTCACTATTTTTCTGTTCTAGTACTAAGTTCTTTTAAACCGCTCAAACGTCCTAAGGACTGTCTCGATATCAGGCTGGAGAGCTTTCGATTATAAGGTGGATAAAACAGGTTAACAATTATTGACTAGAAAAAAAAAACATAGTTGTGATTTTCAAAATCCAATGTGAAACCTAAAATTTTATGGCCACAAAAGAAATAAATATATATTTAATTTATATACAGGGTGTTTCTTAATTGTATGTTAATAATTCAGGTTGTGATTATTTGACTAGTTTTAAGTATAATAGTTCATTTTCAGATACAGGGTACAAACTTTTATTTTGTTTTTAATTTTTTTAATGTACTGAACGAGCATTAAAATATATATTACATTCTGCAGTACTTATAAAAAAAGTATCACTGGCATTTGGAACAATCTGCAGGGCGATTTTTTCAGTCACAATCCCTAGGGACGTTCCTATATTCTTGTGGTTGGGGATGGGAGTCACGAAGAGAGAAACCAATTGAGTTAGTAACATAGTAACAGGTATAGATGTTGTGTTCGAAAATGTATCTCCTAATTTGCGAATTTACGCAACTGAACCACAATTTAGCCAACTGCATCAAGGACATAGGGGGGGGGGGGGTACCATCCTCTCCCTTAGTGACGCTCCTGACGACCTCTCTTACTGCTTGAAATTTTATGTCATGACACAGACTAACTTGCTAGCTTTATTAGATTTAGTAACAAAGGTAAAATTTCAAATTATTCAATATTCTGCAAATATTTACTGCCCTAATAAAACCACAGTTTCTTAAACGAAAAATACACCACTGAAATGTTGACACTTCCTACCTCAAAGCATATGTATTGTGACTGTCAGCGGTTCCCTCCAGCCTGAATATTAAATTGAATTGCCTAATTTCTTTTGATATTTGACAATATTTAGGAATTATTTGGTAAAATAACCTTGAATTGAGAATAACAACTGAAATTTTAGAACTGACAATTTTTTTGATCCAGGATATTGACAAAGTGAAAGAGACAAAAACGCTTCTAATCAACCTATTGATTTAGGTCAATGTCGGCACATAAAAAAGTTGAGGATCGTGACCCCCCAAACATATTACACTATAGACTGTTTTAATTTTTATTAAAGATCTTAAACATTAGAATATCTATGTTAGCTATGTCTTAAAAAATAGGTATTTTAGGACGTATGTTTATATGGAAGTGTATACTGAAAATTAGTCACATAATCATATCCTGAATTTTAAACTGTAAATTCTATTTCGCGCAGTTTTAAAGAGGTTATATCTAAAGATAATGCCAGAAGCAGTGGCGGCTCGTCAGGGTAGGCAAGGTAGGCGCCGCCTACCCTTGAATAATCGTGCCTAAATACTGCCCAAAAAATCTAATATCTCATATCAATTAAACAATATTTAACCGTTTAACATCACAAAATATACAAAACTTTCGAAAAAACCCGTGCGTTTCCCTTAGAAATTCCTAACATTTAAATAAACATCGATTACATGCGAAACCTATGTACGTTTAGAGGCGATATATCCCAACCGCCTAAATTTAGATGTTCTCTACGGCAGCCAGCCAGCCCACGAAAACGCACATCGCCGACGACCAGCGACCGACATACAGAGAAAATCACGCGAAATAAACTACTACAGTAGGCGAAACGATCGTCCGCCTTCGGCAAATATTTGACGTCTTCGCATTGGATTCCAATATTGTTCATCTGGCAGTGTTGCCAAATTCTCGAATTTTCACCTGAACTGCTTTACGTTTTTAGAAAATATGCATATGCATAAGGCTACCAACTTTTTCATTTACGAATGCGGGACACAACAAATTTTAGTATGCGTTGTAGGCGCATTAACCATATTCTAAAATTCTTTATTTTCAGCATTAATTTTTTAATTAATTAAATTGATTATCCGAACATTCTGTTATATACTAAAGCAAAAAAATTAAAGACATTAAACATAAATGTTAGGTTAGGTGAGGTTTTTTTAATAATAATAAAATGAAACATGTTTCTACACTTTGGTATTTTTTTTAATTAAGGCTTATTTATAACACATAATTTAGTTTAATCAAATCTTCTTAAAATGGTACTTCTCTGTATTATTAAACCGATAAACATGGGAACTTAGAATATGATTTGTTGCAATTCGGGACTTGCGGGACATAATTAGAGAATGCGGGACGATTTCTAACCTTATTTGTAACGCGGGACCTTAAAAGATAATTCGGGACTGTCCCGCAGAATGCGGGACGGTTGGCAGCCTTACATATGCAAACATTGCAAACCATAAAAAAAATAAAATAAGCAGTTTCAATGTTGTTAGGGTGGTTTTGAAAGGGTTTTTTAAACAAAATCTAGGTACATCTCAAGAAAAATAAAGAAATTCTTCTCAGGCTTGCGAAACCGTATTTACAAAGTTTGCGTTTGGCAACGTTGGCCACCTGCTACTATTCTCATTAATCTCATTTATAATTCGTAAAAATCGTAAATAGTATGCATGATGCAATATTATCGTTCGTTCGGATTTCCGGTCAAGTGATTTGAAATTTTGTCAATTACATTCTGACCGCTCTCGTTTTCTGATATCGATCAATAAATAAAAACATTGGACGGTGATACGTGTGTGTTTTTTTGACTATTATTTTACGACCGCGTCTAGTTTTTCTGTGCTTTAATTTGTGATTTTGGTTGTTTATCGGCATTGGCCAGAAGAAAAACGAAGAAATCCTGATAAACGGATAAGTATTTTTGTTTTATTTGTTTCTAATAGACATATTTAGGTATTAAATATTTTGCTTTTAAGTGTAGTTTCGCTAGTTTTAGGGGTTGGACGGTTCATATTCGATGAATTTACCGTCGCGTCGACCGTAGGTTAAGTGCGTTTTTTCCGGTTTGTTCTATTTTATATAGGTACATTACGTTGCTTTGTTTTTTTTAATGGATTTTTAAAAAGTCATGGCGAATAATCCGGTGCATGATATTGTTTGCTCTTTGTGCGAGACACCATTTTCGCGTCTAAACGAAAACGATCGAAAAGATGTTATTTATTTTGGCCGCCCCACGCCACTTCTCAATATTTTAAAGCCTGATAAAAAACAGGGCCAAACTTTTTCACGATCGTTTAAAGCTCAATGGTACGAAAGTCATCAGTGGATATGTGGTAGCTATTTTAAACAAAATTGGTTTTGTTGGCCATGTTTACTTTTGGCAAAAGGCAGAAACAATACTTGGGTGCGTCAGGGATTTTCTGATTTGAAAAATTTATCTGCGGCCATAAAAAAACACGAATCATCGAAAGAACATTTAAGCAGTTATCTTAGTTTAAAGCGGTTAGAAAAAAACAGTAGCACTATACAGGATGCGCTACAATTACAATCTTCTTTGTCTCTTAAATTATATAATGAGGAGGTGAGAAAAAACAGACTTCTAATGAGCTATTTGGTCGATGTTACGTGTCACCTAGCAAAGCAAGAATTATCTTTCAGAGGCCATAATGAAAAAAGCGATTCCGTTAGTGCGGGAAATTTTCGGGAAACTTTTAATCTGTTAATTAAACGTGATAACGAAATACAACAACATTTAAAAAAAATTGGAAATATTTTTTCTGGTTTATCAAAAACTATCCAGAATGATTTGATATCCTGTATTTCCGATTACCTTGCAGATACAATTCATAGGGAGATAAAAGAGTCGTTGTTTTTTGCAGTGCAAGCTGACGATACTACGGATATTTCTGAGAAGTCCCAATGTGCGATTTCAATTCGGTACGTTAATAAATACGGTGAAATCAAAGAAAGTTTCTTGGGTTTTCATGACGTTAGCGAAGACAGAACAGCGGACGCAATGTATGGATTAATTGTTACAGTCATAGGCAATTTCGATTATAAAACAAAATTAGTTGGGCAATGCTACGATGGTGCTAGTGTGATGGCAGGTTCATTGAATGGTTTGCAAAAAAAAGTTAAAGATGATGCTCCTTTTGCTTTGTTTACGCATTGTAGTGCGCACAGATTGAATTTGGTTTTACAAACTGGTTCAAAAAATATAAAAAATTGCCGAATTTTTTTCGCAAGTGCGTCCTCGATTCCCGGATTTTTTCATCAGTCTGCAAAACGGACATTTACTTTAGATTCGACGATAGGAAAGAGGATTTCTTCCAGTTCAGACAACAGGTGGGCTTCCCGTTCTAAAATCATTCAAATCTTGCACTCTGAATGGGAAGGCCTAAAATTAGTTTTTTCTAAAATTATTGACGACCAATCATCATCGGCTGAGTCAATAAACGGGGCCAAGGGATATCTTAAATTTATGAACGATTTAGAATTTTCGTTTCTTACCGCTGTGTATAAACATATTTTTGACATAACTGACCCCCTTTTCAACATTCTACAGAAAAAATCATTGGACATCACCTACTGTAAAAAGCAAATATTTATGGCAAGAGATCGTATCAAGTTATTGAGAAATGAGACAATGTTTAATACAATATTTGAACAAGCCCAAACAAGGATTTTTAATAATAGGGACTCAGGGCAATTGTCAAAAAGAATTAAGTTATCGGACACCATTAAAGGCGATGAGCAAAGTTCTTTACGCATTTTATTTTATGAGATAATTGACAATATTGTGACTCAAATAGAAGTTAGGTTTGCAGATATGTCTCAGTTATTATATTTTTCTTTAGCGGATTCCTCAAAATTCGAAGAATATAGCAAAAATTTTCCTCTTGAATTTGTGACGAATGTGACCAACTTTTATAAAAATTTCTTTGACAAACAAAAATTAATTAATGAGCTTAGTGTAATATATCTCGATGAACAATTTGCATTGCTGAGCGTCGAGGCAATTTTAAAACATTTCGTAAAAAATTAACTTCAAGAAATATTTCCTGAAAGTTACAAACTTTTTGCGTTAATTGCTACCATACCTATTACAAGTACCTCAGTGGAAAGACATTTCTCTTGTTTAAAGCGAATAAAAACGTATTCTCGCAATACAATAAAAAATGAACGTTTATCGTCACTTGCGCTAATTTCAATAGAAAAAGAGTTGTTCTGCTCCTTACAGAAGGCTGATAACTTTACGGATGTCATAATAAGTAAATTCGCCCTTTTAAAAGATAGGCGGATAAATTTAATTTATAAAACTTAGTTGTCAGCTAAGTGTGTACGCGGCTTAACGTTTTCTTATAACGTCATTATTCTTGAAATTATTGTGGTTGTCGCCTACCCTAGCCTAAACACCACGAGCCGCCACTGGCCAGAAGAAATTAGTTGATTATACATTATGAAAAGTTTAATAGTTTTAATAATCCAAATTTAAATAAGAGATTTCGGATATTACGCTCCATTTTAGAACAGTTTATTTAAATTTTTTCATATTCTGAGTAGTTTCGTGCATAATAAGTTTGAGTTTGAAGCTAACAAAATGAGTAAAATGTATAACTAATAAAAGTTACAAAATCAATTTGACTGATAACAGAAAAGCAAATGTTTTAAAAGTGGCTCAATTTTTAATATCCGTTTCCTGCATTTCAACAAACTTTTAATTATTTCGACGAATTGTGAAACAAAATGCTGCGGGTGACACATAAAACAATTTACGCCAGTATTTTACAAGAGAAAATGATGGACAGATAACAATAAAAAATATATAATTACTGTACGTGTACATATAATAGTTTTTTCGTGGACGTCTATAAAAAAAATTAAAGTGGGTATTGTTTAACATGCAAACAATAATTAGGGAAAATTACATAAACAATTGCCTAAAGTGCCGAAAATAGTTTTTTCTTCTAGATCAAAATGGTAGATCCTATAACAAATGTTTAGTTGTAGATATTTCAAACCTATCTTTAAAAAAAAATCATGAAAAGACCTTAAAAATGCAAATGTTAATAACTTAACGCAATTTGGTAGATCTGGAACTTCGTACAAATACATGTAACCTACGTGTATTTGTGTACAAAAGATTAACCTTGTAACCATTTACTAACAAATTTTTATCCCGAGGCAGAGTCAAATGAAAAACTTAAAAATGTTAAATAAATTGTAAGAAAGCAATGTTAAAAATAAGTGACATTTTTCGGCGTATTCATTACGTTTTATGCACTTTCTCCACCGTTTTGGAAGTGTTTCAATACCCGAACAAAAAAATCCCACATAATGCCTGTTTAAATTGACCAAAGACACGATAATCGCTTGGGGTGAGGTCAGGGGAATAAGGAGAATGTGGTAGACACTCATACATCAAATCTTGAATGGTCGCCGCAGTTGCACGCGCAGTACGTGGCCGCGCATTGTCGTGTTGCAAAAAAATTCCTTTACTCAGAGACCCCGGTTTTGGTTATGATGGCTTGAGACGGTTTTTCAGAAGTTCTGAGTATATGGCACTTGTAACAGAGACCCCACTAGGCATGTAGTTCTCCAAAATTGCGTCCCAAAAAAGGGTCAACACCTTTCCTGACGATAGTTATGTACAAAATTTTTTTGGGTTTGGCGAAGAAGGGTGGCGCCTCTCTTTGCTTGTTCTCTTGGTTTCAGGTTGATGATAGTGCACCCACAACTCATCTCCAGTCGCCAGCCTTGTCAGAAAAGCGCTTCATACTGACCCAAAAGTTCTTCGCTGCCATCAAGACGTTGTTGTTCCAGTTCTGGGGTCAATTTCCTTGGCACCCATTTTGCTGACACTTTATGGAAATTGAGGATATCTTGCACTTATTGTGCACAGAACTGTGACTCATTTTCAAACCTGCAGCTATTTCATCTAGGATAATCCGACGATTTTCTTTCACTAAGGTCGATCGATACTAGTTTGCCGACGCTAAGTGAGCATCGATACTTTATTGGTTGTATCGAAAAGAAATAGTATCGGAGTATGGGACTAGTCGACAATTTCAATGGAGCGAAAAGAAACTTGTCGATGAAACGCCCACGTTTCCTCTAGAGATTGGAATAAAGTTTGGCATGACTGCGCTAAAGTTGAACTTTAGGAAACTGAAAAGGAGCGTGCACGAGATCTGCGCTTTTGTTGGGGCGTCGTATCATTACTAGGGATGGGATAGTAATCGATAGGTCAGCGATATATAGAATAACAATATGTATATGTAAAAACTAGTATCGTCCATTCCTAACCAGTACTACCTCAGACAAAAACATGTAAAACACGGCAGGGTAATCATCTAGCATAGATAAAATTTAAAAAGTCTGTATCGTCTTTACTGAACAGAAAGGCTTACTACCATTTATAAACATTTTATAATAATAACTTTAATTAACATCCTTTTGTGACCCTACAATATTTTAGTCTTAATTTTTACTATATTTTTATTATGAAATGCTTTGTCAACAAATACAGGCCGAGTCCCAAAAATTGCATTTATTAATTTTTCAATAAAATTGTCACTTTTTCGAGGTGCGCCGTACCAGAAGATATTTTGGCAAACGTAAGAAAGTACTTAAACATGCGAAGGACGAAAGAAAGCAAATATCTTCTCGGATGTTTTGAGGGGCGGTAAAAATGGAAATTTATCGAAAAGTAGAAAAAAATTCACGGATGATGTCCACAGTTTAAGTTCTGAGTTATTTCATGCAGAATTTTGCATACCAAATAAACGTAATTTTGGTACTAAATAATAAATTAGTCCTGTCATATATGACATCAGCGGTTTATATTTTGCGTTCTACGAGGGTATATAAAAGGTATATCAAGTACACAAAACGGTTTCTTGTTCTATATTAATACACGGCGGTTAAAACAATTCGGTGCGGTAAAAATTTGAGAAGTATCTAGTTTCAAATTAATTTTTTATGTATTTCAAATTAATTTTTTATGTAATACTAGATGTATAAAAACGATATAGATGTTTATATGAAACAATGTTCGACATTTCAAATTTCTCCATAAAGTCAGTCATCTAGCACAATGGGCCTCAGTGAGCCTAAGTGCTGTCCTTGTCAGGCTCCCCATCTATGTCTAAGTCAGTCATTAAAATTTGTTAAAAATTTGAGAAGTATCTAGTTTCAAATTAATTTTTTATGTAATACTAGATGTATAAAAACGTTATGGATGTTTATATGAAACAATTTTCGACATTTCAAATTTCTCCATAAAGTCAGTCATCTAGCACAATGGGCCTCAGTGAGCCTAAGTGCAGCCCTTGTCAGGCTCCCCATCTATGTCTAAGTCAGTCATGACTTAGAATAAACTTTCTTAGAACTCTCTACCTGCTCTCTTTTGAAGTAGAAATATTGTTTAAACAATGCCTCCCGGGATAGATAAAGGAATAGCCAAAACGCGTTAACAAATGAATTCTCAGGGTCAATATCTATACGTTGGAAACTGCAGAAGTTATTGACGTTTGCAAAAAAGCTACTTTATAAGGAGTTCTTTTGCGATTTTCTCGGAAACTAATCAACGCTTTACACTGGACACATCCCAAAAGATTTTAATATAACTATCACTTTTAGAAAAAGCATTTTTTTATAAGACCTATCCATTTTTGGACACTTTAGGCAATTGATATATATTGCATATATTTTGCCCAATTACTTTTTGGATGTATTTTTGTAAAATAACATTATTTAGAAGCACTAAAAAAAAATTCACTTTATTCCCCTTATGTCATAAATGATTTGTGTACCATTTTCCTGGCCTAATAGAAAATATTGTTGCCATTAACAGTGCCTGAAAATATCAGAATTCACTATTTGCGTCAAATTATATTTAATATTTATGGCACAAAAATATTTTAAAGTAACAATCATTTATCAAAAAATGCCAAGCAATCCTGCCGACTGCGCCTATTATCTCAAAAAGCTGCCACTATAAAATGTTATAGTTTAACGCCCTGTCAGAAAAGTCTAATACAATTTAATTAAGCATGTCATCAACTCGATGTAAATTACTACCTATATTTAAAGCCCTTAAAATAGAAAACTGGAATGCGTAGGATTAAAAACGAATTTGCCAGTCTGCATGAACACGGTAATTGTACGTTCCATAATTGAATATTTATCTACTTTCATGCTTATTGATTTATTTTGAAGGAGTTATTACAAAGCATTAAACAAGGTTTAAATGTTGATGATTTTATTGTGATAATTCTAAACTCAATTATAAAGGTAGGACAGGTTAAGTTTCACGAACAAAAATAAATTAAATGTCCCCCAATAACATGATATTAAAGGTCATTTCCGATTCCAAAAATATATTCTTTCTTAGGTAATATTTGATCAAACCTAATTTAAATGGCATAATTGGTGGCCAATTTAAAACTTAATCGGCAGTTGCTGCAAAAATAAGTACTGTTCCTTCTGCAGGGGTCCCATTTCCTTCTGCTTTTAGGAGTGGAAGTTTATCAAATGCCTATTCCATAATGCGCTCGTCATATGAGGTTAGGCAGTAAAGCGCACCACCGCCTAACCTATGATAAACGGTAGGGCCAATATCATGCGCAAAAAATCTGAGACTCCAACAAAGGTATGAGTTAGAGATAGGCCGATATCCAGTAGTAGATGAAAAAAGCTGATGATGACATACCAACAGATTTTAAACGTGTCATAGTTACCAGGACAACCTCACTTATATAAATATCCAGTGAGGACAAGCAAAACATGGTCTCCAAGGCTGTAAAATTCTAAATAAACTTTGTAGGTTAATGTTTTAATTCAAATGTACCAAAAATTAGATATAATTTGAACTTTGGTTTAATATCATTTAACACAATAACTATTATTGTATTAGTTCTAATTATGTGTTACACCACGTGCTCAGAACAATATACAGATAGAATACATGCGACAATAATATAATTTCCTTTACGAGTAACAACAATAGAAACAACGGTGTCACATTTCAAAATATTAAGACTTTATTTAATTATTTAAAATTTAAAAGAGCTGCTGGCTAATTTGAAGTAAAATGGCCTTGTGTTTCAAGTAGGTAAGTATACAGATTTTAAACTGGAAACCATTTTCTAGAGTGAAAATGTAATTAACTGCTCTTATAGCATTAACACTTCCATGGGACTAAAACCACAGCAGCAGGGGTAGTTTTAACTAAAAAAGCAAACTAAACTACCTACAATTTGAGCCCAAAGTTCATTTGCAAATAAGCCTATTTAATGTTACGAGTGGAAGCGACTCTAGAATACTCAACGAATGCTTTCTTTGTCACATCTGTCCCCGACTCTTTTTTTGAAGATATCGGCAATGGTCGGGGCCTTTCCGGTTACCTAATATATTGAGTTCAATTATTAGACAATGCTAACAAATAATACGGCGTCTTCTATACAGTTTGTGATTGATTGATTGGTGTTGTTATGCGTTTATGATATGTCGTCTGTGATAGCCTTTAGCGGCTACAAGTTAGGCAACTCTCATTGTTGCAATGTGTGTTGAGTGCAGGTTACTAATGCTATATTATAGCTTCTTCCTAAAGAAGCTGGAATATAGAAAATTAAAATACTACAACAAATTAGATCAACACAGCACTGAAACAGTATAATATGTTAAGAATTTGCGTTAGTTTGTTTCCTACATCATCGAATGTTAACAATTACTACACTTCAAGATATGTACCTATCTTATACTTAAATCTTTTTGAAACTTCTAATTGTAAGACTTAAGAGAAAATTACATTATTTGAATTTTACATAAAACTAAGTTTAGAATATTGACAATGATTATAAATGGGAATCGTTAAAATATCACAATTTTTGGCCCACTTTCATTAACTCTGCAAACACTTACAGCCACTTATTAACAGGCTTACGAGGAGAGAGATATCGACTTGGCAAACTTATTGCATACATTAATTTTCTTAATATCTTATTCAATTTCATAGAATCGAGGCAGTTAGCTCGAAGGCTTTTAGCATAGAACATTCGACTTAGTTTGGCATGCAAATTATTCCAAAGTATGGCGAAACTCGCCGAAACCTACTCTAGATCAGGCTAGAGCAATTGTGTTAGAGACACAATGGAAAACTTAAAATACGACACTTAGGAGTTCTCTCTAAGTTATCTTTTGTTAGTGGTTCTTTTACATTTAAAACGCTTAATGTCAACTCAAAACAAGTTACTCGGTTAGGGGAGTTAAATATGAAAAAGTTTTAGTCTCAATCCTTTTCAAACAACATAAATCTTACCAAAAGTTTTATGGACCGGAGGACCTATAAAAGTACAAAAACTTATTATTCGAACTAAAGCTCTTAAAAAACGGCGCATAATAAAGACTATGATAAAAACGTTATTTATGAAGCAAGAGACGCGGTCTTTTTGAAATTGGAATTAGTGGTTGGTGGTTAATACGTATACGTACATTTTAACAATTATAGGAGAGACCGGTGGTAATCTATGCATTTAGTCGTTAATATGACGCGCCTCCAATTATTGCGGTATTGAGTGTTAATTATTCAGATGTATAGAACACCCTGCAACTTATATGGGTCTCTTTATGCTGATTATTAATTTTCCACGTTTTGATACCTGTATCATTAGACTCCCCAGAAATTTGGAGAAAAACCTTGGCAGAGTTTTTATTAAGTTTCTCGGGTGTCTACTGTCTTTAAAGATAAAGGTATTAAATCAGGTATCTTTATTTCTGCAAGAAGTGACTCATTTGATATACATATAATATACAGAGTATTTTACAAAAAGCAACATTGTTTTGCCGCGATTTTGTGATAAAACCTGTGAAATTAGTTTTTCTTTACACCATTTTTGTGTGTTTCGTTTAACCTTTCAAAATATAAAACCTTTCAAAGGTTTTTGGTAGGATGTCTTCAGAGGTCTGGGGCATTAGATTATGTATCTTTACATTGTTTAAAATATTGAAGTATGAGACTAAACACCCGGACTTACTGAGTCAGCTTCCATTTGCTGTTAATCAAAATAACACTAGACAGTATTTTATTTGGATTTTCCTAGGACTAATATTTACAAAAGGTCGCCTGAATATCAGATGTGTTATTATTTTTAATTAGTATTATAATGACCTGACAAGTTTCAGTCAATTCAAAAATGTAATGGTAGTTGTAAGTTACTTTAAGTGTCTTTAATTGGCGAAAGCTGTAGATACTTGTCATGAATTAAATAAATAAATAAATATGTGCAACTCGATAACATTTCATTAAATTTTATTTTTAACTGACTTTTATATTATGAGAGTAAGTTTTTGGTAGTTCAACTGTTTGAATTAGGAAGGAATGTATGCAATTGGAGGGATATGTTTGCCAATGTAGATGAATTAATGAAAAAAAAGATATAAATCCTAGGTCGGAAATATCCACATAAAAAGGGATAGAACATCGAAAATCCGAAGATCAAGTGAAAGAAGCATGCTTAGGACAACAAGGCTTTTTTTTTTGCGTATACCAAGGTACGTATGACTTGGATGTATAGATGGTATATAAGTAAGCAAGATAAAATTACGTTGAGGTTTGAAAAAGGAAACTTAATTTTTTAAAAGATGCTGCATGGATGTGTTCACGGGTCAAGGCATTCCTGGTTTGAAAGAGCTGGAGTTGGGTGAGAACAATTTGAACTTTAATAAACAGAACGTGAACATGTTTTAGTGGTAGGTACTACCTTGGCTTGGCACTTTCATTATCAATAATTGCTGGAAGGGAAGTGCAAAGAAAGAAAATGGACTGATCAGGGGACTGGCCTAGAGTTATATACATTTATATTCAAAATATATTATAGTATAGTTTAACATCCAAATAACTGTAGCATTATAGCTTCCTTTTAGTGGATACAATTAAAGTCTACCACAACTAAACTGCTGAAACTTCGAAGCGTACCAAGGAAAATTTTACTGGAATTTCAAAATAAAATATTTTCAATACGGACGAAGATTTTGAATTGCGATTTTTGACTTATACAGGGGCTTAGATAACACCCTGTAATTTTTTTTAAAGTTTGTTCGACCAGAATTCTTACTATCGAAGATTTCTTTTTCTCTTTGTTCAACCAAAATATTCTAGAGCTAGGTACGAAAACACAATTTCTAGCGATTTTGAAATTTTTTCTTCGTTTCCGACATACAGGGTTTTTTCGAAAAATTGATTTTTTAAAATAATCTGCTGATCAAAGCCCACTTATGGTAATCAAAGGTATATCTATGAGATTATGAACAAGGTTGGCACTCTTAAATTTTCCAACATGAATACTGTATACAGGGTTCACCAAAAACTAAGAGGTGGACGTTAAATAGCGATTTGTTGGGTTTGGCTTTTTTATCAATCTTGAATTCGATGTTCTTCTAATGCCAGTTTTAGTAATACTGGACATTTTTACCTAAACAGTTCTTCTACATTTGAAATCTGAAAATATTGACTTTAATTTAAAACAGATTTTTTTTTAATAAAAAATGAAAAATCGCCTTTTATCATTGATATAATTCTCTTTTTCCTAACAAAATACGGTTTCACATGTTTTTTTTGTTTATACAGACTTACTTAAACTGTTTACCCATCATTTCGAATTAACTGAGAATATGTTCCAATAATACAGTGGTTAACAAAGGTCTGGAACCTCATCTTTTTGCGAGCAGAAATTCAACATTGTTAAAGTTTAGAACCGGTAGAGTTTTTGGTGCATCCTGTATACAATATTCATGGTGGAATAGTTAAGGGTGTTCATAATCTGATAGACCATACTGAATCTGATTGCTATAAGTGGGCTTTGTTGAGCAGACCATTAAAAAACATTTTTTAAAAAACCCTGTATGTCGGGAAGGGTGAAACAATGTCAAAACCGCTGGAAATTGTTTTTGAGTACTTAGCTCTAGATTATTTTGGTTGCACAAAGAGAAAAAATCTTCCACAGCAAGTTCTGGTCAAATAAACTTTTCAAAAAATGACAGGGTCATATATCACACCCTGTATAAGACGGTTGCGTTGGAGTCCTAAGGCTGTTCTTATCAGGCTGTATACTCTAATAAAGGCCGAAAATCGTAACTCAAAATCGTCAAACGTATTGATTGATTGAATTTCCTTCTTGCACTTTGAAGTTCCAGCAGTGTTTATAGTCATTAAAACTATTATTAAGCTACTCCTCAAAGAATAAAATGATTTTGAGATAAAATATTTCTGATTAATTTTTTATCCAGTGCTCTTATATATGCAAGTGAGACATTGTAAAATACCACGCAGCAGAAGTCAGTATCCCTGGGAATTCTCTCTAGTCTGTGATAATCCGGGAAAATATTAGCATTACAAATGGAGTGACTGTGAATATTACGATGAAGTCTAAATTTCGTGATTCTTTCCCTCGGATATGCCAGACACTAGACAAGAAAAATACAGGGATATGTGAGAATCATGAATTCTCCAAAACAGTAGCAAAAGCAATTCCGATAAGCCAGCCCTGTTATGATGGGAATGCATCTCCTCTGCATTTATGTGTAGGGTATATAATAGGGCATATTTAAATTCTGTACAAACCATTGTATCGATTTCACACAGAGTTTGGAAAAAACCGTAGCTGGGGACTGTCAAGGAATATGCCCATCTAAAGTCAGTAGAAGGAAGAATGAACTGGACTTGGAATGTTCGTTTTTGGCGTATATGTTTCATTCTGAAAGAAACGGCAGAAATACTGTTTGGTAAAATCAGAATAGACCAAAGAGGAAGTGGGTTAGAAGCTTTAGCAGCCTACAACGGTAGTTACAAAATAGACGTTATACCGCCATGCGAAAATGATTATAAATTCGCCATTATATATATTAGCTTTTCATCCTGAACCCATTTTCTTTTTGTCTCATTTTTGGTTATAAGTATCCCTAGAACATGTCGTAAGTAGACAGTTATTTTCTTTCTATTATGATGTCTGTAAACAGTGGCATGCCTTAAGAGCCCGCGGCTACTAGAAAATGATTCTTGCTTTTTATTATTTTTTAGTTTTGCTCGAACCAGAGTATAGTTATTATTTTTCAGTGTTCAGTTAATTTTTGTTTTGTGTTTATTAGTTTACCTATGCCTATTAATATCAAAATGATTAGTTTTTTTTTTGTTATTTATTTCTTTTTTTTACTATTTTTTATTTTATGTTATGATTTTTGTTAATAAATTCACCACATTTTTTTGTTTACTTATTTTTTTGGAGCAATTATGCAAGGGGCTTCCAAGAAAAGCCTTGCGGGTGGGCCCCCTGAAAACTCGGCACGCCACTGTCTTTAAATTATTACACAATGAACTAAATTAAGGTGCTTGTCAATCTATGATCATTTTTGTTTTATTTAATTTGTAATCTATATATAAAATTAAGGCGATCTTGTCACAAACTGGTAACTTAATTTTTTTAAAGCACAGCTGGCAAAAATTCGTTTGCAAAATAATTATGAAATAACTCTACATACGTAACATTTGTAATGTCAAGTCGAGTTTCGGGATAAAGATGCATTTCTTCTTATTTTTTCTTTGGATATCATTTGGCATTAGTGCAAGATTAGCAAACAACAGTACCAATAAAAGCCAAAATTATCCAAATACCCTCACAATTCAACTTAGTAGCTAGTATATTTAAGAAAAAAAAAGCTAATGCTTTTCCTGGAATTGGAATTCCCCCTAGAGTTTCAGCGGAAAAATTATATCTCTGGCAAAATCAATTTATGTCTGCAATTCGATTACATTGTGGGACCACTGAACTGTTAATAACATCTCGAATTTATTGAAGGAGAATGTAAATAAGTCGGCTCGCCAAATATTTACTTACGCCTACAACTTCCTCTGTACGATAATAAATAGTACGAATAAGTTTAGGTTCGATTTTTTTTAATATGCTGCACAAACCGAAAATCGCTGGAATGCCTTGAAAATTACAGAGCAACAAATAGCATCTGCACTGGTTTTAAAACTCTTTAAGTTTAATGTCTGCGGCACATAATACACCTGACATTATTTTAAAAAGCTGATGAGGAATTGGTGAACTAAATCGAATTTTAAAGTTCATCTGTTTAAATTAAATGTATGCGGCTCATAATTCTGCTGACGAAATGATGAATTAAATTGGATGTTAAAAATGCATGTACCTATTAAACATTTAGAGTAGTTTTAAAACAGATAGTAAAAACGACCAAGCAGGACAGATAATTTTTTTGTGTTTTATCACGGTGGACCGGAAAAATCTCTTTTGAATTATAATCATCAGACAAAGAAATATTAGTAGATATTTAACTGAAAAAAAAAATTACGTATGTCTACAGGGGTAACTTAATTAAGTCGGCAACATCTAAGTCAGTTCGCAAAACAAAATGGTAAGCTGCTTAATTCAGTCTGAGCTCTATGATTCAAAATTAACATTTTTAAGACTAAGATAACACAAACGGTGAAAATGACAGGCAAATACACTTGGATGGTGGGATGACATAATGGCGACAGAGTATACAGGGTCTTTCATAATTGAATGTTATTAATAATTCAAGGTAACTCTTTGACTAACTTAAGTAAAAGTGTATCCAGGGTGTCCCGAAATTAAGTGTCAATATTTTCAAAGAGTAATCTACATTGTAAAAGAAAACTAGAATTTTATATATCGAAAATTGCTTCACTTTCTGTCTCACTCGAAAACCCGACTCGGTTTTATCAAACAACGTGTTATATAATCTCAAACATTCTCATTCTCGATTATCCTGATATTTCCCGTTTAGTAGCTTGATCTCTCTCGATGTATTAGTGTTTTGTGATATAGTCTATTTACACCAAAAAACGTTTTATTCTAAGTGTTATTTTCACGAGTTAAATTGTAAGGATTTTCGTCGTGAATTAAGTTGTTATGCAGTACTGGACCTGTGTTTAATATTGTATGTAGTTCCAGTACGATTGTTAGTGTTTTATTCTAACAGTGGTCCTTCGTCTTATAACAGAAAACCTAAAACGTACCACAGTCTTAAGTCAAGACGGGTGATCACCAGCGGCCATTGGATTCTAAGTAGCTCTGGGCAGCTATCAAAAGTTTAGTGTACTGCGAGAATAACAAATAATGTCCGTAATCCCTTCATGGGGCTACAGTCTCAAGGAGGAGCCCGACTGAAAATGATTTAAGTATTTACTGAACGCAAAATACGTTTAATTTTTTAAGTCAGACACCTTTTTCTCGAAAAAGGTGCATTCTAATGAATTAAACCAAGCGTACCTTTCTTTTTTAGACTAAATTAAATAATCTACGAAGAAAAAAAGTCAGGGAGACTTTTTCCTCTCCCCATACCATTCGGGACGCTCCTGATTTAGTATTGATATTTTTGAAAGTTACCAAAATAAAAAAAGTTCATCACCTAGTCTTTAAACGATTCAAAAATATTTACCTTCTTCAGAGGTGCTCATTCTCGGGACTGTAGCTCCTTAACGAAGCAATTTTCGATATGTTTACCTGATATTAGTCTTCTTTTTTTGAAAACATTGATTATTCTGTATAAATATTGACCCTTAATTTCGGTACACCCTGTATATAGGTCTAAAAACGTCGATTTTTCAAAATACAGAGTGGAAAGTTTTATTTGTTTTTTTTTTAATTTAAATTTTACATATTTAAAAAAGAATCGCTTAAAATCTTATTTAGTTAACAAAAAGGTATTATAAAAAAAGTAAACACATATTTATTTCACCCCTTAGGGATGCAATTTCAAAAAATCCATAATCTTATTTTAACTGAAAGTTGCTTATTATAAATTTAAAATTACAACTTAGTCATTTAAGACATATTTTGTTTAAGTAGGTGTGGCTAATAAAGTCATTTAAAAAATCGTATTGTTTAGTCCTCCACAAATACACTGATCGACATTTAGCCCAAACGTTTAATTTTTTTGACAAAGGTTGACCTTTGAGTACAAAAGTTCTTAGGTTTTCCACAACATTATAATAAATAAGGCCCCTAAAACTGATCATATAAAAAAATCCATTTTCAGTTACACTTATTCATATGTCAGAAGAATAACATTTTCTAAGAAATTATAAGTAAAAAAGTTTTTCATACCAATCAAACTTAATGGACCACGCTTTATATGGCGTTATTGAAAAGTTATTTAGCAAAATATTGTTCTCTATATATGAAATTTCGATTGAAAAACTTTATAAAATCAATATTATATAAAATCCTAAGTTACTAGGTTTCTTTGGCTACAATTTATAAGGACGAATCGATATTTTGTTAAATACATTTCAAATGGCGTCGAATATTACAAAAAATGCAAGAGATAAACACATTTGGGTATTTGACGAAGGTCAGTATCATTACATAAAAATGACCAACCTGTAGATTGTTCCAAATGTCAAAGATACTGTTTTATAGGTCATATGAATAGTAATATTTGTTCTAATTTTCATTCAATTACCTTTAAAAACCTAGAATAAAAAAAACTAATACAAAATAAAACTTTGACATCCTGTACAATGAAAAACATGCGGTTTTGAATATAGATTTATATGAACTTTTGTACTTAAAACTATTATCAAATAATTGTTCTCATTCAATTATGAAACACTCTGTGTAAAATTAAAAACAAAATTCGCCGAGGTCGCAAAGTAAATAGCATGCAAGAAATAGAAATGAACAGGAACAAGAAAGTAACCACGTTGATACAACCAATTTAATTATTTATCCAAATGTAGCGGGAGTTAACAGTAAACATGACTGATTGTTTTAATGGTATTAAACTGGTCCCTCACACCATCATTCTAGGATACCTGGAGGTCCAAAAATAAGAGGCAGCTCCGTTATTTCATTTCTGTTTTTGAGGGTCGATTGCTGTCCACCGTTCGCCTACTCGTATTTTTCGAAAGGTTACCAGTAGAAGGTTCATAACATAACTTTTTTAACTACTTGTATAGATATTTTGTGGAAAAACAGCAGTAAAATGTAAACCAGCAACAATAAAATGTGAATCAAGCAATGAAAATCAATGGGCTCTTTCCAATTAATTTAAATATTTGGCCGAGTTGAAAATGGCATAATACGAGTTCACAAAATATAAAGTACCTTTTCCTATCGATCCGGTATACGTGTTTTCCATGAGAAATACATACTTTCCAACGTAACAAACCAATCGATAAACTGACTTAATGGCTGATATGGGTAGACAGGAATAACAGCCTCACAAACACAGTAAATAAGGATGTATTTGTTTTTCCAAACGCTGAAAATTTGTCGGCATTTTATTGCTGAAAAATATTCACTCGGAAAAATATTTTACACCTGTAATATTATATCTGTGTGGGAGTACTATAATGTTAACAACCGTTCGAGGTCTGTTATATTTATGAAGCGAGACGGTAAACAGTCGGGTTGCAAATATTGACTTACACAGACGATTTCATCAGCGGCATCATACAATATGACGAATTCGTCTACAACTCGATTTTATTATTCCTTTTTTAATACAGTGCACTAATTTTTCTTGTCACAAAGACTACATATTCATATTATTAATGACTGAAATTTATTTTATAAATTTCACAATAATTCTACTTTCCTAGAAGGAAATAATATGATTCTGGACTGCATACAATTGAATAGTTCTTTGACAATTGTTACAATTGATGTTGTTTTAGAACGTTTAGATAACTGTCTGATTATTAAATGTTGTAAGAAGTTTCTGTATTTGCTCAACTCCGTGTAAGTGTAAGCATGAGAAACAAGCAACGTAGAAACATTTATTCTGAAAATCTCAAAAACTCAGACTTAAAATACTGTGAATACATTGGTTGCTTTAAAATATCAAGTATTTATCTTATTAAATCTGAAATAAAAAACTTTTAATCAGGCTAAACGACGAAAATGAATCAACTAATCAATATGAAACAAAGGTCAGCGAAGAAGATGATATTCCCCTTGTAGAAATTCTGGATGCGGAAAATAAACATTTAAGTGTTAAATTGAGACATCGACTAATACAAAAAGCAGAAAAAAAATCAAAAGCCTTCAAATTCTTAATAACTATTCAGGCCAGAAGCGTGGAAACTGACCCTTAATTTTGCATAATTAAATCAGTTAAATTTAACTTTATTTGCCATTTTAGGAAAAAAAAAGTGGGATATCTCTTAAAATTCTTGTGTATCTCGTTAGCTACTACCGATAGAAGAAAAATTGGTTTCTAAAAGTGAATTCTGTAAAGATATTTTTATTTTCACATGTTCCAAAAGGGAGTCATAGGGTTCAATATAATTTTAAAAAGAGACCCTATACATTATTCACTATGGGAACCAATAAGTATATTTTTAGGTCATCCTCGGACCAGGAAAATATTACATTTTTTCCAGTTCCTTCTGAGACAATTAGTTCAAATTTAGAACATGTTTTTTTTTTTAAGAATATAAGTAGTATACAGGGTGTTACATTTTTGCACCACCTACAAGTTTATCTTGCGAAACCTTTTTTGCAGCACCCTGTATGAATTCTGATATAAAATTTAAACTCTTTGTTCATTTCTTTAGCTCTCTCATATTTTGCATTATTCTCGTATCTATCACAGTTTTCGACTTATTTGCAATAATTGCTATAGATGCAAATTAAGTGTAGGCTAAATAATGAAACTGGAAAAAAAGGTAGTAGGTTGAGGTAGGTCATTTGTTAACTTTGTTCTTTAATCTGACATTTTGTAAGAAATATTTTTTTGTTTGGCGTTTCCGTGGTTGTTTCGAGTTGTTTAAGATGGTTGAATTCACAAATCAAGAATCTGCAGAAATTCATTTCATTTATGGACTTGCCAACGGCAATTGTTATGAAACCAGACGACTCTATGAACAGAAATATCCAAATCGCATGGTGCCCGATAGACAAACATTTGCAAAGGTACATAATCGGCTATGTGAAAATGGATCATTCAAGAAATCCACTCATTTAGCAGGAGCAAATAGGACGGTTAGGACTACTGAAGTCGAGGAAGCAGTCCTGAATGCAGTAGAAAATGATCCAGCTACCAGTACGAGGAAAATTGCAGCAACACTTAACATTTCATTTGTGCTTGTATAGAAAATTTTATTAGACAACTTAATGTATCCTTACCACATCCAAAAGGTCCAAGCTCTCCTCCCACGTGACTTTCCACTCCGTTAAAATTTTTGCTAGTGGTTCTTACAAATGCTAGCCCAAAATCCATTATTTGGAAACACGATTTTATTTAGCGATGAGGCAAATTTTTCTAGGAATGCCATACGTAATTTTGATAACAATCATTTTTGGGCAGAAGATTTGATTTTATTTGTTTTAGGGATAGAGCGCGTCGGTATCTTTGACCATTTAGCCCTCCAACAAACGTTACATTACGTACAGTTTATTTTAGGAAGATGGATCTTAAATTTTAGAAAATAATTGGGTGTCTTTAATAAAATTTAGAATATGTATAGTATTTTTGATGTTAAATTTCATGTTTTCTTGAAAATTTTCTGTGAGTTGATTTTTTTTTTCTTTGGGCAGAAGAGAATCCGCATTCGATACATGAAAATAATTTCCAGCAACAATTTTCAGTAAATGTGTGGGCCGGCATTATTGGAGATTATTTGATAGGTCCATTTTTCCTGCCAGCAAGCCTAAACGGACGATATTATCGTCAATTTCTCGAAGACGAACTCCCGGTATTACTAGAATACGCGCCAATTCTTCTTAGAAATCAAATGTGGTTGCACCAGCACATTTCAGCATAGAGGTGAGGGAGTTCCTTAATAATAATTTTAACAACCGTTGGATAGATAATTTGGTTTTATTTTTAATTTAACTGCAATACTTTTATCTAACTGTTCATTATCATGTCGGTTAATTTAAATTAAAATCCGTTTCTTAATTTTTTGCTTAATTTCGTGTACATACCATCGATGCAATGCATCGATTATTGCAAATAAGTCGAAAACTGTGATAGATACGAGAATAATGCAAAATAAGAAAGAGCTAAAGAAATGAACAGAGTTTAAATTTTATAACAGAATTTATACTGTGCTCCAAAAAAAAGTTCCGCAAGATAAACTTGTAGGTGGTGCACAAAAATGTAAAAAACACCCTGTATACTACCATCTATGATTTTGATATTTTATCGTAGAGGTTCTTAAAAGTAATACCTGTTCTACATTTGAACTAATTGAAAAAAATTAAAACTTTGACACCCTGTATAACGAAAATGGTGCGTTTTTGACCATGTATATATTGGCATTTTTTTTCTATTTTGTCAAGTACTATCACGCCCGGAAATATGTCCACGACATTAATTAACACCCTGTATACACAAAACAAAATTCCTGTGACTGGAGCCTAGCAAGGCTTGTAAATTCTTATTTTCCCACACAATTTATGAATCCTAAGACTAAAAAAATATACTGTGTAAGGGTTATAATCAGCGTATTTATAAGTAACTACTTTAGACATATCCGACTATTTCGTGGATATGTATACAACAGGGCATTCCTTGCATGGAAGTATTATGATCATTAAAACATCACAAAATATCAACTAACTAGTTATTCGAATAGAAATCCCGAGTTTAAGGCGTTTTGATATCAGAAAATTGAAATTTTTATCATTGTACTGTAGAATCTTAGCAGCTTTTTCACTGCGATTTTACCTAATATTTACAATCAAACGTCGGTAATACTAATAATTTAGAAAATTGAAATTTGGAGATTTTAAGAAATGTTAAAATCTAAGCGGTCCGAGTTGAAGCAAAAGGAATTGCACATTTCTAGCTTAATTTTCTATGGTTTTCCTTACAGTATCAACTTTCAGTCTAGCCGAAAATTAACATAAATACAAACCAGAGAGACCATACAAATCTAAGATAAAGTGTACAATTCGTTTTTATCTAATAAAAGCTGTTTGGATTTTATAGTCTCTCAAAATAAGAAAATCCTGAATCTTAATCGTTAAATCTAAATATATATTATAATATATAATAAACAGATATGCCATTTTAAAAACCTGAAGTTGCATCTTTTGGGACATTCTGTATACAACAAAAATCTTTACTAAATGCAGTTTTAGTAACCAAATTTATTTATTTTTTCTGTCGGCAAGAGCTAATGAGATATCTAAGAATAACACACTAAATGGACCCGTATTTGAAACAAGTTTTCTAGTTATGTAACTCTACTTTATAACATGGCAAATAAAGTTAGTTTAACGGACTAAAGAGTACAAAATTACCAATGTGAAAATTACATTTCTTAAACAAGAAAGATTTTTCTGAATAAAAAGGTTTTCTGAACACCCTGATTTGGATTAAAATCTATCAAAATGTATTATACCCATCTTTAACGAACTAAAGCAAAGATCCCAATCAAATATTGGTGGTATATGAGCTTAAAACTAATATTTTATCAATTTGTAAGCTTCTCTAGAGAAGAACCCGTCGGAGGGCTATATTTCCAAAACGGCTCGTACTAGTTTGACGTCCCCATGGTGTCTTTTGTTTAAGATCAAGAACAACAATATACAGTGTCGGCGAAATTAAACTAGCACATGTTTTAACTCGTAATAACTTTCACAATCCTTTACCAAGCAAATTTAGATAACAAATCTATTCCGATCTTGTTTGGTCGATTGAGAAAATTTCTTGCCAAATATTTTTGATAATTTTTGCAACGAAGCAGAAGATACAACTTATAAAAAATATTTTTTTTTCTGTTACTTACCGTTATCTAGGGTCTCATAGTTGATTTCAGCTTAGACCTTGAAGCCATGGTATATGAAGATAGAAGAATAGAAACCTTTAAGCATTTAAAACACTAAATTGTTTATTGCTTGAAAATATTACCTTTGTTAGTTTAGATAAGTATTTAATGATTGCAAGTTGTTTTTTAATATCTGTTCACAAATTATAAAAAATCAAATTCATTGGTTATAATAAGTTAATATTAATTATTAAATATTTTTATTTCAAATTGCGTATTATCTAATGTAAATAAAATGAAGATCAAAATGGTTTGATGGGAACAGGGTGTATTTTTGCACTAATAATACTAATAATTTATTTTGGCTCAGAATGAATGCAGTTAAACCATATCTAGAGTGAAAACATGTGAAAGTTTAACTTGGCACACACTGTATAAAAAATCTGCGAATTTCAGTGAAGTCGGCCGGTTTTCCACAAGGGTTGTGCGAGGTTCTTTGGCGGACTTGATAAAAATTCTGATCTAAATAATGAAGCACTTAATAATATAAATGAAAGTTAAAAATGCATGAGTTGAAAAATCTTTAAAGGACTAATACTTACTGTGATCATCCGCAGAACATAGAATATGCTCCTTGATATGTTTGTCCTGGCCATTGTGTTCTCCATGCCGCATCCAGGTTGCAATGGTAAATGTTGCTGGCAAGTTGTGGTCCAAGACAGAGTTGGGAATTGAAACCGCTGTACTGCTGCCATCAAACTCAAACATCTGATCTGACTCGTGACCTATAAAAGCGAGGTTATATCGATTAGTATTATGGGAGATATTAAGTGAAATATTCTTTTAAACATTTTAAATTTTATTACTGAAGTATCTTGAAAAAATTACCTTCATCTGAAATCAAAGGTTTGGTCCATTCTGCGCCTGCTCCTGGAGATGGCAGAAGGTCAATCGCTGAGGGAGAAGCACCACAAAGTTTACGTTGAGACTGCACCGAGTAGGTGTCTCTATCACATCCCTTACCAATATGTCTGAAATTTACGTAGATTTAAATACCTCACATTTTATTCTGTATTATATTTACATGAACAAATTTTAAATTGAATAATGCGCATTACAATTATACAGTCCTTTGTACAAAACAGGTGGAGTGAATTAACGCAATGAGTTTGTACTTCCATAGGCAATATTTTATAAATTTATTATTTTGAAGCTAGTCATTTTCTTAAAGGTTTGTAATATAAATCTAACTACCCTAAAGGAAATGTTCGTATCTAAGATCGTTACAAATTAATAATATATTGTCTCAACACTTGCATAGTAACTATACTTGTCCCGAGGTTTATTTTAACTGCATTCCGCAAAGATGGAAAATTTACAAGTCTGTTATTTAGAAACATTCAGGTAAAGCCGCGATTTAATCAATAAATTACTATTCGCTCTTGATGCTTAACTGTGGATTGTATTTATGAAAATAGATTTAAAATTAGTTAAGGCTTTATTGTCATACGTTTGCCTTTGTTAATGATCTGGCCATTTACATTAGTTCCGTTAGTTCACACCTTTGTATGTTAGGAGGTACAATAGAGCACACTGACTGTTGTTGATAGCAAGTGGACTTTTAAATGTAGATATTAATTATAACTTCTTACCAGACCATAGGATACCTGGAAATATAAACAATACTTTTTGTTTTTAAATCTACAGTAAAATTTTCAGAAAACATTTTCGGTTTCCCAAAACGATGAGGAGAAATATTTTATTCTTTTCTGTTTAGTCAACTGATAGATTGGCCGCCCGACTCACAGCTTATTTATCGCGAAATATCTCACTCAGAATCTTTAGTAAGTCTCAGAGAGCGAATAACTGTTGATTTTTCACAACTAATCCCAGAAGTTCGTGAACACTGTTCTTGAATATTTGATAAAATAATAAAAAATATTATTGAAGTAGTTTGAGAAAATGATGATGGTGGTCCCTCAAGTAAAATAAACCGGAATCAAAATACCTCTCCGTACGGACCACGAGAGGTACTTGTGGCACTCCACCATCGCAACGTTGTTTCTCATTCACTAATATCTGTGGCTTGAGTAAAAACCTCAACTCCGTTGGCTAATACCTCCAATCTTACAGGCCCCATATTCTTTTCCTAACCGAAACTAAAATAAGCCGTAAAAAACCGTTTCTTTCTTGGCTATGAACTGTTCGTATCATTCCGCCCAAATGGTGGGGTTTGGGTTTACGTTCGTAGTAATATATCCCGTTCAAGACTTCCGAATTTTGAATCGAATAGATCTGATGTCAGGTGGCTCAAACCAGCTCTCAGAACTTCCACTAAATTTATTTGTTGTATCTATCGTTCTCCCTCAGACAATTTCTTCAATGAGCTCTTCGACTTTCTTTCTGTTAAAATGGATTTCCTATTCTCTGAATTCCCTTCCTCTAAATATGCTTGTCGACTTTACCGTTGATAATAAAGAATGGTTACGGTTTACTAAAATCGATCCCCAATATTGAGCAGCAGAGGCCTTTGCAATCAGCCAGTCCCTTCCCACATCATCACATCAAATAGGTCCAATGGATTTTGGCTATGTGTAAAGAAAAATGGGTAAGATGTATAAAGATTCTGGGTGAGTACCCAGAATCTTATCCGTCTTCCATTTCCGCTCCCCTGGGTTCCTTAGACTACGGTCTAACTACTATTTCCTGTCCCATACAAGAGGAAATTGCAAAATTCATCTTTATACACGTTCTATTAAGACTTGAAAATCTTCCAACAATAAACCTTGGTTTTCAAATCTTGCAATAATGCCAAGCTAGAGAAAATCCCTACTCATAATACATTTCTTAACAACCCTACTTCATAACATATACAAGCTAAAAGCGAGGCACGAAATTATACAATCGCATAATGTTCGACACCAAAAAATGCCTTCAACGCATTAAGGGAGAACTGCACGCAAAAAGTGAAACACTAGCGACAAGGTCTAGTCAAGTTCAAAGTAAGATGAAAAGGTACCTACGTATTAGAAAAACCTTCCTGCACGTCCGACCTCAAAAAAATTTGTTATGTATAGGCAATATAAATTACATTTCGTTTAAAAATGGGTTCAAAAGGGTCCACGTGCTGCAGAAATACAAAGACATGAGTACAATTTACCACTTCGAATTTTGCAGTTACGTAGACAAAGGATCAATGCAAGGCGGTAAAGAGCCATTTTGTGAAAAAAAAACTATATTCGACGGCATTTTCGTCAAAAAGTGGTCGAAAATGGACAAATTTACTTCTATTTTATAATTCTAGATTAGATTTTTTTATAAAAAATATACATATTTCTCTATTGAAATCACATTGAAGCTAATACATATCTCTTATAGTTTTAACATAATATTGCAGCGGCGGAAGGCTTGCAAATGATCCATAATACTGCGTGCAGTTCCCCCTTAAAGGCAAAATTCTTTCTTGCCAAAATGCAAGCAAATTCTGCTGGGCGCTTGCTAAAAATGTTAATCAAAACCTCCGCAAAAGCTCTTTTCCACTTCTGACTTCTTAAAATCGTCTCCACGTCTAAAACAAAAACTGAGTTTTTTGCAAAACAATTTGACGCAAATTCTACTTTAATCCTTCTTCTTCACTTCTCCCTCCCATCCGTACCAGCTTTGCCATGTAATATGAACGAAATTACGAAAGGTTAAAAAGGTATGATGTATTCTCAAAAAACTTAATACTAAAAAGTTCTCTGGCCTTGATGATATATTCTGGCCATAGTACTAAAAGTGCGCTTATCAAAAAACACATTTCTAGAAATGAGTTAAAAATCAGGTTTAAGACCAACAACACGTTAGGGAAAATAAAAAATAACAAACCCGCTCAAAACGAAATTAAGAGTCCACATGCTGAATTATGGTTGGAGTCCTAAAATGTATATTGGTCAAACCGGCAGATATTTTGAAAAAAAAATAAAAGAACATAAAACCAGTTACATAAAAAATTTAAACAATTCACACTACGGAACTTATATACTAAACGAGTCACACACATTTGATGACAATTTTAAAATTCTTCATGCTGAAGTAAAATCAAAGAAACTTAATTTTCTACAAAGTATGGAAATTATTAACTTTAAAACATATGGATTATTACTAGACGATCTGGTACATTTGCATTATTCCCCATTGTTGAACCTTTATGAGTTTTATTCCTTGTAAATTCCAATATTTTGGTTGCCTTGTTTTTGAAAGATCTCACATCGTTAAAAAAAATTAAACTGTAAATTCCAGTTATAGAAGCTTTATTTAGTGCATAATGGATTTCCATTAAGTATCGGCTCATTTAATTCAATTTACAATCACTTTACTAGACAAAAAACTCAAATCTACGTACCTCAGGTTAGGACAAATATAAATCAATTTACCACAATGATTTCAAGTATAATAATATTCCTGAACATCTTAAATTAATAACAAATCAACATTTATTTAAAAGAATTTTAAAATATTTGTTCTATTAGAGATCTTAAATGTTAATCTTATTATGTGACAAAACGAAAGACAATTATTATTATAGTCTAACTAGCAATTTTTCTGTGATATATAATAATTTATATTACATCATTTTTTCTCATGACACTTAGAATCGTGTTGTTTATTATAAATGTCATATGTATGTGTTTTTTTAATTTAATCCGGTTGATTTTCAGTGCAAGATAAAATTGTATTTTTTTTTGGAATGAATGCATTAATGCCTAAACCTCTTAGATATAATAATAAATAACAAGCTTACCTAGTGGCCAAATCAACTCTGGCCCTCAGCTCTCTTACATTGCAAGGCACGTCGCACAATTCCAAGGTAGCGCTGGGGAACAATTCCTGTTTTCCAGTCATGGGGGCGTAGTCTACCCTCTCCGGAAGTCCCCTCCATCCTAATCTACAGACCCGATTAACTTTGATGGTGACCAACGCGGGGAATGACTGGCGCATACCGCAGTCATACGCGATAACGCTAAGGATGTGATTGTGAGAGCGTTCATAATCCAAGGGCTCAGTGTTCCTGAAAATATAACAGAATGGTTTTATTTACTCAACATCTTCGGGAAGTGGCACTTTTCCGCACTCCATTGCTGTTGACCGAACGACGCCAAGCGACGTTCTGCCAGCAGTTTAGTGGTGCATAGTTAACCACAAGAAACAGATTAGGTACATACATTTTCGCACAACATATATTTATTTATTTATATATATATATATATATATATATATATATATATATATATATACAGAGTCATCCAGTATAAAGTGAACACCCTCTTTTTTCGCTTAAACAGCTATTTTAAAAACATTCAAGATGCTCTATTTTTTTTTAAAGGAATTTGAAAATGCTTTTTAGAAAAAAGTTTGACAGAAAGTTATTTATTTTAATGGAATAATTTATAATTAAGTCCATTAAAAAAAACCCTAATTTTCTCCAGGAAGAGGATATAAGATGCCATAAGAGAATTCAATATACCAAACAACTTGGTAAATCTTCTAGAACTTACTGTGACAAATGTGCAGTGTCGAATTCATATGGGCAATGACATCTAAGATATATTTGAAACGTACAATCGACTTCGACAAGGAGAGGCATTATTACGCATATTTTTCAACTCAGCTTTGGAGAAAGTGATGTTGTGTTAATTGACACAACTCTGTCAGTCATTAACATAACCGGAACCATATCGGAAGCATACCCACAAACTAAGTTCCGATTGGTCAGAAAAATTACAAAATATTTTTCATTACATATTGTTTACTGAAATTTGCTTAAATGTACCTTAAACTACTCCTCAATATGTTCGCCGTTTAGATTCAGACATTTACGTAACGTGTCACAAGCTTTTGTATACCATTATCAAGTAGATTAGCATCCAACGTGTTCATCCACTCCGTAACCACTGTTTTTTGCTTCATCATCGGCGTTGCATCGATGGCCTGCTAAAATCGTTTTAAGTGGAGAAAGAGATGATAATCACTAAGCGCAACATCGAGGCTGTAAGGTGGATGATTAAGATTTTCCCATTTAAATTTCTTTAAAAGCTGTGTGGAACCTGCAGCGTGCGGTCGTGCAACAAAATAATTTCTGAAGTATGAAGACCTGGCCGCTGACTTGTAGTGTAGCCCAGTAAGCAGCTGCGTTTTTTCGGTGCTTACCCCAAAACACTGTATACTTGACCTTCTAGTTGGATAACGACTGTTCGAATTTCTATCGTTTTAGTGATCCATTATTGCCGCGCCGCCACGGTATCGATGGCTGCTTACTCTTTGGAGTGCCATCAGCATCATTGTAGAGCTCCAAAAATGTCACTGCTGCTGCCAGTCGTTTTACTTTATGTTCGTCAGTAAGCATTTCCGGTACCCATCTTGCGCAGAATTTGTGACAATGCAATTTTTCTGTTTGATGAGTGGTCAATTCCGAAATAGTAAACCTTCTGTTCTTACGATTTTTTTTATTTACTTGTTGAAGCAAATACTACAGTGACTAGCGACGGCCTCCCACTCCGTTCTTCATCGTGCACGTTTGTCCTACCATGGTTAAATAGTCGGCTCCACCTTCTTATCATATCTTCAATTATTGTATCTTCGCTATAAACATCACAAATTTGCTAAGAAATCTCCACTGGTCGAACATTTTTTTTCATTTAAAAACATAATTACCGACCGAATTTCACAACTGGACGGATTTTAAATAACTTTGTTCATGTTGAGAGCATGTAACAAGATCGCTGTTAACGACATACGAGTCACTCATTATTCAAAGCCTTCTTATTTAATAATAGAAGCTTTTTTGACCAGATCTGCCTCAATCGTACCATTTTCTTAAAACATATCTGCGATCGGAACTTAGTTTGTGGACATGCTAACAAAGTATAAAAAATCAACATAAATCCTTGTCGATGAGGAAGATATAGACATATCAGAAGATAAGAAAGAAGGGGGCTATGTAAGCCTACAGAACATTAAAAAGCGCAGCTAGTACAACTTGATGGTAATAAATACCAATAACACAAAATACATGCTAGCAACTACAACGCCGAAAACAACCCAAAACTTAAAAAATCCACTATGAAGACATAGAAACAGTAATCGAATTCACATATCTGGAATCTCTAGTAACTGCCAAGAACAAAAAAACCTCGTTGAAAATACAACATAGAATCCTCCCTGCAAATGGATGTTATTTTGCTCTAATAAGTCAACTGAAATCCAGAATATGCATTCTATAAAACAGTTATAAGACCAGTGTTGACATATGGCTCTGAAATATGAACTCTCACGAAACGAGATCAGTTTTATATGCCGCAATTCTTCTTGCAATATGCAATCGTCTTAAGGCCGTTTCACATGCTGCAATTCTTTCTTGCAAGTTGAAATAGTCTTGGACAAAAGCATGCGCAGTGGCAAGACATTTGTACATTTTTGTTAAATATTATCAATTCATACGTTATTTAATCTCCGTAATATTTTGTATGTGAAAGCTAAACTTGCTATCTTTGTGTTAAGTTCTAAGAATTGGATGTTTGTTTAGTCTGGTTCGGTGATGCATGAGGTGCGATATTTTGTCTCTTTCTGTCTCGTCATCACTTTAAGGGTTTTTATGGGTACTATTAATGTTTGAGTTCAGTCTTGAATAAACGTTCTTATATTACGGTCGGAGTTTTATTTCAATGCGTATAGAAAACAAAGAGAAAATCGAATAGGTTATGGGCCCAGGCTACGTAGTTTTGGGAGTTTAATAGTGTGATTTTCGTTTCGTTTTTGTATAGTTACGTGGGTACGCGGTTCGCGCGGGTTGTGATTTTTATTTTAAAACTAAATAAAATTACAAACAGTTACTATGGATAGTGATAAAATCCAAGTGGAAAAACTCCGGGACTCAAGTAACTGGCCTCAATGGCAGTTTGTTATTCGGACATTGTTAGACTGTAACAATGCGTTAGACGTGTGTGAGGGTACAATTGGAAAGCCGCAGAATGCGGGTGATGAGTTAAATAAATGGCTCAAAGCTGATAGAGTGGGTAAAAAGTTGATAGTAACCACGGTGGAATCCAAACCTCTACAATTTTTGATGAGTTGTGAAACAGCAGCTGAAATATGGCAGAAACTTCATTCCGTGTATGATCTGAAATCAGAGGAAACATTGTCCTTGATTCAAATATAGTTTTTTGATTTCAAGTGGGACGAATCAGCGTCAGTAGCAGAACATATTGCAAAATTAGAGCAGCTAAGTAATCGAATGAAAAAACTTGGAGGAAGCATACCAGACTCGATGTTACTTACCAGAATTTTGTCAATACTTCCCAAGGAGTACCAACATTTTCACAGTGCCTGGGACTCAACTGATGTAACTCTTCGTACTTTAGAGAACCTAACAACACGTTTATTAACAGAGGAGCAAAGACTTGAAAAGGCAGATGGAATTGACAAGACAGTGGCTTTATTTTCAAAGGGCAAAGTTAATCCTAAATTTAAAGAGGGCTCGTCAAAGAAAAATTTTGCATGTTATACATGTGGTAAACAAGGTCATTTGCGCAGAGATTGTCCAGGATGTTTTAAGTGTGGCTCTAAGAGGCATATTGCTAAAAATTGCCATAAAAAGCATGAAGGTGAACATCAAGGTAAACCAACGGCGTTTGTAGGCTACAAATCTATTCCTGTTGATTTCAAAGGAAAGTGGATCATTGATTCGGGAGCATCAGATCATATGACTAACGACATTGGTGTTTTTAAGGAATATACAGTTTTTAAAGAGCCTTTAGTGATTAGGGTTGGAAATGGTGAGAAGATTAGTGCACAGGGAAAGGGAACGGTTGTTGTGGAAACATTTGTTGAAGGCAAGTGGTTGGCTGGTAATTTGCATGATGTGTTGTTCACACCAGGTATATTGTGCAACTTGTTTTCTGTGCAAAAATCTGCCAGAAAGGGAATTAATTTTTCCATAAAGAATAATGGTTCTGATTGTGTTTTTGAGAAGGATGGCCAAATAGTAGCTACTGGAACTGAGTTTGGTGGTTTATACCAAATTATTTTGCGTGTTGTTCAACAAAAACAGTCAGTGTGTGTTGTGGCCAAAAAGGAAAATATGTTGCAGCTTTGGCATGAGCGCTTAGCGCACCAGAACAAACGTCATGTTAAGACATTTTTAAAACACAAACATTTGAGTTTCGAAATGGACAATGAGTTTTGTGATGGCTGTTCTTTTGGCAAAATGCATCGCGAGTGTTTCGGAAAAAGACTTGATCGGGCCGATAAGCCGAGAAAAGTGATTCATTCAGATGTGTGTGGACCGATGGAGACTGAGTCGTTTGGTAAAAAACGGTATTATGTCGTGTTTAAGGACGATTTTAGTGGTTATAGACAAATTTACTTTTTACGAGAAAAATCGGAAGTGAAAGACAAATTTGCACAGTTTTGCAGTGAAATCAAAAATCGTTTTGGTGAGTCTATAAAAGAGCTAAATTCTGATGGAGGCAAAGAATTTGACAACGCTGAAATGAAGACATTCTTAGAAAAAGAAGGGATTAGGCATACAATCACTCCACCATATACTCCTGAACATAATGGTGTTGCTGAGCGGGAGAATAGGACAATTGTCGAAGCCGCTAGGTCCATGTTATATGGAAAAGCCCATTTACCAAAGTCTTTGTGGGCTGAAGCAGTTAACACTGCAATTTATGTCTTAAATCGAACTGGACCAACTAAAATTGCTGACAAAACTCCATATGAGTTGTGATTTGATGAAGAACTAGATCATGGGATAGTCGAAAAATTTCGAGTTTTTGGAACTGAAGTTTTTGTGCATATACCTAAACAAAAACGAGCAAAGTGGGACAAAAAGGCATTAAAAGGTTTTTTTGTTGGCTATCATGATGGCATGAGTGGGTATAGAGTATATGTGCATACTTTTGTTTGTTTGTTTGTTTGTGCCAGAAAAACATGATGCAGTAATTAGCCGTGATGTAGTGTTCAAAGATGAGATCTTATTTAGTAAAAAGAAAAATGAGGTCATTGCTGAGATTAATCAATCAGAACATTCAGAACCAGAGACTCAATTAACACCACCTGAAATGCCTAAATCTGACGAGTTTGAGGAAATTGAGGAAACTGACTATGAAGATTCTGATTCTGATTTTGAGCCTTCCCTGTATGAAGACGCTGAAGCTGAAGAACAAGCTGGTGAATTGCCTCAGCAAAAAGTGTTAAGAGCAAGGGATAAATTGAAGAAACCAGATAGATATGGATTTGTTAATTTTTCTGAAAATGAGGATGAGCCTAAGAATATTGAAGAAGCTTTAAAATCAGAAAATGCAGAACATTGGAAGCTGGCCATGCAAGAAGAAATGAACTCGCTGAGTGAAAATCAAACTTGGGATTTAGTAAAGAAGCCAAGTGATGCTAAAGTTATATCCAACAAATGGGTCTTCAAGTTAAAATTTGACGAAAATGGATTACCTTACCGCTATAAAGCGCGTCTAGTTGTAAGAGGATTTCTTCAAACAGAAGGTGTTGACTATAGTGAAACTTTTAGTCCGGTTGCGCGCTATGAAACAATTCGTACTCTGTTCGGAATTGCAGCTCGTGAAAAACTTCATATTCGTCAGTTTGATGTAAAGACAGCATTCCTTTATGGTTATTTAGAAAATAGTGTGGATATATACATGAGACAGCCAGAGGGATTTGATGATGGTACATCACGTGTATGCAAACTTAAAAGAAGCTTGTATGGACTCAAACAAGCTCCTCGCTGCTGGAATCAGCGTTTCACTGATTTTTTGTCTATTTTTGGTTTAAAAGAAAGTAAAGTGGATCCATGCTTGTTTGTAAGTGTAAACAAATTAACTAAAATATTTGTTGTTATCTATGTTGATGATGGTTTAGTTTTTACAACCAGTGAAACTGATTCAGATAAGTTTCTAAAACAGTTGACTCAAGAGTTTAAAGCAATTGTGATTAAAAATGTAAAGTCGTTTTTGGGTATTGAAATTTATTTTCAAAATGATGGATCTATTTTTATAAACCAAAGTACTTATGTCATTAAAATTCTAAAGAGGTTCAACATGAATGATAGTAAATCTGTGTCAACTCCTATTGATGTTGGTTGGAACAAAGATATGAACATAAGTAAATGTGTTGAAAATGTACCATACAGAGAAGCTGTGGGAAACTTAATGTATTTGCAAATGATTACACGCCCAGATATATCATTTGCTGTGAACATTGCTGCAAGAAACTTAGACAGTCCGACTCAAGCACATTGGATACTAGTGAAAAGAATTTTTCGCTACTTACAAGGCACCAGAACATTTGGTTTGTTGTATCAAACAACGGGAGACTTCGAGATCTACAGTGATGCTGATTTTGCTGGAGATGTTCAAACCAGAAAGTCAACTTCTGGTATTCTTTGCAAATTTGGAAGAGCAGCAGTCACATGGAAGACCAGAAAGCAGAAGTGCGTCGCATTATCAACAACCGAAGCAGAGTTTGTAAGTGCGGCCTGTGCGACTAAAGAAGGTGTATGGTTATCGCGTGTGTTAACAGAACTTGGTTACCGCTGTAAAACTTTTAGTCTTAAAATTGACAATCAAAGTGCGTTAAAATTAATCAAAAATCCTGAGTTGCATGATAGGTCTAAACATATTGATGTGAAATATAATTATATTCGGGATTTGTATAAGAAAGGTATAATTAATGTTATGTATGGACCAAGTAGTAATCAATGTGCCGATATCTTTACGAAACCTTTGTCGGGTCAATCTTTTGTTAACATGAGAAATATGTTAGGTATATGTAGTATGTAGGTTTTTTGTTGTTACTCATATTAAAGGGAAGTTTAGCTTTAGGGGAAGTGTTAAATATTATCAATTCATACGTTATTTAATCTCCGTAATATTTTGTATGTGAAAGCTAAACTTGCTATCTTTGTGTTAAGTTCTAAGAATTGGATGTTTGTTTAGTCTGGTTCGGTGATGCATGAGGTGCGATATTTTGTCTCTTTCTGTCTCGTCATCACTTTAAGGGTTTTTATGGGTACTATTAATGTTTGAGTTCAGTCTTGAATAAACGTTCTTATATTACGGTCGGAGTTTTATTTCAATGCGTATAGAAAACAAAGAGAAAATCGAATACTTTTGTCAAACTACGCATGCCTTTGTTCAAGACTATTGCATATTGCAAAGAAGAATTGCAGCATGTAGAACGGCCTTTAAACATGGGCATGCACAGGTTGACAAAATAGTGCAAGTCTCTTGCAATTGCAAGAGACTTGCACAAATATGGTCCTGTCCGATTTTTATTGCAAGTTTCGTACATGTCTGGGGGAAAATTTAGTTTTATTTCGATCACTAACCAACTTGATTTAAAATAAAATTTTGAATCAAGTAGGCTAAAATCCGGAGGTAAATTTAATTTAAGTTGGCTTTATATTGCAATTAAAACACAATTGCCACTTGTAAAACAACTTGCAAGAAAGATTGAATGCAATGTCTTGCAAGTGGAATCTCATGCTGCAATAGGCTTGCAGGTTAAGTCTTGCAGCATGTAAAACGGCTTTAAGACCAATATATGGAGCCACAAATGGAGTATGGAGGCACAGATACAATTAGGTATTAATCATATTACAACTAGGTGCGCCGAAAACGCAATAAATGCTAGCCTAAAATCATCTTATTGAAAACCTTATGAGGCGTAAATGATTCTTTAATCTTGGATACGACCTATAAGTGTAAAACAAATACTTTATAATCTATTTTCTAATTTCGATGGACCAGCTTAATTTTATCTTTTTTTTTTAGATTAATAATTAAACGAAACAACTCGTAAGTTGGTGTTACCATAGGTGCTGTATAGCTAATTTGCTTATTTGTTGAACCACTTAAATGTTTATATTATCAAACTCAACTTTACCAAAAAAATTAAAGATATATTGTATCAGTTAAATGTAAATTCATACATTAAAACAAACAAAATTCTTAGAAACTAAAACGTTCGCTTATTCATTGACTCAACTAATTATGTTTTAAATCAATTTTATAAAATTCACTCAAGTCACATTTAATAGGATTGGAAAAGATCTTATTTTGGATCAGCTTTACTATCAACGTTCTTTTCTAGAACTGGACTTTACTAAAGTACTTTAAATTATTACCTGTTGAACAAGTAAAAATGTATATTATCACTTGACTAGTAGAATACATCTCAAATGGATTAGGACATCAATGTATTTTGGATTTACTTAGATCCAATAAAAAACAATACACTTGTAGTTTTAACTAAAATCACTGTATGCAGCTGAAAGATTAATAAAATCCTTTTATAGGAAATGCGAAGACTAACTAACACTTGTTAGTTTCAGAGGCACGCAGCTTGCCTTAAATAATAAACTAATATGCAAACCAGATATGTGGCATTAAAACAACTAAATGACTTCAATAACGAAATAGGAATTCAAGGCGGTTCTGTTGTCAAGGATATTGATCATAAACAGCGAGGTTTATGATGGGTATTAAGCTACCGATGGGTAGCGAAGCCTAGCGACTAGTTCAAAGACTTAAAGTGAACTCTTTTATGGAACGGAGCAAGGCGAAGTATTAGTTTAAACTTCTTAAGACAGGGAGGTTATTTACCGTGCCTTCTCGGGTGATTCTACCCAACACAAAAAAGATGTGAATAAAAAGTTTAAATTTAAAATCCAAAAAATTGTATTCCAACTAGGTTAGTTGAATTATTAGACTTAATAATTTTTTATTATAGGCGATTTAGTTCCGACACACCTTCTGCAGCGTTTCGGCATTAAGAGTTACAATTCATAGGAGTTTGCTTTACTGAAGCGAGAAAAAGGTTTTTTTTTTGCTTAGAGGATTATTTGGCGGACTAAAATAGAATTTTATGTCTTAGGACTTGCAATTTCAGAATATAGAAATAAGTTTTTGACATACATACTCTAACCTTTTATTTGAATAAGATCTAAATAAAATTGATCATGTTATCTATAAATGATTATTATACTTTAAACGTGACAACTGCCAATATTTTGTGACAACCTTATTTAATAAAATTAGCAATATATCACAAACGTCTAAAATAAATATAATTAAATTATATATATTTGGAATGGGACAAATGAGGTCTTTTTAAAAATGCGTTTAAAAAGGATATTCTATTAAAAAATATTTTTTGCGCCTTACTAAGAGGCAAGTCAAAAAATACACCGAAAGGCCATTCTAAATAAAAAAAAAATGGTTGTTTAAGCTAGAAAACTATATTTTTGATGACCCTGTACATTAATTTTATTACAACATAGATTAACAAATTTAAAGAGTGCTTTGTTATCCATTTTAAAGGCGTTTTCTGACTCACATTTTAATAACGGTTTAACGTAAAGGTAAAAATGTTTATTTTTTAACATATCGAGAAATCTATGGATTTTCGATTTCCATTAAAAATGTCGCATTTTCTTTAATAATTTCTTAAAAATAACGTTTAAAATAAATGTATCTTTCGCAAGGACTAGCGCAAAAAGTAATTGTTTTCCAGACTCGTTTAAGTAACTGTTCACACTCCACACTACTGCGTAAAAAAATAATTTTTTCATGCTGAAAAAACTACACACAATTCGAATGCTCGTTGTAAAAATAATAAAAATATATAAAAGAACTCGTGAAATAGCGGATGTGAATACGAATAGTTAATAGAGCTATACAATCTCTAGTTTCCTTATTCTGAAATCTCTAGGATTTCGAATAATATTTTAAAGGCTTGCCCCGTCTACTCTTAAAACGTGTCCATGAAAGAAAATGAGCTCGGATAAGCAAACATTTTATTACCACTCCAATTTTAAATTCGACCTATTTCGATCGTTGTTTTTCGTTGCGGTTCAAACTTATTTCAAATTTCAATATGTGAATAGAACTCAATAAAAGTTAAATGCTTTTAGACCTTTGTTTTATTATATATACGGACATAAAATCGATATAGAAAATGGAACGAAACAGTTTAAATTCAATAATCATAAGGTACGGAAATTCAAGAATTATTTATTTTAGATTTCCCGAATGTAATTTAATGGTATTAATTATACACCTTATATCTGTAGAATTTCTCTAGTGAATAAATGATTTTTTAAAATTTATAGAGTATTTAATCTCATGCCAAACCATTGTTTGTATCTTGACATTTATGAACGTATAATTAATAATATTAAAGAAATGTAGGTACTGTTATTATTTCGGACAAACCTCACCTCTAGAGATGGGAAATCCAGATCAATTAGGTGATTCGGTTCACCTGACCACGATCGGTATAGTGATCCAGGTCGCCTCCATCACGACCAGATCAGCGATCAGGCATTTCTGGTGCAAGTTGCGAGATATGAGTTCCAGTTCGGTTTAAACGTAATATAGAGAAACAGTCGTGCATTGCGAATCTCTTAACAATTTATTGATTTAGATAGAGTTAGATTTCTTATGGAGGGGTCATCTAGAACCCATCTTGATCTTGTGAATAATTTATTTTTTACATGTTTATATTTCCTTTGTTGTGTTTGGTTGTTTGTTGGAATATATTTTCACAGACTGTTGTTAAATTTTTTTCTCATTAAAAAGGAGATAATAAAAATAAATAATAATTTTTTATACAGAAATATGATATATGATTTATAAAAAAATACCATTTCCATTTTCATTATTAGTCGTACTCATAACCTGATTATAAATCAATTTTACCTATGGCGTATTTATCAGATATGAAACCTGACTTAAGACAGTTCAGTCCTCGATTCATTCAACGACCCCCGATACTCATCTCTGTCTCCACCTTGCAGCTTACCAGATCTATGAACGGGATCGCTGACTGACTTGATTCAAATCACGCAGGTCATCTTATAGACCTGAATCATTGATCCGGATCACTCTTAATCTACACATCTCTGAAGTCACCACGCGATCGCCGGGGGCGTACATGCCGCACGCATCTGAAATTCTGTTATAAAATTCTTCCATCTTGGATAATAAGTTATTAGTCTGTATACTAAAATACATATAAACTGCAAGTAAGATAAAAAATAATTTTACCTGATAACTCCATCCATATCAATCATGAAAGGTTGATCAGACGTCAAAATTTCATATTTGCACACGTCACCAAACTTGGGCGTGCAGTCGCGGTCAGTCGCTTCCACTCGCACGATCTCCGGATAAATTCGGCCTTCATCGACTTGTCTGACATAGCTGGGTTCGGTAAAGGTCGGCGCATATTCATTGACGTCTGACACTGTGATATGTACGGTGGCACTAAAACAAAACAAAATGATGTCAAATTATAAGATCACATACTGTTGTGATGAATTGAAAATTTATTAATAATTTTAGCTGTCTATAAGCTGGAAATAAAATATAGTTTATTATTTATATACTCAGAAAAAAAACCAGAGAGTCTACTGTAGAAAACAAAGAAAGCACTCTGGATTCAAATAAATGGTCGAATAAATCAGATAGCAGAGGTAGCAAAACAATCGGTTGCCAAGGGTCGTAAGGTTGATCGCGAAAAGTTTTTAAGACTTAGGCGAACCATGCGTCCGCATGAAATATTTTGTTTTTAGCGTATTGTCAAACATTGAAACGTATACAATCGATGTGAAAGTTCAGTAAAAATTGATGCACAATGACGATGAAATATTCGTCAATTCTTGTTCACTATCTCACAGTATCCACAACATTCAAAAGAATAATCAAATGCTTGAAGCCAAAAATTCCTAATTCCATGATAACAATATCTCAATTGTCACAGCAGTCGCAAGGAAATTGGGTTTCCTTTTCCGAAATCGGAAATAATTTTCTCCTAGCCACTTCTTTACTCTTTAAACTTCACAAATCAGACCCTGCCTTGAGTACTGCTCGCACATATGCGGAAAACTGCCTAACCTTACAACTAATTGAAATGCGAACCTTCAATAAGTGACAAAACATCGGTGATGGTTTTCTATTTCGGTTTGGCCTACTAATTTAGGATGCTGAAAGACTGACAATTTCTGGTTTGGTATTACGCTGTTTTCGGAATCTTTAAGTCGAACAGCTAGATCAGCAAAATCAGATTACTAGTTTATTATCCATCGTAAATTAAATTAGACTCATTACCATTACGATTGGTTTCATTTCAGAAGAGATCAAGGGAAATAAAAGCGACGTTATATCTAATGTACTTCTGATAGGAGAACAACAAGACTAGTTTCAGCTTTAAATTTATAGAGAAAAGATCAGCACAAGTATAATCAAGACAGCAAACTTGGTCTAGATTTTTTTGCGTTTTTTACACGTTTTTTTTTATACAACTAGCACTCAAATATTTTAAAATATTATCGAAGTACTTAACCATTTAACTGAGCCACAGCATTCGGGCATAATAACCGTTCATATTCCATTGTAGAATGGACATAACGGGTTATTTGTGTTTAGGTTTTGACTTGTTTGTTGTGCATAGCGAGAGTTCTGAGTCCAGAGCCTCATCGACCATCATCTCTAGCAAAGACCTGTCCCTCCTGATCTCATGACACACCCCTTCCGTTATATTACTTCAAGAAACCAATTTCAACCCGTCGAAGAATGCCTCGCTTAAAAACTTTAATGTAGAAAGGAAGGATAGAACTAATGCAGAGAGATCCTCTGGTGGTGTGGCGATCCTTCTCCATGAATCCCTACACCATGAAAATCTGCAAATAGATTCGGACTTGGAAATATGCGCCATTCGTACTCACTTGTCTTCGCATATTACAATATGTAACATATATATTCCCCCTCTAGTCTCTCGACCTAACCTACAATCATCTAGAGAGAGTGTTTCAGCAACTAACCCCCCCATTTATAGTAGCCGGCGACCTCAACGCGCATAGCACCTCCTGGGGGTCCACACACACTGACCGCAGGGGTGATATAATTAAAGACTGCCTGGCACAATTCCACCTTTCCCTCCTGAACTCCGATTCCCACACCTTCGATAGTTCATCGTCCGGTACCTTTTCATCCCTAGATCTAACCATCTGTAGCAGTGACTTAGTTTCAAACTTTCAATGGGAAGTCTTGGAAGATATGGAAGCGATCACTACCCAATAATACTAAGACCATTGTCGTGGTCAAATATCTCCGAAGTAAACCCTGTTTATAATCTCTCTAAGGCTGACTGGCCACTTTACCGGGAATCACTGTTAATTCCTCCCTTCAACAGATCTGATATCAATTTCACTATTGATCTCTTCGTGAAATCAATTCATAATGCGGCCTCATTCCAAACCCCCTGTTCCATGGTGGACTCCTGCCTGTAAGCTAGCTATTCGAAAGAGGAAATCTGCACTTAACCGTTTCAAACATAATCCCAGCATGGAGAACTTTGTGGATTTCAAAACAAAACGCGCTTATGCTAAGAGAATTGTTAAGGAAGCCAAACGCAACTCATGGAGGAACTACATTGGAAGCTTAATCTCTAAGGCGTCCAGCCACGAAATCTGAAATAAAGTCAAGAGATTAAAGGGTAGGCCAACAAGGGTCATCCACGGGCTTGTACAGAACAACCAGTGGATCTCTCGAACAGTTGATATTGGTAATCGCTTTGCCCAATACTACAGTAATCAATCCAGTAATGAGAATTACAGCAACTCCTTTCTGAATCGGAAATTAGCAGAGGAATCGAACACCATTAACTCTGCAAGCAATACGGAATTCTCATACAACTTTCCATTTAACTCTAAAGAACTTTCTCATGCTATTTCTTCCAGCAGAAACAGCGCTCCTGGTCCGGATGAAGTACTTATACCGATGATTGCTAACCTCCCTTTATCTGCCATTAACTTCCTCTTAGAAATATACAATCTAATATGGACTAGTGGGATTTTTCCGCACTCTTGGAGTCGGTCTATACTGATTCCGATCCATAAGGATAATAAACCCAGGACAACTGCAGACAGCTACCGACCCATATCTCTTAGTAACCACTTAGACAAGATTCTTGAGAGAATGATTAACTTCAGACTCTGCTGGTACCTGGAAAAGAATTCTTTATTGGACAAACATCAGTTTGGCTTCCGTAAAAGGAGGTCTACCCTAGACCACCTGGTTGGCCTGGAAATGGATACTCAGGAGACCTTTGCCAAAAAACACCATCTGATTGCAGCTTTTCTTGATCTCTTCAAAGCGTTCGATATCACTTGGAGATATGATATTCTTAAGACTTTGTTTAAGTGGGGCCTCCGAGGACATCTCCCCATATTTATTAGCAATTTTTTGCGAAACCGACCCTTTAGAATTCGCATAAATGGAACGCTCTCAGATGAGTACCCATTAGAGAATAGCATCCCCCAGGGCTCTGTGCTCAGTCTTACCTTGTTTATAGTTGCTCTGGATAATATTCGCCACTTTATACCTCCCCAATTATCTTATAAATTATACGCAGATGATATAGTACTATACTACTGCAGTAGTAGTATTAGAACTTCAGAAAGACTCCTACAAACTCTCTAATCGCCTGAATCAGTTCTCTCTCCTACACGGTTTTATCTTCTCCCCTTCCAAATCTTCTGTCGTTCACTTTTGTCGTAAGAGAAATTGTCCAAAAATGAATATCTTGTCTTTCCAAAACTCTGAAATACCCGTAACGGAAAACATAAAATTCCTAGGACTAATCTTCGACAACAAATTAAATTGGAGGGATCATTTCAAATGCCTCCGCTCCAGGTGTTCCAAAGACATTCGTTTGCTGAAAATGCTTTTAAACTCTCATTGGGGTTCAGATAACCACACCCTACTTAAAATCTACAAATCAGTTATCCGATCAAAAATAGAATATGGCTGCATAGTTTACTCCTCAGCGAGAGACTCCTACATTAGAACTTTAGATTCCATCCAAAATAAATGTCTTCGCATGTCCTGTGGCGGCTTTCACACCAGTCCAATCCCCAGTCTCCAATGCATAAACGAAACCATCTCTTTACGACACAGACCTACTTTACTTCTATTAAAGTATGCTACTAATCTCTGGTTTAAGCCTGACCTACCAATCCACGACTCCTTCTTTAATCTCAGAATCCTTTTGACTCTTTATACGAATAGTAATCTCACTCATAGCAGCAATATTCGTTTCTTAAAATTTTCAGCTGATTACAACTTCTTCCTCCCTTCAATATTTCCCCCCCATCCTAACAAATTCCCTCCCTGGACCCTTCCCCAAAATCACTTTAACTTCGAACTTTCACGTTTTGATAAAAATTACAACCACAGACTCATTATCAATCAGTTCCATTCATTAACTCAAACCTTATATATACTGATGGCTCCAAAATGTTCTTGCACTCTGGCTCTGCTTTCTATTGCGCCGAAGGCTCAAGTAGCTTTCTTCTTAATAACCATTGTAGCATATTTACGGCTGAACTTTTTGCCATAATGCAGGCACTGACCCTCATAAAGAAATCATTCCATAGGAACTGGACAGTTGCATCCGACTCGATGAGCGCTCTACAGAGCATTTAAAACCCCTTTTCCTCACACCCTATATGCCAAGATATTCATGACTTACTGGTGGAGCTTGACCGTAAGGAGATTGCATTGTCTTTCCTTTGGATTCCAAGTCATATTGGAATTAAAGGGAACGAAGTGGTAGACGCATTGGCTAAGGATGCACTTAATAACGGCACCAATTTATCCCAAGTTTTTATTAGCAGGGACATCCTTCCTGCACTTAAGAAAATTCTTAATAATTTTGTACAACTCGATTGGGACATGATGGAGCTCCACAATAAGCTACATGAGATTAAACCTCAATTCTTTATTAATTTTGACATCGGTCATCTTAGCAGACGCGAGTCCACGGTCCTTACTAGATCCATGATTGGACATACAAGGCTCACTCATGAATACCTTTTGAAATTCGAAACCCCCCCCACCTGTAATCATTGCAATGTCCGACTAACTATCAAACACCTGTTTCTCGAATGTAACTTGTTAAATCCATTTAGAACTGCCTGCAACTTAAACCTCAACAGTCTTAAAAATATCTTTGATCCTACTCCTGCAAACTTAATGAATGTGATAGAGTTCTTAAAAAGAGTCATCTTTATACTATAAGATATAATATGTAAACAACACTACGACAGGCGCTAAATGACCTATAGACGTCGACGCGCCTTTATACTAAATTTTCTCTCTCTCTCTCTCTGAGCCACAGCATGAAATAGATTAACAAAAAACGCTGGGCCAAAAACTCTACAATGAAGTTTACTTCGAGCGTTTTCGAAAAAGAAAGGACGATCTCTTAAAGCGTACGGGATAAGCTGAAAACTCGCGAGACCACAATGACAAACTTGGAAACGGACTTTCCAGTTTATTGGACCTTTTTTGCGAATTTTCAGTCGGGCCGGTCAAGGAAACTTTTAATTGCTTTTGTCTGCATTTTTAGCGATTCGCCCGCGTCTCGGCGGCTCTCGAAACCCCCGTGCTCCAACTGTGTAGTCCGGATCTTTCCGACAGTTTTATTGGAAACTTAGTTTCAACCGCATTTTCAAGTAGAGAAATACTTTTGTTTATTTTCGGTAGGGAAATGTATCCGTTGATATAATTACAAAAAAAAATGTTTGCAAACATAGTACTTTTCTGTATAATGTATATACGCCAATTATTTTCTTAAACTAGGTTTATATGGTAAACAGGTATAATAGATTTCATTTATTTTGTCGTTAACTAAAAAATATTAATATATTTTATAAAACTGTTTTCCCTCTGTGTAAACGAAAAAATAATTATATTACAAAATTAAAACAAATTCGAAGTGTTCTACAGTTAAAAAAACACTTAAAATTTTAATTTGGCTTTTAGGGAGCTGCTTTTTTTGGGGGTGGGGGGTTGTTCCACATCTCTAGAGCTACCCTGTATAGTGAAAAAAATGTATATATACAAAAAAATACATAAATTTGATGTGCGTCATCGTGTGTTAAAAAAACTAAAAGGTTTTGAAATAACTTTATTTTCGTTTTCAGGGGTTGTTTCATCCTTCTAGATCTACCCTGTATAGTGGTAAAAATGTTTTATATGCACAATATGATAAATTAGAGTTGATGTATTTTTTAAATGCTTTTTTTTTCGTTTTCAAGGGACTGTTTTATCCCTTAGAACTACCCTGTATAGCTGAACAAGTATTATATACAAAAAATAAAGATTTTGAAAATAGGTAAATTCGCCTTGATCCACAATTTTCCTCGAATATAGTTCTACTACAAACAAAAAACACCGTTTATAGACAGTGTGTAACAAAAATATGGAACACTCAAAATATCTAAGTTACTGCTCGCTTGATTTTAATGAAATTATGCCTGATTCAATGGTGACATTTACAGCATTGCCAAGTTTACCGTTTTTTTTTAATTGATAAGAATTTTTATTTTTTAAATAGAATAACCTACTTTTTATTGCATTTTCGACTTTTGCTTAGAATTCTCGATACTTTTCATTGGAAGCAAGGTTAACTGTTCTTAAGAAAATCATGGTTTAATATCGACATTTGAATGTATCACCTATTAAAATACCTGCACACGAAAGCCTACCTTGATATGTCTTACCTGACAATGTTAATTTGATTTACATTGATTTACACAACTGGATCAATTAACCTTTGATTTAACTGAAACCCAAAGAATTGAAATTTAAATGATACAGGGCTATGGGAACAGAATACAAACACAGCAAGATGCTTGTACATTTTTAATGACAACTATCCTAATAGAAATCTATTACCTAGATCTGTTTAAGTAAAGTTCTAAAAAAAATTCGTAAAATTGGAAACGTAAAAAATACAAATTCTGATTGACCAAAAAAACGCAACAGATGGTTATAGACGATGTCTATTTGGATACTTAGTACAAGAATAAACAACACAGTACAATACAATACACAATTCAATATAATACAATGAACAATAAGTAACAGTGAGCCAAATACCGTAGAAAAACATTCAAAATATTCATTAAGAAAATCAGTTTCCTCGATTCTTCTGCATCCTCTTTCTATCATTAGCTTTAAATCATCGAGGCTATTACGTTTAGTTTTGAAAACTACATTTTTTATGTGGTCCCACAATAAGTAATCGAGGGGAGACAATTCTGGGGACTGAGCTGGCCACTCATTTGTACCCCTACGTCCAATACATCTTCCAAAAAACACAACATCCAGATAGCGGCAAAAAATACCGTTCAAATATTCAATACGACTGGTCAAAAAGTGGCAACAGCTACTTACGATTATTTGGAAATCGTTGTGCAACAGCTGCGACAATTTGGCTTCTCAAAAGACTTAAATCTCTTCCTCCATTTAATGTTTTTTCCATGAAGAAGGGGCCAATTATTTTTGGACCTTCCATACCGGAACAAACATATACTTTTTGGGAATATCGTGCATGACTTTCGCGTATCAAATCAAGATTTTACTGGGGCCAATTGTACCTATTAACTATACCACTAAAAAAAAATGTTGATTCGTCAAAGAAAACTATTTGGTGAACAAAATTTGGATTGGCGTTGCAGCGTCCCATCAAGGTCTTGTAAAATTCTAATCGCGTATCGTTGTCATTTTCAGAGAGTTCTTGCACCAGAGTTATTTTGTACGGATGACATTTTTCGGTTTATAGAAGGCGATCTACGGATATGTCCGAAATGTTGCCTTTTCCTAGTTATTTTCTTCTAAACTCGGTAAAACATCTAGAGCCTTATCACCATCTGATGCGCTTTTTGGTCTGCCAGAGTGTGCAGCATCTTTTCCGTTTCCAGTTGCACGAAATTTTTTCAGAACTTTACTTACACTAGATCTAATTAATGGATTTCTATTAGAGTATTTGTCATAAAAATGTTACAAAAATCTTGCTTTGTTTGTATTCTGTTCCCATAACCCAGTACCATTAAAATTTCAAGTCTTTGGGTTTCAGTTAAATCAAAGGTGAAAAAATACTACTCTTTAAAGTACTGAATATATGTTAAATAGTTTAAGATGTTGATGTTCCGTTTAAAAAAAGAGAGGTTGCGTCCATATTTAATTATTTAATGAATTTTTAATTTTTTTGATATTCTTAAAAGACGATACATGAAAAATCCTACAACTTATGAATTTAAAGTTTTTTTGTACTTCTTATATTTAATACTGTAGATTAGGTAGATATCAAAATATAAATGAGAACCTTGTATACTAAGTCACAGAAAATGCAGACTCACCGTGTATAGTTATGTCGCAGTATATGTTGAAATCAAGAAAAAAAATCCGCACACCTTTACATTATTAATGATTGTTATAAGAATGTAATAATTACAATGAAAACAAGCCTAAAATATGATTGACAATAAGTGCAACAAAGGAAGTGAAGTAGACATCTCCAATAGATCATGGTTATTATAATAGATTCATTATAATTCAAAGTATATAAGTTGCATAACATATGTTTAAACCATTGCTCTTAAGAAATTATTTAAATCGTCAATTAAAGCACAAACTTGTTTTGAAGATCTGAAGACGAGCCAACAATTTTTTGATTACAGAACAAAATTAAAAGAAAAAATCGGTAAATTGGCTTTACCCACATTATGAATCGTTCCTTTTATTAGAGATAGTGAAGTATAGCTGTTTCGTCTTTTTTAATGTCTGATAATTTTTATTTGTTAATTTAAAATATAAATAATGCGCTACGTTTTTGTAGAGTAGAGTAGCCTACAAAACGGAGAACAGTTTGAAAAATCTCCTTGAAACCTTAAAGACAAAGTCGACTTGAAGGAGAGGAGTGGCATCTGTGAAATTAGCTGTAATGACGATCTAAAATATGTTGGGCAAACTAAACGCTCCATAAATATTCGTTTTAAAGAACACATGGCACATTTAAGATATGGAAGAACAGAAAAGTCAAGTGTTGCCCAACATGCTTTAGAAAACAATAACCAAATAGGAATAAATAATCTTAAGTTGATTAAAAATGTATCTAATAATAGATTATTGGATGCATTTGAGAGTATAGAAATAGTTAAATGTGGTAAGAAAGCACTAAATAAAGACAGAGGGCCTATTCCCTATAGTCCCCTCTATTGTTTACTTGACAACGGTGCAGTCGGGCGCAAACCAGTGTGACCACATTTACCTATAAATAGTCTCGGTTAGGATAAGTTACTTTAGTTTATATCATCTGCTGATGATGCTAACTTGGTTAGCGAAACGCGCGTCCAGCACATAACAAGTTGTGGTGTAATGTGGTTAGAACTCTTGTATTTTGATCTATAGTCCACCACAGGTTCCAGTGTTAGGACTTAATCTGAATAAATCTCAGAGGATTATTGTTTCACGATTACAATACTAAAAAAGTAAGTAAACGTAAGATTTTGGCCCTCAAATTATTAAAATTTCCTATGTCTTTTTATATGAAAAATCTGTCAATACGTATGTCTGTGCCAAAAGCTGAAGTAGATTTCTTTTACCCTAACTATTAGAAATTTCTATTATTTGGATATATGAAGAAGCAGCGGAAACCTCAGTTTACACCGTTCCCAATTTTAAGTGGGCGTTTAAAGAAGGTTTAAATGGTTCCTTTTTCAATTATCGAAAAATGGTACAATTAAGCCTCAACATTATTTCAAATAAAACACTATCTAGATTTCCTTCTATTTAGAACGGATTTTTTTCTGATTTCAAATATATACACCGTGCCATCGTTGCAACATTGCTTATTACTTAAGAAATCAGAGTTCTGGGTTTAGACCGTGTCAAATTGGAGTTACTTCCTGACCTTCTTTCTACGCTTGCACGAGGCACCTTCAGTAATCTTTACTGCATGATATCAAAATACGAATTCATTCAGTGTTCCGATAACGTCCAGTGATTTCGGAAGATGCGCAGGCGAAACGTCAGGAAGTACATAGAACCATGATTTCTTAACAGACTTCAACCGTGACAGCTTTTGTAAAATGCGGGACACGAAAGAAAACCAGGTGGAGTCAATCGGTTTAGGAAGGTCGGCCAAGAAATCTCTTTAAACCAGTGGTGTCCCGTCGTTCTTTAAATAATATGGCACTCCTTTTTGACTATACGCACTTCAGATAATTAAAAAATGTAACTATGCTTAATGAACCTTTATCTATATTTGTCTGTTTTCTTTCGTGTACCGCACTTCTATATCTCTTTTGTGTTGCAAAAATGGCGAACTTTTGAATTTTAAAACGGTTTAATTTTGATTTTTCTTTATCGATTTACCTATAAATATATTTTTTCCTGAGTTCTGTCATTAACGGTTCCCGGGCTACTGCCTACGTCCACTATTATTGGACCACCCAGTATTGTGATACACGATTTACAAGTCCAGATTTTACAAGGGCAGCCAGCATCAGATCCAGTGAACGAGATATATTAAAATTTTAATTTATGCAGTTCGACTTTGGGCTACTCGGGTATGCCAAAAGTGGCCGTCTGTCTCCGTTTGTCATATTACTTTATAAAAGGGCCGTCATTGTGCAGTACTATATAGGGCGTTTCCTAATTGCATGCTGATGTTAAAGGGGGTGTTTTTATGTCCTAAAAGTCTTAACTTTTGAGATACAGGATGGTAAAATTTAAAAAGAAAATATTTTTTTCATCCTCATTCTGATGCTATTGTAGATAACTGCATGAAATTTGATACATGTCTTCTATGCATTAAGGAGCATACGGATTCACCCAGGTTAATTACATATGCACGCCACTGGAAGAAATTTCAAAAATTGATTAAAAATGCCCATTTATGCATAAAAGACGTGTATTAAATTTCACACAGTTATTTATCTATAATAGCATCAGAATTAGGATTTAAAAAAATGTTTTTTAAAAACTCTGTATCTCAAAAGTTAAGACTTTTAGGTTCATATTACACTTTTTTCTTAAAAAGGTCCAAGAATCACCCACCTTTAACATTAGCACGAAATTAGGAAACGCCCTGTATAGTACTTCACAATGACGCCCCCTGTAGAAAGTAATATGACAGACGGAGACAAACGGTCACTTTTGGCATACCCGAATAGCAAAGTCTGCATAAATTAAAATTTTGATAAATCTTGTTCACTGGAATCAGGGCTGGCTCGCCTACTATAACTACATTGATGTGTTAATTTTGGAAAAATATGAGTTCTGTAGTTTTTCAAATATTAATTGCAATATTAGATATTTTTTGACACTCGGTATTGAACAGTAAATTAATTATTTTGAAGCAGTTTATTGACAGCTACTTTATGAACAATTTTACAAAATATATGAAAAAAAAACTAAGCCATTTTTGAGGTTGGTGGCTGTGATTCTAATGGTTCGATTCATTCTAAATCATTGTCTTCCTCTGAAAATGATGAAGTTTCGACGTCACTACTTGAAGATTCCAGTGTGATAAATAATCAATAATCGTTTCAATTTTGCCATCTACTTCCCAGTATTTATCTTTAATAGCACGAACATGTTTAACATACGATATCCAATTTTCAGCCACTATTGAGTCAATCGCTCCTAATGTTATTTTATTTAAATCTTTAATTGAAAGTTCACCGGTGTTGCGCTCTCGAATATATTTTTTTCGTCCTACCCATGCGAGTTCAATAGGGTTGAGGTCGCAGATGTATGGAGGCAGCCTTAAAGGTATATGAACGGGGTTACCTAAAACACCGTCAATTTTATACTTTTTTTCTCAAGATTGTTCATTTAAGCCACGATATCATATGAGCTTTTGTAGAGTATTTAGTTGGCACTTTATCTTCTACGTGAGAATGATAAGACGCATAATCCATTACCACGACTGCTTCTCGAGCAACCACTTTTCAAAATTATCTCTATTCATCTGTCCATGATAGTCTCCAGTTGTTAGTCCCGAGCGAAAAACTAAAGCAGCACCTGGAACAAATCCGGCTTCTGAACCAGCATGAATTATAATAAAGCGACTACTAGAGCGGATTCCCTGAACAACACCTGTAACACTTTCACTTTGCCAGCATTTGTTCACTGTCTTATCATTATCTACCCAGGTTTCGTCTAGATACACAATATTGCGTCCTTCTTGTCTATATTGCGTTACAGTTGATAGATATTTTACCCGCCAGTGAAAAATATTTGGTCTCTCAATGAGCAATTTTCGTTTATTTTGGCACTTGCGCCAAATAAAACCATTTGATCGTAAAAGCCGATTTAAGGTTTTATACCCGTACGGAAAATCTATTTTATTCGTTACAGCACGAAGTAGGGGTTTGCAGATCGGAACCTTCTTCAAGTTTATATAAAAATCCTCTATTGTTCGTCGAATTACTTGAAAATCACCATCGTCAATTTTATCTTTGTATGATTATCGGGGTCTTTTTTTACCAGGAGATTTCAAAGGTGAAGTAGAACATGAGCGATCATTATGTTCTTTGAATTTTTCTTACACTATTTTCCGAAACACCAGTGTAAAATGCAGCGCATTCTGCTCGATTTTGAATTGAAATAGTCAAAATATTATTTTCAGTTTCTCTCGTACAGGCCTCTATAACGCTCGCAATAACTTCACGTGGACCGCTTCGAATTGTTTTTCCTCTTTTGCTCGCCATCGGTACTTCGAAATAATAATTCAAATTCAACGCAACGCATTTTTATAGAAATGAAAACAATAGCTCGAAATGTATAGGTGCTACTGGAAATAGCTAGAACCTTCTAGCGGCAAGTGCATGGAGACTCTAGGCACATCCCAATTACAAGTGGACCAATGAGAAATTTACTAAATCCTCGATTAATTTTCCGCACCGCTTAGCTGGCGCACTTTATAGGTAAAGCGGCAAACTATTGCAACAAATAAAATAACATAAAATTTATTTGCGTACACAAATTTTACTTTTCCTCTTACTTAAGACTATGAACCTTTATTTTAAGGACCGCCCGGTTTTCTTTCGGGTCCCGCACTTTATTACTTATTGCTTGTTTTTAATTAAGACTGGTTTTGTTTCTGTATTCTCCTGTCACATATAGGTTTAACATAACCGTTTTATTTCATATGCCATTAATTTTAGTTAGCTTTGAAATATAAACTTCTTTCAAGCGAAGAACTTAAAATTTTATTGATCATTTTGTATCTAAGGATTAGTCGTTTTCGAGAAATTTTTTAAATAATATATTAAATGCCCCTTTCATTCAAATTTAATGAAAAATGGGATTCCACATAGATTTTATAAAAATAAAATTCTCGAAATAGATACCTACTGGGTGTACAATATTTTAAGAATATTTAAAGGTTTAAATTAAACTCTAAATCGTAATTTTCAAATGTACTAGGTATTTAAAGGACTGAAAATGTGACGCTTGTCACGCGACACGCGGCATTACAAATTACTTAAATTTTAATAGTAAAAATAATTGCATTTTCTACCCAAAAATTACCGATTTTCCAGTTCCAGAATTTTATAATTATAGATTGATAAATTTGAAGGTAAATATGCAATAGAATTATTTATTTATTTTTATTTATAAGTTGATAAAAATATTTATTTTTAGATATTTTAACTACAACTTACGTAACTTTCTTGAAAAAATAACCATTCAGATATTAAAAACTGGTAAATTCGCCTCTACCCAGAACTTCCATCAGACATACTTCCACTAACAATTACACTATATTCAGAAAACACAGTTTATATGACTAATAATAATAAACTTAATAAAGATCGTGTAATTTATTACATTTTTTTTGGAATTTGACACGATTTAAGCCCAAGAACCACGATTTCTTAATTCGCCAAAGCCGTGAAAACTTACGTTTTATGTTACCCGCCATTTTGTTTTAGAATAAAATTGTATCAGTTTTTTAGTGATTTACACTTGATTTTTGTGCAATAATTCACGTTAATGGGATAAGTAGTTTTTTGGTACTTAAATTTTTAAACATTTCATTCGGCGGCCATTTGGATTCCCAATAATACCAACTCACATGACCGAGCAAGGCGGAGCCAATTATATTATAACTGTCAACAAGCTGTTTGGTAGAAATGAAAATAGAAAATTTCTATTTGAAACTATTTATGCTTTATTTGTCTCTATTTAAAAGTAATTAAAACTATTAACTTCTATTTAAATGTATATATTTTTTTTAAATATATTTATTTCTCTTTATACGTATTTAATTATATTTAAATATATATATATATATATATATATATATATATATATATATATATATATATATATATATATATATATATATATATATATATATATATATATATATATACATATTTTTTTTTTCTGAATTTGTACACCTATTTATGAAGGTACCTTCCTCTCGGTAACTTCTAACCTCGCGCTTGTGATTTATAGACCAACGGAGAGTTCCCATTTCAGCTGCATATTCCTTAAGGATTCGGCGAACGAATAAGCAATTTCAACTTATCGGAAACAAATAAAATCGATTTGCAACAAGAGTTCAATTAAAAGTTTTAAAATTTACTGCTGGCCCTGTAAAATGCGGCGGTAAGGTAAAAATTGGGTTGTCGGAAAGTTTTGGGGAAAGCGATCGCAAAAACTTACAGCCACGGTAAAGTTGGTAATCTGAAGAGATGAACGGATGATCGGCAAAATGGAAGACGCTGAAAAAAAACTGGAAAGCAATTAAAATTTGCTTTGATTTCAAACTTGTATATTCATAATGCTTTTTGTCCTGTATCAATGAAACGACCGGCAAGAATCTTAAAATAAATTAAAAATTAGGGAATAACAAAGGTAAGATAAAGCAAAAAATTATTGTTAATTAAGTTTGTTTTGAATGGTTCGATCTTGAAATCTTCAAAAAGTTTATTTATTCTCTTGGAAAGTCCGTTTTAAGTTTGTCACTCTGCTGTAACAAATCAATGTTTGTTTGTCTCTTAATGTAGTTTTTTTAGGATTGTTCTACGTAACTGAACACGGATATATATTTTTTATCAAGCCTTAGTGGTTACTTAAAAAAGTAGGGTTTTTCTTTTATTACATTGAATTTATTAAACAAGAGGTGACTTAAATCAATAAAAATTCTTGCTAGTTCAGGTCAACCTATTATGTTTTACAGATTACACAATTAAATTTTTCAGAAGTATTTATAAGCAAAATTGGTCTGCATGTTGGTAAATGATTAATAGACCTCTGATGAAACCTAGGACCGGACTTATTTAAAGCGTTTGACACAATTAATCATGATTAAACTTCACAATATCGAAAAATCTCCAATCTAGTTGTGAAAATTGCCCATTTTTACCTTGAAAACAGAGGACTACACAGAAAACGCTTCGTTTTCGAGATATATGGTTTCAAAATTTTTATATTTTTTAGTTTTTTTGATACATCTCATACATTTTTAGAGATTTTTAAATGGTACACGTACCAGTAATTAGCATGAAAGCATACCACTACCTCGAAAGTACTAGTAACTAGTATGTGCGTGCTAATGGCACGCAAAATGAGGAGGGGGCGGTCGGGGTAAGAAAAAAAATCTGTTTGTAAATGAACCCTCATGGAACACCTTCCACAATTGTGTACGAATTATGAGCATGTGTTTATTTTATCTCTGTATTCCAGTCAGTGATAATGCATGCATTTAATCTGCATAATTAAAAGAACGCTTTATCACTGGCAAATGTATTCATTTCATAGGGCATGCTATTACAAAATAGGGTAGCTGCTGGCAACAAAGCATGCTTTTTCTGGCATGTGTATTCCCGCAATAAATAAAATAAAATTAATACCTTTAAATTGACTTTCATTGATATTCTGACAGAGATTAACCATTCTGGTTATATTTCTGATACAAAACATAAGTAATATTCTGCTTTTAGTTTTGCTGAAGACGGGGTTAGACTTTACCGGAAAATAAATATTTTTCAGTGTCGTTCCTCGGGTACCTTCATAGTGGACACAGAACTAAGACTTAATATTAAACTTCTAAAGTAAATAGATAAAGTTTTTTTTAATATTTTAATTTTATATTATAATTGTGGCCCAAAATCCCAAAAACATTTTTCTTCTTAAGGTCAATTTGGTCTCTTTGAATTTTCCATATTTTGCACCGTTTAATTACTTATCAATACTTTGCTAAATAACTTCTAAACGGTAGAAAATATATAAAAAATAAAAACTCGAGAGAAAAAAAAGTTACACAACAGAACTAAAATTTTGGCTTTATTGTAAATATGGCCATGGATGTGGTAGCAAAAACGTCGGGAGGGTTAAAGGTGTCGTCTAGGGTGTCGTAATCCCTATAAAGATAACAAAACTTAAACTTATTACTTTATTGACACTAGTCATAGTTTGATATATTGCAGGCATATGCTGGGATCCTTGAAAGGCACATCCAATTACTTCTTGTTTTGGGGCATCTCAGGTAAAATATTGACAAGATCAAGAAATGATTACTTCGTGTTTGGGTAGTTGAAAGTCTGTTAAGGTTCAGGTAGGGCGATTTCTAAAGTTTTTCACCACAATACAAAACAAGCGGAAAACAATCTTGGCAAACCTTAATATTAATACCGACCAATATCATCTGACCACGGTCCCATAACCAAAGCAAGTTATTCAGGAAAACACGTTTGACGCCCTATAGAATTTTTAAATGTCAAGAAGTTATAAGTTGCTCCCTGAAACACTTCAGATACCAGTTTTCAGTTAAATCTGCACCAATGACCGAATTTCTCAGCAATGTTTTCGCCGCCATTTTGACTTTTTAAATGTTGACTAACAATTCAATAATTTGTTTTTTTTTAATAACCCGAAATTCCAATTTTCAGTCTAATCCGCACAAAGGACTAAGAATTCATAACTTAAACACCCCCAGATATTAATTTTTTACTCGAATCGGACCATAAATATTATTATTGTCCGCCATATTGAATCCGTCATTTTGAATTTGTTATACTTACATGAAAGTGTCAAATTGTATTCTCACTGGAATTGTATATAGTATGTATACTAGATTTGAAGTTAATCCATTATGGGTGAAAACTCCGTTACTAGATTTGAACTAGACAAAATATATTGCTGGTCAAAGTTCGGAAGATCTATCATTTCGAGATAAAATGAAATAAATAATATATCGGGTGATCACGCCCCCTTTTTTCTTTGCTTGTTAAAATATCAATTTGAAATGTTTTGATCTTGTATGGGACACTATGTGTCAACTTTTAACCTGCGTTTGACAAATTTATTTACTTCCGGTTATAACGGTTTAAAGTGACGACATCTACGAATTTTTAAATGAAATCACCCGAATTTGTGATCCATTAGCGTCCACTGTACTCAGTTACATCCACCTCAAACTGCTTAGGTGGTGCCATCTATTATCAAGTTTTTGAAGGACCCAACAGTTTTATAGAGCTAACAAGGTTACTAAAACAGTTTTCTACCACAGCAATTTGGATTAAAGTCGACTTGTGGCGTTGTACACGGTAATGAATATGGCCATTCGTGCGTGAACTTGCGGCTTAGCGTAGTGATTATACATATTTTCAAATAATCCAGTTATATTGAGTAGTATTTTCAATTTTACTGGATATTATTTAACTATCATACCTCAGGAAAAGGTAAGTCATACCACATATAGATATTTCGTCATGCTGAGTTTGCAATGTATTCATAAACATAGCTGTACTCAATTGAGTACACTGGGCAAAAGTGTAAGCTCTTGATTTTTTTTCAGGTATTTTGTAAAATCATACAATGGAGCTTGGATTTGACGTAGATAGCCCCGCAATATCCTCTTCAGCGTTTTATGGCCGTAAGAAACTACCAAATTTAGATACCGCTGCAGATTTTGCTGCTTCGTGTAGCAATAACAATATTGATATCGTTATTTTGCTCCCAAATCCAGACCCAATGACGGACGAAAAAGACCTTGATGATGATAATCTTAATTCCACAGATTTTCCTCGGGACGTTCCTGGTATGTTAGAAGTTTTCGTGAGACCCTTAGATAATGCAAGAGAAAATGTATCAAACTCGGATTCAGAATGGGATGATAGCGACAGTGAGACTCTGGAGCATCTGAAAGAGCTGAACGGGTCATTGAAGAGTTGAAACTTCTTAGTCCAAAAGATATATTCGAAAAAATGATTGACGATAAAATTTTACAACATATTGTAGACCAGACAAAACTTTACCCCTGCCAAAAAAAAATTACCATTTATTTTAACTAACAACCGAAGAACTCAAAAATTTTCTTGGTATACTGTTTTTAACTGGTTATCATAGGTTGCCAAGAGAGCGTTTGTACTGGTCACTTGATGATGACCTTCATGTAGACATTATTTCTAGGAGCATGTCTAGAAACTAGTACTTGGAAATAAAAAAAATATTTGCATATAAATGATAATACGCAAATAAATGATGATCGAATGTTCAAAATAAGGCGACTTATGGATATGCTGAACACGAATTTCCAGCAATGGAGATTTTTCTATGAAATGTTATCTATAGATGAAGCCATGGTCAAATACTATGGTCACCACTCTGCCAAACAGTTCATCAGAGGCAAACCTTGTCGGTTTGGTTTCAAAAATTGGTCTCTCTGCAGTTCAACTGGATACTGTTATGCGATCGACACTTATTGTGGAAAATCAAATAAGAAAGATGATATTCAGCTTCCCTTGGGTTCAAAGGTTGTATTGTCACTACTAAAGCACGTCCCAGTACCCAAGGATCACATAACTTTTTTGACAATTATTTTACAAGCATATCCTTATTGAGTAACTTGAGAGAACAGGGGTTCAGGGCAACCGGGACATTGAGACAAAATAGAACAGAGAAATGTCCTTTGCTGCCTGTGAAAGAGATGGAAAAAATGAAAAGGGCAGTCCACAACAGCTCATTTGATACCAGAGTAGATGCGAACGATCAAGCGGTAAATAATTATCGGATCGCTGTTCTAGGCAAAAAATAGTATTGGGTTCTCTTTACCTCTATGTTAAATACAGCATTAGTTAACGCATGGAAACTACATCAAATGGTATCAGAAGATAAAATGGACTTATTACTTTTCACGAGATATATAACAAGACATTATCCTAGGTTTTTCACGAAAGAGAACCCGAAATCTAGAAATACCAGTAGCATTCTGCCAAGCATCGATCCACTCCGCTGCCGTGTATGTCATGCTCGCATAAGATGGCAATGTAAAAAATGTGTTATTACTTTATGTGTTGAAAAAGAATGTTTTATAAAAAATAAAACTTTATGTGCCCAGTGTACTCGCTTGAGTACACCTCTTAATTTTTTTCAAAGCCTAGTTTTTTTTCTTTTTATCGTAAGTATGGGTTATTTGTAGGTATTTGAACTAATTTGAAATAAAAATTATATAATATTTAATCTAGTTTCATTTTGGGCGTTAATGGGTTAATATTCCGATAAAGCTTAAATTTCTCTAAATGTCGGTTTTTAGCTTTTAGAAACCGGATAAAAATGGCGGTGCTATAAGCATTTGTTTTGTTTTGCATAGTTGACCATGCCACAAAATGTATTGCAAATTTAGGCTCCTAATTCAAGCTTGATTAGTAGCGTAACGAAGGAAAATTGCATTTAAAACAAAAATTGACTTAACTATTTTGTTATAAAATAAAATAATTTTACTATTATTCAACAAAATTAACAGAAAAAAGATGTTTTTATGTTTGGACACAATTATTTAAAAACCCAAATGTCTACAATAATTTTTTATTGCATTTATTGTTAAAAAAATGAACTGCCTTAGTAACTAATTTTAACATTTTTGAAAATGAACCATAAATAACGTAATTATCTGCATCTTTTATTTTAAGACTCTGCTTATATTCAGACCGACAATAAAAATTTAAATCATTAGAGACAGCTCCATTTAAAAAAAAAATTAAAATCAATCGCTAAAGCAATTCAGTATTAATTAAAAAAATAAACAAAAACATATTGTTAATATTTTGGTTTTAAAAACAAATGGTTCCAAAAATTAAAAAAACTGAACAAAAAATTTGTGTGAATAATTTTAAAAAAATATTTCAAGAAATATTTTTTTCAAGAAAATTTAGGCAGTTTTTGTATTAAATGCAATTTTGCTTAGTTACAGTACTTACTAAGCCTAAATGTGGAGTCTAAAATTGCTTTAATATTTGGGGCATGGCCAACTATGCAAAATAAAACAAATACCTACAGCTCCGCCATTTCTCGTACGATTTCAAAAATCTTAAAACAAGCAGAAAGTGAGCAAAACTGTCAAACTTGGATTAAAAGTTGACAAATTGTGTCTCATATAAGATCATTTCGAAATGATATTTTAAAAAACAAAGAAAAAAAAGGGGTGCGTACATTAGTTCGTGGTCACCCGGTATGTTATAGACGAACAACCAGCAAATAACATGACTTTACAAAAACAAATATTAACCTAACTCTGCAGCGTTACGACACTGGCCACTGGAGCGGATAGTCAAATAAAATTTATATTTACCTTAAAAAAACATTTCGCCACTGTTACTTCGCGGACACAGGCGACTAATTAATAATATTTTTTCTAGGATTCAGTACGCGAAGAAGCAAAAACCGCGACGACGCAGAATTAAAAACGAATTCAGAGGAAAGAGAAGTAAAATTAGCAAAAGAGTAAAAATTTAAAAAAAGCATTATGCCAATTATGCCGAATTATCTTTGACCCCCACTGATATTACTAAATTTTTTTTATTTTCTGATTCATGTGAAAGAAATTTTTAACCTTGGTAATATGTAATAATACGAAAAATAATATCTAATACGAAATTTACATTATCAGAGAGAATTTGTGTGCTGTTGATGTAGATTGTTTCTTAAAAAAAAACTCTTTTGGCTTGGGCACTTCACATACTGTCCACTGCATATCTAATCTCTTCTCGGTTTGCCTTGATTTATCGTAAAGGCATGTGTTTGGAATACAGTGTACCACCTAATTGGATTTACATATATCTAAGAATGTACCAGATGTATCTAAAAACCAACAAAATATTTTTTTAAGATTTTCACTATATATATATATATATATATATATATATATATATATATAGTAAAAATCTTAATCTTAAAAACATTGTTATTTTTCTAAAAAAAAAAAAATCATGGATTTTCATCACGTAACGGCCAACAGTATTCAATTTTCAACAAAATATTAATATTTTAACACCCTCGATCTCGAAAAAAAAAGCGTTTGCGGGCTCTGTTTACGTGACGATTTTTCATTTTTGTACGAGAAAATTACCTCCCAATGTTGAAATTAAAAACAAAACAAAATTCGAAATACTTTTTTGGAATATGAATTGCTGAGTTAATTATATTCACCACAACCAAACAAAAGTACGTAAAACAAAGCCCATGTTCCCATTGGAAATGGGCCAGATGAGGCCGATTATTGACATTCCAGGTGAATATTTAAAAAGAATATTTCAACAATTCGACGCCATAATTTTTCGATTCCCGTCAATAATGCCGTTATTTATTGGCGTCCGGAGACCGGGCGGATAATCAAATTCAAAACAGGACAATTTCGGTTAAACCGGGCCCGTTTACATATCTCGCTGCGATAACAAAAATCCGCAGAGCTCGAATAAATCCGGATCACCGAAATTGTTTATTATGCACCGCGTCCTATTGTGGACGCGTTTACTTTTTAAAATTTAATGGTGATCTCCCCTGTCTCAGTAAATCCCGTTGTAAATTCTAGAAAAAGTCACATGAAGTCCCTAATATAAAAGAAAGGCGGTCTGTTAAACGGCTTAGTTGAAGAAAAAAATGCTTTGGCTTGGTCCAGCTTTTAACTAATTTTTATTCTTTATGTAAACCGAATTTACGTTAGAAATTAGTTCCAAAAAATAACTTAACCTAATTGGACAGTAAACTCAAAATTGTATTTAAGTTATCTTCCTTCTTTATGGAAGAAGGGCAAGAAGTATTTCGAAAGATCAGGTCAAACTGTTTTAATATCCTTGAGACCATCGACAGCTCGTTCTTTATTTTTATACTTTTTGTATTTTTATTTTTATTTGTTTTACTTTTACCTTTCTAATTAATTTAGTAAGACCAAAGAAACGTAATTTTAAAACAACTTTTGGCATATTAAAACAACCAAATTATCAAAATATAAATACCTATATAGAATTCAAAGAGATATCTTCTCATCAGATAAAAAATATACAAATTAAATTTCTTACTTAGCTGCTGCCAACTGAAACACGTAAGGTGGAACTGCACGCAAAAAATGAAAACTCAGCAACAAGGTCTAGTCAAGTTCAAAGTAACTTGAAATTACGTATTAGAAAAAACTTCCTGCACGTCCAACCCTAAAAATGTATGCTATATATAGCCAATTTAAATTACATTTTGTTTAAAAATGGGTTCAAAAGCGTTCGAGCGCTGCAGAAGTACAAAGACGTGAGTACGATTTCAAATTTGCATTTATGTAGACAAAAGATCAATGCAGGGCGGTATAGAGTCATTTTGATGAAAAAAAATTATGAGGTGGAATTTGCGTCAAAAAATGGTAAAAAAATGGTTGTCGAAAATTTACAAATCTACTTCTATTTTTACCATTCTAGATTTCGTTTTGTAATAAAAATACATATTTCCCTATTAAAATCACATAAGAAATACCTCTTACAGTTTTAACATAATTTTGCAGAGGCGGAAGACTTGCAAATGATTTTTAATACTGTGTGCATTTACCCTTAACAAGCATTAATGTTCTTGCGAGAATCAGGATACTTAAAATATGTGCGCACCTTTTTTGTGTAGCTTTAATTGATAGATACACTAATAATCTATGGCACTTACGTATTTAATAGCAGATAACTTGGGTTGATTTTAAGGTACTATTTAAACACCAAAATATGACATTTAAAAAATCGTATTTGAATAGGGAAAATTCAGGACATTATTAAATGAAATCTGGCATTTTGTTCTAATTCGGATTACAAAAAGAAGAAAGATAAAACCCTATTTTGATTACAATGCCTTTGTGCATCATTTACAGTAGACTACTTAAATACTTTACTATTTCTAAAATGTTAAAGCACTAAACACTATCAATACAATAATTTTGATGCTGATATATACAAGGCAATTAAAGAAGATATTTTCCGAATTAGAATTACACAGACAGAAAATATTGAAGTTGGATGCAATCCGGTACGAGAACGACAGTAACCTAACACCAACGTTAGACATGCCGAACTTGATAATACACCAATAATCATTTTGAAAACTCCATTTTGAGCACGTACCTCCATAGAAAATATACCGGGCAACAGCGACTTAAAACGGACGCTACATTCGTCAAACTAACTTTGCTGTTAAAATATTACTTTTCTAAGAACAATAATACGTCCACCTTATTGGTCAATTGATTATCGAATAGTATTCCTCGAACAGTTTGTACTTAGACTGCTTAGACAGATTCCTTTCCAACAGAGATATTTCTAGTGGTTAATGACCATTCGATTTTCACAAAATCAACGCAGGCGTTTTACCGGATTGAGTATTGGTACCTACTCTATTACTCCTACATATCAATGATCTGCTTTCTTCTACCATCATTCCTTTTCACAGCTATGCTACCAATAGTACACTCTATTGTAACATAATTTCCCAAACCTCTTTCCAAGACTGAAATTAATGATAGGCGTAAAGTAATGACTTTATCTCTAACCGAGAACCTCATTAAAATCGTAGAATGGGGAGCAAATGAGCTTGTCCATTTTAACACCTAAGACACAATCAGGTTTACTATCTCACAAATGATCTCTGAATACCCATACCGTTTAAACTAATAATTAGCATAGTTGGTATCACTTTTTCAGCTGACATGATTGCACCTCCTCAATTGCCTCAACAACCGCGAAGAGTTTGGGTTTCCTTTTCCAAGCTCGAAAATAATTTTCTTCTACCAACTTGTATACCCTTTACACTTCGCAAATTAGGCACTCCTTCAATCTTTGCCTCTATCAAAAGAAGGGCTATTCGCATTACCGATATTCCAAATATCACAAGGAAGCTCGCATCACTAAGGCATCGTCGAATTGAGGGCAATCTGTCTATGTTTTACAGATACTACCACGAATTTTGTTTGATGAATAGTCATCTATTATACCTTCTTTAGTCATTCCTGCCAGGGAGACACGAGCATAGATTCACATGCATGCCACACAATCCAATTCCAAACACTAAGGACCGCTCACTTTGTTGTCCCCGAGTGTCCTGATTATGGAATGTATTGCCAGCAAAAACCTTTCCCTAAACTTCAAGTATTTACATCCCGCATCAATAAACTTTTCCCCTCTTCTTTTAAAGAATCCACTGTACTTAGGCCTTCGTGGTCTGTTCATAGATAAAAAAAAATCAGAACCGTTTCGAAAATTATCAAGCAATAAATTACTTAAAGTAAAACTGGTGTCAATGCATAGCCGAAAATTAGCCCAAGAACCATCAAACTGATTTGACATCAAACTTTATATTGTGATGATTTGGGAAATGTTGATTTTTGTCAAATTTCCTGCTTCAAACTGGACAAGCCGGTCACTTTTACTTTGAATACATTATATAATCAATAACTCTTCATTGTGTATATAATGTTATAGTTTTTATTGGACATAGTGAATGTGTAAAATCTTAACAGCGGTTCTACTGAAAACTTTGCATTTTTAATTGCAAACTTGGCAAGAAAGCACTTACCTGTGTAAGGTAGAAATCAGTTAAAAAATAAAGAAGTTTTTATCTTCAGAATTACTACTTTAGTTTTCGCTAAATCTTCTAACCTATCTGTATATTCTGGGAAAATCGCTTTGCTAATCCTGGGTTTACGCCTTGCCTTTAAGGCAGTTGTCGAAGTATATATAAAAACTTTGATTTAGGGTAAAATAAAAAGAGCACGTTTCTAAAAAGCCTCCATTTTTTGCATTATCGAAAACAAAGTCCTAAAAGCTTTTTTAACTTTTAAAAGGAAATTAATTAGTACTACTATAACAAAAGATAATGTTTTTAAAGAAAAGTAATTAAAATTTACTAAAACATAGCATAGTGTATTTTAGTACAACCTCTCGTGCGAAATAAAACCTTAATAATTTTTAATCGGAAATTTCAACGGCATAATAAGATTTTACCCTGTTTGAAATCTGGCAGACAATGTAGCATTTTGACTAAACTCATTGATCGTACTTGCATTGTCTTTATTTGTTTGATTTCACACCATTTCGAATCAATCGATTTTTTTAGGTGTAAAATGAGTTTTTTCACAGTTTCATTACTGCAACTGAAACAAGGTTATGGGGGTTAGTTAGCCCCAAAAATTTCAGACTGATCACCGTTGCCGCGTTCTACATTTTTTTCTCACCTCTGCACTGCGTGTATCCTTTAACCTAACCAATAAAAACTATATTTAATTGAGGAGCAACTACCAGCTCTTTAAGCCACTTCCATACACATCATGTGACTATTTAAACTCTTCAGATAAAGAAATGATTGCCTCCTGTTTGTATAGATTCGGTATAGATTGTCGCTTGTTTGTCCAGGTAATCTAGAGACAGAATCTAATTTTATTGTAATTAACGAAAAAACTGCCTACTTCAATTCTAATGAATTGGTACTTCCACCCTGATAATATACTTCTGTGTCTGCTATGTAATCCCCCTTACCATTAAGGCATATTAGCCCTATGACCCTAGGTTCCGAAAAACATGTTCAGATGACATGACTTCCATCAGTATGTTGTTCTGGAATACTCCAAAATTACTTATCCGATTGAATTTTGTTCAAAAATTAAGGGACACATGAGGATAGAATTGTAACATTTTGGTAAAAATCAAATATGGAGGAACAAAAAGGGGTCTAAAATGATAAAAAAAATCATTATTAAGAAACTAATTATCCAACAGATCTCTAATTTACAGAAAATTATATACAGAGGGTAAAATTTTGGTGTGAAGCCATTATGGCCGTATCTAAAAAAATATTTAGTGAGAATCCAATACGGTAAAACAAAATGTTTAAAAAATAGTAAAAATTTAATTTTCTGAAATAAAACCTTTTTATGGAGGAAAATAATAAATCAAATGATTTATTTTTTAGAATATGTAAATGAGTTATGAAAAATAAAAAAATAATAATATGAAAATATTAAAGTTAAAAGCAAATAAAAATAAAAGATATATTGAGATTGCGCGGAACTTCCCTCATTAGAAATCCTTCCATTTAAGGGAAAGAAAGATGATATAATTTGTTTGTTCACTTTCCTTAATAAGAGAATTTACCGATTTTTTACAATAATTTTCAAACATTTTATTAGGTCGCCATTTTATTCCGCCATAATGGATTCGTATCAAAATCTTCCTATTTTATCTCTTTGTTGCACTGGATTCATTTATAAAAATTGAAGTCAAACAGATAAGTAATTTAACTTATTTTGGACACAGCCTAAGTTGCACACCTCGAACGATAATAAAACGTTGAAATAAATCAAACAGACAATTTCACAAAGCAATCACAGCGCCCAAATTAAGTTCTGCTAATGTCAAAAGCGATTAATAAATTGTTAATACTATTGGGGAAAACTTTATTATCTATAATTAAATTTTATCCCGTACGAACGGGACGTCCTCGATTTCATTTTATACCCATTTAATTAGCGTGCAGCCATTTTGGACTTTATTGGATGGCAATTACGTTGGATTCGGTGTCGATAAAGTCGTCGGTATCCGGATTTACGGCTATTGGCCCACTAAAACCTTTCCATAGGGAAACACATTAAACATTGTGCCATTACACAATTTCTGCATGCTCGATTTTGGCCGAACAATCGATTGGACGATTTAAATATAGAAATTAATCACTTCAATAGAAAAGTCCCACGGTTTAGTTACTTCTAGGTTATTATTACTTCACAGTTAATAAAGTCGGTCCAGTAGCGTAACGGAAGACACGCAATGAGCCCCTATTAAAAACAAGCAAGTAAAAAAAGTTTTAACGAATTTTAACAATAAAAAACTTAGCTGGTCAACAATATCAATCCACTGGGCAAATAATATGTAGATATAAATAAAAGTAGGAATACAAATGCTAAGTATAAAATTTTCTCCATTAATTTTTATGCTATTAATAACATTAATTAATATTAAACATTTTTGGTTTGCCAATTTTTCACCAAATGACTTAGTAAATTTTGTATGATTTATTACCCACTTTTTTTTTGAGGCACAGATGGCTAAGAAAATGTGTATCTTAATATTTTTGATAAGAGCCAGGATATATTTATTATGATAGAAATATAACGAGCATTTAAAAAAAAAGTTACATTAATCACTGGTATAGTTTGAGCTAGCAGAAATCTGCTATAACCGTTCTTTTTTCATTCCCGAGGCATACATATTTCTGTTACTGATGAAACAAGTTATTACGAAATTCTTACAAAGTTATTTTGAAATTTTCATGAACCAAGCTTAAAAACCTTTGGAAATTCTTAGATAAAGTAGTCCTTTTTGATGTCCAAAATTTAAATAAAGGAATAAAGACTAAACTGCACCCTTTGACTTCAAATAAGCGATATGTTTAAGTTATTAAACTGGTTAAACAATAAGGACAAATCTTATTTAAATATTAAAAAAAAAAACAAATTTGTATGACTATAAAGGTCTAACTATTTTTTTTATACCTAATCGTCATCCCATCATATTTCTTTGGTACAGACAATATCTTAGTAACCTAAAAGCAAAAACAATTTTCAGGATATATTTTCCAAAAATTTCAAGTGTGAGGCAATAATTTTTACTAAAACACATATTCTATAAATAATTCTTTTAAAATTATTTGGTTTTTTCAACCCAAGCACCCACTGTTTACAGTGGCGTGCAGAAAGTTGAAATATAGGAGTTTCCACACATCTGTGCTCTGTAAAGATTATAGTATTTTTTTAATACAACGGTGGATAATCTTCCATAAACAAAATAAGTAAAATAAGTAAATTATGCTCTCGAAACGGTTTTGCAATTTTTTAAGATATTCACCATAGGGGTACATATTTTCTATAATTAAATACGTGCATAGTGATCGTTTATTTTTTAAGGCTACCTTATTTCGGAATTTGTAAGTATTATAATTCTGGAAAGATAAATTTCTCATGAAAATAAGAAAAACACATTTATAGGTCCGAAAAGCTTGGTTTTAGAGATACATGGTGTTAAAATGTAAAAATATTTTTTCGTTTTTTTTTTGTTATCCCTCATACATTTAAGATAATTTCCAATTTCCATGGCTTCTCTGATTATTCTGGTCTTATAATGTTCTATATTGGCAATCTTCCTGCACCCATCGAAATTTATTTTGTGGCTGGTTTCCTGTTGATGTAGGAATAGAGCTGGGGTTGTTTGTATGTTTCTGACACTAAAAGTGTGCTCTTCCACTCTTGCTGATATTCGCCTGTTAGTTTGCCCCATATATCTTTTCATAGACCTGCAGGCACGGAATGCTGTATACTCCGTGATTTTCCAGTTTGATTTTATCTTTTGGGTTTCCAAGTAGTTTGCCTATAGTTGTTTGTGGCTTGGGTTCCGATTCTGTCTGTTGAGCCTTTTACATATGGTTAGACTACTTGCTGCCTTTCTGGTCCATAATTTTTGTTGTTCGTTGTGCATTAATAGCTTTCTCTATGGAGCGATTTGTATAGTCATTTTGCTCTAAAGCAGTGTTTCAGTTAATAGCACGGATATTAGGGTATTAGCCACAGCTTGAATTTGTCCTGGGTGATAATGCGATCTTGCATTTAAATATCTGTCTATATGTGTTGGTTTTCTATACTCCGTGTTTTCGAAATGTGCGTTAAGCAATGTTGTGACCAGAACATCTAAAAATGGAAGTGTATTGTTTTCTTCTAGCTCTAGAGTAAATTGTATTCTCGGATGCATTGAATTTACGTGAGTCAGAACATTTTCGAGCTCTGTATGACCATATTGCTATATAATTATTATGTCTTCCACATAACGAATCAATAATTTGGGCTTCAAAATTGCTTTCTCAAGAGCTTCTTTCTCGAAGTATATCATAAATAAATTCGCGACTACTGGAGCAGCATTTATATGCTCATACACTGAATGAAAAATAAGTATTTTTAAGGCAATGCTCTGAGAGTTGAATTATAAGTGCCTGGAAATCCTCGATTATAGCAATCCTGTCCAATGCTTTGTCGATGGAAATATTGAGATACAACGACTGACATCTAGGCTTGCTAATCGATATCGGAAGTGTTAGTGACTGCAAAGCTTCCTATATATATGTATATATATATATATATATATATATATATATATATATATATATATATATATATATATATATATATATATATGTGTTTTCATTCCGGGTGTACATCCGTTCACTACTGTCGTTCTGAAAAGAACAGTTTTGTTGACGTTTCGCCAAAATCACATTTGGCATTTTCGAAGCTTTCTTTCTCGCGTCCGAATAGAGACTGAAGTGTTGGTGACTGCGACGCTTCCTTTTATACCCCCACTCGGGGCCGAAGGTTATATCTGCGCAGGCGTTGGTCGTTTTTTATGTTTTCCGGCTGGTGCTGTTGTTGTTGCGCTAATTGCGCTTGAGTTTTTGCGATTTCAGATTTGTCGATTATTGTCTTCCATACTGTTGGTAGTTTTAATGATTCGTCCCTTTTATTCAAATCACCTGGTTTTTCAATTTCTATGGCTTCTCGGATTATTCTGGTCTTATAATGTTCTATATTGGCAATCTCCCTACACCCATCGAAATTTATTTTATGGCCGGTTTCCTGATGATGTAGGAATAAAGCTGAGGTTGTTTGTTTATTTCTGATGCTGAGTTTATGCTCTTCCACTCTTGCTGATATTCGCCTGTTAGTTTGCCCTACGTACAACTTTTCACAGTCCTGGCACGGAATGCTGTACACTCCGTGGTTTTCCAGTTTGATTTTATCTTTTGGGTTTCCGAGTAGTTTACCTATAGTTGTTTGTGGCTTGTGTATTGTTTGTATGTTGTGTTTCCTCAGAATTCTTCCGATTCTGTCTGTTGTGCCTTTTACATATGGTAAGACTACTCGTTGCTTTCCCGGGTCATATTTTTTGTTGTTCGTTGTTCGGGAAACCTGTGCATTAATAGCTTTCTCTATGGTGCGATTTGTGTAGCCATTTTTCTTTAAAGCACTAGATACTACCTTTAAGTTCGTTTTGTCTCGTCTGTGTTTCAGTTAGTCGCACGGATCTAGATATTAGAGTATTTGCCACAGCTTGAATTTGTGCTGGGTGATGATGTGATTGCATTTAAATATCTGTCTGTATGTGTTGGTTTTCTATACACGGTGTATTCGAAATGTCCGTTATGTAGTTTTGTGACCAAAACATCTAAAAATGGTAGTTTGTTGTTTTCCTCTAGCTCTAGAGTAAATTGTATTCTGGGGTGGATTGAATTTACGTGAGTCAGAAATTTTTCGAGCTCTGCAAGACCATGTTGCCATATAATAAATATGTTATCCACATAACGAATCCATAATTTGGGGTTTAAACTTGCTTTCTCAAGAGCTTCTTTCTCGAAGTATATCATAAATAAATTCGCGACTACTGGTGATAGCGAGGACCCCATTGGAGCACCATCCATTTGTTTATACATTTGCCCGTTGAAAGAAAAATAAGTTTTTTTGAGGCAATGCTCCGAGAGTTCTATTATATGTGCCTGGAAATCCTCGTTCATAGCAATCTTGTCCAATGCTTCGTCGATTGGAATACTGGGATATAACGATTTGACATCTAGGCTTGCTATGATATCGTTTTTTTCAAGGACGATATCTCGTATAATTCGAGTGAAATGCTCCGAGTTTTTTACAAATGAATCAGCTTTTTCTACAGTTGGTTGCATAATTTCAGAAAGGTATTTCTCCAGTTTTTGTAGCGGCGAATTAACAGCACTAACAATTGGTCTGATAGGCGCCCCTGGTTTGTGTATGTTTGGTAAACCATAGAGTTTAGGACATCTGCTCGACTTTTCCCGTGGTATGATTTTTTGTTGAATTTCGGGGTTTATTGGTGAACTTTTTATTTTATTTTTAGTTGTTTTTTCTCGGTACGTTGTCGGGTCCCTTGGAACAGGCCTATAACAATTGTCTTGTAGGATATCCTGCATTTTTTGTACGTAATCTTGAGTATTCATAACCACAAATTTCTGACTCACGTAAATTCAATCCACCTCAGAATACAATTTACTCTAGAGCTAGAGGAAAACAACAAACTACCATTTTTAGATGTTTTGGTCACAAAACTACATAACGGACATTTCGAATACACCGTGTATAGAAAACCAACACATACAGACAGATATTTAAATGCAAAATCACATCATCACCCAGCACAAATTCAAGCTGTGGCAAATACTCTAATATCTAGATCCGTGCGACTAACTGAAACACAGACGAGACAAAACGAACTCAAGGTAGTATCTAGTGCTTTAAAGAAAAATGGCTACACAAATCGCACCATAGAGAAAGCTATTAATGCACAGGTTTCCCGAACAACGAACAACAAAAAATACGAGCCGGGAAAGCAACGAGTAGTCTTACCATATGTAAAAGGCAAAACAGACAGAATCGGAAGAATTCTGAGGAAACACAACATACAAACAATACACAAGCCAAAAACAACTATAGGTAAACTACTCGGAAACCCAAAAGATAAAATCAAACTGGAAAACCACGGAGTGTACAGCATTCCGTGCCAGGACTGTGAAAAGTTGTACGTAGGGCAAACTAACAGGCGAATATCAGCAAGAGTGGAAGAGCATAAACTCAGCATCAGAAATAAACAAACAACCTCAGCTTTATTCCTACATCATCAGGAAACCGGCCATAAAATAAATTTCGATGGGTGTAGGGAGATTGCCAATATAGAACATTATAAGACCAGAATAATCCGAGAAGCCATAGAAATTGAAAAACAAGGTGATTTGAATAAAAGGGACGAATCATTAAAACTACCAACAGTATGGAAGACAATAATCGACAAATCTAAAATCGCAAAAACTCAAGCGCAATTAGCGCAACAACAACAGCACCATCCGGAAAACATAAATAACGACCAACGCCTGCGCAGATATAACCTTCGGCCCCGAGTGGGGGTATAAAAGGAAGCGTCGCAGTCACCAACACTTCAGTCTCTATTCGGACGCGAGAAAGAAAGCTTCGAAAATGCCAAATGTGATTTTGGCGAAACGTCAGCAAAACTGTTCTTTTCAGAACGACAGTAGTGAACGGATGTACACCCGGAATGAAAACACATTGTATTTTTCCATCCGTGAAGGAGTAAAAATCAATATATATATATATATATATATATATATATATATATATATATATATATATATATATATATATATATATATATATATATATATTATGTATATATATATATATTTATGTATATATATATATATATATATATATATATATATATGTATATATATATATATATATATATATATATATATATATATATATATATATATATATATATATATATATATATATATATATATTATATATATATATATATATATATATATATATATATATATATATATATACATATATATATATACGTCAATAATTAAATTATTTATTTAGCCAAATAAATATTTTTCCCATTTCCCATATGCGTTATGACCATAAATAAGCTGTATATGTATGGAGATTTTGCTAAATAACTTTCGAATGATGCAAGAATCTAAAAAATCAAAAAGTTACAGAACAGAATAAGGAATTTGACTTTAATGTAAAAACGGCCAGTAAAGTTCTAGTAAAAAGTTCTAAACGGTTAAAGAGGTCAAAATCAAAATAAAAATAACACCCTGTAGATTTGTTTGGTCGCTTTATTAACATTAGTCCTATTAATACAAAAATAAACGAACCAAATCTGATTTAAAAATATCTAGAAAAGCACAAGGTAAAGTGCGGGACACGGAATAAAACCGGGCGGAGTCAACCAGTTTAGAAAGGTTGGCCAAGAAATCTCTTTAAACCAGTGGTGTCCCGTCGTTCTTTAAATAATATGGCACTCCCTTTTGACTATACGCACTTCAGATAATTAAAAAATGTAACTATGCTTAATGAACTTTTATCTATATTTGTCTATTTTCTTTCGTGTACCGCACTTCTATGTCTCTTTTGTGTTGCAAAAACGGCGAACTTTCGAATTTTAAAATTATTTAATTTTGATTTTTCTTGATCGATTTACCTATAAATATATTTTTTCTTGAGTTCTGTCATTAACGGTTCCTGGGCTACTACCTACGTCCACTATTATTGGACCACCCAGTATAATGATACACGATTTATAAGTCCAGATTTTACAAGGGCAGCCAGCATCAGATCCAGTCAACGAGATTTATCAAAATTTTAATTTATGCAGTTCGACTTTGGGCTACTCGGGTATGCCAAAAGTGGCCGTCTGTCTCAGTTGTCATATTACCTTATACAGGGGCCGTCATTGTGAAGTACTATAAAGGACGTTTCCTAATTGCGTGCTTATGTTAAAGGGGGTGTTTTTATGTCCTAAAAGTCTTAACTTTTGAGATACTGGATGGTAAAGTTTAAAAAGAAAAAATTTTTTTTCATCCCAATTCTGATGCCATTGTAGATAACTGCATGAAATTTGATACACGTCTTCTATGCATTAAGGAGCATATGAATTTACCCAGGTTAATTACATATGCACGCCACTGGTAGAAATTTCAAAAATTGATTGTTAATAAAAAATGCCCTTTTATGCATAAAAGACGTGTATCAAATTCCATACAGTTATTTATCTATAATAGCATTAGGATTTTAAAAAAATGTTTTTTTAAAACCCTGTATCTCCAAAGTTAAGACTTTTAGGTTCATATTAAACTTTTTTCTTAAAAAGGTCCAAGAATCACCCCCCTTTAACATTAGCACGCAATTAGGAAACGTATTAGTAATTCACAGTGACGCCTTCTGTACAAAGTAATATGACAGACGGACACAAACGGTCACTTGTGGCATACCCGAACAGCACAAAGTCGAATTGCATAAGTTAAAATTTTGATAAATCTTGTTCACTGGAATCAGTGCTGGCTCCCCTAGTATAACTACATTGATGTGTTAATTTTGGAAAAATATTAGTTCTGTAGTTTTTCAAATATTAATTGCAATATTAGATATTTTTTGACACCCGGTATTGAAAAGAAAATTAATTATTTTGAAGCAATTTATTGATAGCTACTTTATGAACAATTTTACAAATATATGAAAAAAAACTAATCCATTTTTGAAGTTGACGGCTGTGATTCTAATAGTTCGATTCAGCCTTAAAGGTAATTGAAAAGACCGTATTTTCTCCTAATTGTTCAGTTTAAGCCACGATATCATATGAGCTTTTGTAGTTGCCTTCTTCTCGAGCAACCACTTTTCAATATTATTTCTATTCATCTGTCCATGATAGTCTCCAGTTGTTAGTCCCGAGAGAAAAAAAAGCAGCACCTGGAACAAATCCGGCTTCTGAACCAGCATGAACTATAATAAAGCGACTACTAGAGCGGATTCCCTGAACAACACCTGTAACACTTTCACTTTGCCATCATTTGTTCACTGTCATATCATTATCTACCCAGCTTTCGTCTAGATACACAATATTGCGTCATTCTTGCCTATATTGCCTTACAGTTGATAGATATTTCACCCGACAGTGAAAAACCATTTGATCGTAAAAGCCGATTTAAGATTTTATACCCGTACGGAAAATCTATTTTGTTCTTTACAGCACGAAGTAGGGGTTTGTAGGTCGGAAGCTTCTTCAAGTTTATATAAAAATCCTCTATTGTTGCTAGTGTAAAATGCAGCGCGTTCTGTTCGTTTTTCAACTGGAATAGTCAAACTGTTATTTTCAGCTTCTCTAGTACAGGCCTCGCAATAATTTCACGTGCACCGCTTCGAATTGTTTTTCCTTTTTTGCTCGCCATCGTTTCTTCGAAATAATAATTCAAATTCAACGCAACGCATTTATATAGAAATGAAAACAAATGCTCGAAATGTATAGGCGCCACTGGAAATAGCTAGAACCTTCTAGAGGCAAGTGCATGGAGACTCTAGGCACATCCCAATTACAAGTGGGCCAGTGCAAAATTTACTAAATCCTCGATTAATTTTCCCTACCGCTTAGCTAGCTCACTTTATAGGTGAAGCGGCAAACTATTACAACAAATAAAATAACATGAAATTTATTTGCGTACACAAATTTTACTTTTCCGTTTGCTTAAGACTATGAACCTTTATTTTAAGGACCGTCCGGTTTTCTTTGGTGCCCCGCACTTTAGTGATACCGCAGAATTCGAAGATATGTGACCACACCTTTATTTTTTGAGGAAACTGGATATGTCCTTCAAAAAATTCATGGGGTTTTCATCACTCCAATATCTACAATTTTGAGTGAAGGCTTTTACATTCAGGAAAGAGGTTCTCTCATCACTAAAACAAATATAGCCCAGATAATTGGGATTTGCTGTGATCCTTTCTGTCTCGCAAAACTTTAGTCGCCTGTCAGGGTCATTTTCGGTTAATACCTAGACAATTCTCATTTTATAAGGATAGACATTTATTGTATTTTAAAATATTCTTAAATATTATATGCCTGAAGAATGTGTTATAGTGGAATTCTGCACGAAGGAAATTGTGGGCAAAGGAGAATTTACCAATTTTTTCTATTTTGTGCACTATATTTTAACTTTTCAAGTTGGTAACAGTGCATGCTAAGAATGATGACAATTATATGAGAATTATACGACGTCTTATCAGAACAAAATAGAAAAAATAACTTACAAAACGAGTGTTTTCTAAAATGATATTTATTTAGCCTTTATAGAGAGCAACAATGCACAAATAGTGTATTTTGTTTGTTCTCCTCAACCAAAATGAAACTGCTCATTTGTTTACTGTCACAAAGTTGCATCAAAGACAAATATATGCTGCGTTTCCACTATTAGGTTATTAAGGCCAATCCATTATGGATAAAATACAGAGAACAATGGGCCATTACCAGCGTTATATTCTAGTAGGTAAGCGAAAAATCGATCGGATAGTTTGTTTTTACAAGCGTATTCTCCTGCGGAACGGCTTGATTTAATGGAAAAGCTACGTTGTTTAGTTACTTTTTGGTCGTTGAGGTTGTGTTACGTAATGGAAATGGGTTAACCCGTAAACGTAATGTGGGTATTCGCATTTGCTCTTTTATCTACTCGCGATCGTTCCTTGTTCGTTTTAAACTTTTTGTAAATTCGACTTCGAATAAAAATAAATGTGCACAAAAAATAGACTCAAGAAAAGTTCACCCATATCATGTACCACTTTATTTTATGCTCAAGCAATTTGAAATAATTTTGAATTTACCCACCCAACTGGAAATGTGGTCTTTTAAATATATTCTATTTTAAGCAATTTAGAAAAGGGCAAAATATAAATTGAAATACAAACATTCGAAATGTAATAAGTAACAACTATAAAATATCGAATAAATTAGGACAGAAAAACATATTATGGAAATACCTGAATTCAAATTTATCACGTGTTTTATTTAAAAAGTGCACACTTTTTGTCGACGTACTCCCAAAGGTTTTCAATAGAATAGAAGTCGGGGATTTGGGTACTAACAACATTGTTTTTTATCTTCTTGGAACCAGCCTTTTAGTCATTATTTTATAAATAGTTTAAGCTTGCCAACGTTCATGTAATAAGGCCTGTTTTCTTATGAATCCGATATTATAACTTTAAATATATTCAAATACATTACACAATGAGTGCCCCGAATAATATAAAGCTGACCCATTTTAAATCTTAATCTTACCGCCACAATTTACCATTTATTCCTTTGGCATTGACTTACTAAAAGATCCAAAGGTCTTTTATCTGGTCTGATTATCTAATTGAAGTTTTTTTGATATCTTTAGGAACATAAATAAAGTTAAAACATATTATGGAAATTTTCAATTTTTGAATTTCACCTCGCATCTTCGAAATCAGAGATAATTTTTAACTTTTCTCTTCAGTATCTCTAGTTTCTACAAAAACCAGCTCATAATGCCGATATTAGTTTTTGGCAAATGTCATAATTAACTGAGACCATAATAGTATGGAATTTGGGATATCCTGTATATCCACACTCTTACCACATTACACTCTGATATAAAATATTAATCATATTTTCTTTTTTTAAATGAATATTTTAAAAGTAAATATGAAACACAGCAAAGTAATTCGTAGCTAACGTAGGTACATAGTTCAAACTAATTTCAAATTCATTAAGCATGGTCTAGACGTGTCCAAAGCCCAATATATACAAATCCTGAGATACAGCAATGTCAGAAGCGAATCACTATTGTCTCTCCCTCATGTTTATAATTTATTTAAATACGTTTTTTATTCTGCTCAAGGGATAAAAACTCAGTGATTCATGGGAAATAAATAGTTTATATTTAATTAAGTACTCTGAGTTGTTAACAATTCTTATATTGAAAAAATTCCAAATCATTTTAACTACCTATTCTATGACTTATATGGACGACATACAAAATTAAAACAAAAAGACACAAGCTATCATCGCCGAAGATATCCGAAAGGATATTGTAGTATATTTAAAAATTGCCCTAATGTTTATGACACGGTTTTTGATTTTTAAATCTATGTATTTCCCCTCATGCTGTTGGGCAACCACCCGTACTGCCCGAGCATCTGACGTCAGTAGATGTATCAGGATAAACTTTATAAATTAAGCATGCTTAATCGATCTGACATCTAGTTTGTTGTTGTCATTTTATCTCGTTTAGGTTGTTTTTTTTAAATAGCCAGGTTTTTTTTGGTGCAAGTTCTTTTTTTTTGGGAAGTTTTTTCACCTTCCTGTGGCCGATACTAACAGATGATCCGTTAGGGAAATATTGCAGCCACATTTTGAGGTAAGACAATTTTAAAACAATAATTAAATCAAGTCCAGATCCTAATTTCTTTCTATTTTCTTCAGGGTTATTGAATGCTTATTATTAATGCTAGCTAAGCTGCCCTTTTATTTTCTTTATGGGCATCGCCAAATGCTGCACGCGGTGCTCTGGTTAATAATTGACGTCTTAGCTGAATTTTACTTCTGTATTGATAAGGAGAAGCTAACAATTTAACCTAACAGTCTGACCGGGGACCCTTACTGAGATTTATCTAGTGACACAGCATTGAACCACAGAAAAAAAAATCTTTGGGCATCAGGATAGGCTAAGGTCTGTATGTAATTTATAACTTGCGTTACTTAATGTATAAGCAGTAAAGAGTCAACTGAAGAGGTAAGACCTACCTAAATTAAATAAAAGACGCCTAATAAAGGTTTGCATACTTTCCTTTAGTATTAATTTTTTTAGTTTATAATGTTATATCTAGTAGCGAACAGTATCAAAGTTTAAAACACATTTAATTTATAAACAAGGTTTCTTTAATATTGGTTTATATTAGGGGTTAGTTATTTGAGATTTCTTAGGGTTTTTCATTAATAAAAAAGGGCCTAATGATTGTTTAGTTTTAAATAAACGACACCGTTAATATAATTTTTGTTTACTTGATTGATGCCTCCTCAACCGAGCGCAGATTGTACAGCCTAATAAACAACCTTTATGTTCTCTGATGAACAGTTTTCGTTCGCAGTACACTTTATTAAAATAAGTACAACATTTAGCCTAGTGAACAAAAGATCTTGTATTTACATAGATAATTAAAAAAAAATTAAAAAAGGCACGCCGCAATCTCTATCAATTTCTCTACTTTTTTAGTATCCGGTTCTGACGGAACTTGTAGCATTTAATATACGGTAACTTGGGGATAGATGGAGAAACGGGTGAGAGGGTGAACGGCATGTTTTCGTCTACCATTCGATAGATGTCGCTGCAAGTGCCGAAATTGTGTTCTGTTGAGTTGAATTTCTAGCTGTGTGAAATTAATCTTCGGTTTGTGAGAAAATTAAAGCAAATTATTTCAGTTTACGTTCCATATCGTTGGTTTAAGTAGCAGGTAAGATAAAAACACTGCATATTCTTATGATTTAAAGTCCATATGTGTATTGTTACCTCAAAATTAAAGTGAATCTCCACCAGTTTTTTTCTAAAGCCATTCACTATCTCTCCCGTGAAAACGGGATAGATGGATAATATAGATGTGGGATAGATGGTGACCTTTATACAGGGTGTCTCAACACACTTATGTCAACGTTTAACGGGAGGTTCTTTGTAAGTAAATAACACGAATACTTCATATGGACACGGGTCCGCAGATATTTGGTTTTCGAGATACAGTTAAATGTTTGAAAAATTATGATTTTGTTTTAATAATTGCGAAACAGTAAGTGCTATGTGATTAAGATTGGGCATAATCTTATAGGTATTTAAAAGCTATAGTTTGGCAGTATTTTTCACTTTATGTGTTACGACCATAGCCATATAGGTATGGGTAACCCCTGGGGTAACCATACCTGACTTTTTTAATAAAAAAATGGTACGCCACTGGTTTTTAAAAAACTACTAGCGTTGTGATTTAGGAGTTTTAGGACAAGTAAAAATACGTAAAAAATGCCTCTTAGTATTTTGTGATACGATAAGTAGTTTTCGAGAAAGTAAAAACAAATTCTATTTTGATGCGCGCCTCTGACAACTCTGGTCCTATTTTAGTTGTGGTTAGAATTGCTTAAAACTCTGCAAAAGTGATCGTTTGGATCATTTTAAGAAAATAAGTTTTAATAAATAATGTTTGCAAAAGCTCTATATGAAGAAAACCATCCAAATAATGAAGAGACAAAATGCTGTTACAGAGCAACAAAAGGGCAAACGAAAAGAAGAAGGCGAAAGAAACTAAAACAACGTTTAAAAAGAAGAAGTTAGAACTTCCTGACACATTAGACGAAAGTGAACCTGAAGAAGAAAATAAGTGATGATGGCAATGATTATTGCGCAGGGTGTGGGGAAGAATATAAAGCTATCAACAGGAGCATTGACTGGATTAAGTGTGGGCGGTGCGAGCGCTGGCTACAAGAAAATTGCACAAACCAACTAACCCATAAACATGAGTTGTTTTTTCGTAAGCTAAATGGTATTTAAAGTATCTCTATTATGTTTAATTTTACGAATATGCAATTTTGTCTAAATATATTGTTTCTAAGAGAAAACGGCCTAATGAAGTTTTATTCCCCATCCTCCAAGTTACCCTACAGAGTGGTCCTAATTCCTCAAATGCTGCACGTACCAATCTCAGCAAATCGTTAGAGACGTTGGGGAGCTAATATTGCTTCTTTATATAGTTTGGAAATCTGTAGAGGTAAATGGGGTGAACATGCTGGCCAACGAATTAGAACATATGTTCTGATCTATTTATATAGAAAACAATTATCCACAATTATTTCTGAAAAGGTTCATTCACTATTTTATTATACAATATTATTTAGTAAATAGCTCAATTTCACCCTCTATCTTCGCAATCGAAGATAATTTTAACAGCTATATTAGTTTTGAGATATTTCACAAGTTAGGAGATAAACCAAAAATATATTGAATTTGGGAGATACCCTGTTTATCTATACAATCTTGGATAAAACATGAAATTTACCACTTACTGATACGAAAATATATATATTTTTTAAAAGAATCTTTTAAGACTAAGTAAAAGAGACATCAAAGTAACAAATTTAGATTAAGATTTTCCTTCAACAGATGGGCATCCCACAAACACTTAATCATCGTGTTCCTGTCTTTGCCAACTAACGTAGGCCCACAGCCTCAAACTAATTTGAAATTCATTAATTGTGGTCTAGACGTGACCAAACACCAATATATACCAATCTCGCGATATGACAATGTCACAAGCAAATCATTGTTGTCTCTCGCGTATGCTCATAATTTATTTAAATGCGTATTTTATTCGGCAGGTGGTTCGGACGTTGAATACAAAACAAATATATTAGGACATAAATGCATTCTGGATATTGAATTTACATGAATAAGCACGGGCTAGCTCCGATTTCCGCCCAACGGACAAAATGATGCTACATTTGTATTCTATGTAGTAACATAATAGGTCTGCGTTTGAATTTGTTTGTGTCCAAAACTTGCACTTATTTATGCGGTATTTTTCATGTATAAACAGAGCTGTAACATCGATATTATGTAGGGCTTTTGTCAAGTTTTTATAATTTAAACAGTATCGCTATTTGTTGCTTTTTGGTAAAATGATTAAATATGTATAATAAAATTGTGTTAATGAATGATGCAAGATAACGGCTTCATTAATGTTTTTTATACTCCTGTCAGAATTATAAGAGAATTCTAAAATATTGACAAATCTATTTATTATTGCCTAGACATTTACCGTCACTCATAAACCAGATAAGGCACGGCCTTAACTTAATTTAGTTTACTATAGAAGAACTGATGTTTTGGGACTAATCCTTAACACTATTTTCAGCACTAATCACATGTTTAGATTATTAGATGTTTAAACTATATTAAATTTGCTTGATTCCAAGATGGAATAAGTCAATTTCGAATATTATTTATTTCTATGAATCCTTGCTTTAACTGACTCCATATTAGTTATATTGGGTTAAAATATAATGATGTGGATGGTATCTAGATTATTAATAAAATAATAATGTCACAAGTCTGTATATACAACACTTTCAAAAAAGTTCTTTTTTCGTGTATGTTTCTTCAAAGAATAGATATTTTAGTCAAAATGCCTTTATATCATCTTCATTGCTAAACGTATTGAGCACTTTATTATTCTACGATGATAACTAGCATTATCTAGTATAATCACACTATCAAACACACTTAAACCATTTTCCAAATAGTTGCGCTGTCATATCTTTATAGTAGCCCAGTGAACAGTCCTTAAGATTATTTCCTGACAATAATACAGCGTTACGGACCCAACCATTTTCAGAAACGCAATGAAATTGTGATTCTTTTTCCTTTGGAAAAAATAATGTGATATTTGCATTTAGAAGATTTATCAATCCATCATTTCTTTATAGTTTCGTGAGTATCGAATCGAGATTTCGTCCAAAAGTAGTTGCTCTACTTTTGTATAAATAAATATTCTAGTACCCATCGGGAAAGACGTTCATTTTGCCGTTTGTTAATGGTTTTATATTAACACCCGAATTGCAAAATGGATTTTCTCAGGGTTTCTCGTCAGCGGCTAATCCCCTGGCTAATCTAGATATATATCTATTTCCATTTTTAAAAATTATAAACACAAAAGAGCATTTCCTTGCAATAACGAGATAAATGAATTCTATTATCATAAACTCATTGATTTTCCACATTAGCTGCGGTCTCACTATTTTCCCTTGAGCGAAACATAGCGTTGAAATTTTTGTTAACATACACAAACAAACAGGTCATCAATGTAGTCCGGTTTTGCGCCACTTGCATTGAATTTGTTGTTATTCTTTTAATGTCATCGGTCTATCTTGTTGATGGTCGTCCTCTGCTTCTATTTGCTTGAATTCAGGGTCTCCACTATAAGATTCGTCTTGTCCAACGGTCGTCCCTCATTCTTGCGATGTGACCAGCCCAATTCCATTTGAGACTGGTTATTCTCACAATTATGTCTACTACTCCTGTCCTTCTACGGATGGTAGTGTTGGGGATTCTATCGCGTAGCGATATTCCCAGCCTAGCTTTTTCCATAGCTCTCTGGACAACTTGTAGCTTAGAGAAAGTTGTTCATAAGTCATCACAGACAGAACACACTGGTCAAAGACCTTTCTTTTAAGACATAATGGAATATTGGATCTCACAATATTTTTGAGCTTTCCAAATGCAGCCCAAGCTAGACTGATCCTTCTTGATAATTCGTAGGTTTGATTGTCAAGGCAGATCTTGATCTCATGACCTAAGTATTTATAGGATGTGACATGTTCGATGTTTTCTATTGAAATATTTGTACTCTGAACAAAATTGGGTTTTCGAGAAGTTTATCTTGAGACCAGCTTTTAAAGAAGCTGTTTAGAGACGTTGCAACATCGTTTGTGCCTGGTCTAAACAAATTGAGATAAGCACTATGACGTCAGCCAACCTCAGGTTAATTAAAAGTTTACCGTATATGTTGATGCCCATATCGGTGTGGGTATCTTCATGGACTCTTACACAAGCTGTAGCATGTTCGTAAATGAATTTAATCAGATATATATATATATATATATCGATGGTCAATTCTGCATTCCGTTAACGCCTTCAGCATTGCTTTTTGTTTGATGGAGTCAAATGCTTTCTCGTAGACTACAAAAATGAGAACCAATGGTCTATTGTACTCAAGTGTAATTATCTCTAAGAGACTTCGTTAAATAATTGTGAGAAGACAAAGTCTGGGCCTTAATCAAAATAGTTTAATATTGTAGAAAAGTTACGATTACAGGCCTAATCAGATCTAATTTTAGATGTGATAATGCCTGTTTGTTTGGCGAAACACGTATAATGGTAACTTTTCCGCATAACCAAAATCCACTTTAGACTAAAACTAAATATTATAAACAATTGCAAATGTATTTATTACGTGCAGTTTGTAAGTACGGGCCATTTCAAAAATGCTCAAAATTTACCTGCTCTACAAGTGATAATGTTCAGATGTTAATAAGTCAGGTAAGCAATATATTGTTACTCTGTTATAGGTCTGGTATGATAATGCACATATAACTTTAGTCTCGATTATGACCATGTTGCAAAGACTTCTTGAGGCATGGAATTTAATTTTTCTAGGACTGATATGAAATATTAACACCCCGATATCGTTAATTACGGAATTACTTCCATTCTATCACATATTACGTGTTTAAATATATACTAATAGCGGCAGCTATTGGCAAACACTATATTTTTAGAGACCTAGAAAAAGTATAGTCTAAAACATGTTTGGAATAAGGTTTTTCGCACTCGTGAACCATCACCACGACAAACTTCAATCACTCGTGCGGAATACGCCATATCCCAAACTTGTTACAGAATATACTATTTCGTTTCTCACTCCAAATGCCTAGAGATGATCTAAAAACACCCTGACATGTGAGCAAAAAGTATGTTTAGGACCAAATTTGGAGAAACAGAATCTGTGTTCAACAAAAAGCAACAAACAAATTTCTGGACACATTTAAAAAAAGCGACAAATCCGAAATAAAGCGATTCAAGTAGCAGTTTTGTGTTAAGAATTAGAAAGTTGGTTGGTCGCTTGTATTTTGTAAAGTCGTCAGCGAAATGATAATTGACAATCCAAATTTTATTTTTCATGTATGCTTATCATCAGTAAATTGTTCTCAATGGAAAAGCCAATTATCACAACGACGATGGTGAGCTGTCACTCTCAGGCAATTTCGTGAGGTTCATGCCCAATATCCCGAAAATTTAAATGCACGGGCCGCAATATTTGGTCTTTGCCTGTCGATAGATTGCTAAAAGGGGGCATATGTAGTGGCCTGAACGACAACCGGATTTAGCCCCGCTGAATTTCTTCATGTGAAAAACATCTCAAACATAAAATTCATTAAATCATGGTTCCTGGGTTTAGACCGTGTCAAATTGGAATTAGTTTCCGACGTCTTGCCTGCGATTGCATCTTCACGGATCTTCACTGCAGAAGAACAAAACACTGAACAATAAAATCATGTTAGTCAAATCGATTCATTGAAGGAGTTACAACAATTTGTTTTAAGTGCCTATTTGGTGGCACTCCAGAAATGTCTGAAGATTGTTTGAACATAATTTTTATTATTGTATGGAAGGTGGTAGTGGTCACTTTCCAACATTTAATAAAATAATACCTTCGGCGAGGTTAGCATTTTAATTATTGCATTTAAGATACGATTTCTAGCTAACTAATAAACCAAATCCAAAAAACTAGGATGCTTAGAAAATAGGAAAAATATTTGAGGTCACATTCGTAAATTACAAAAACAGTGTTTTGACGTCGCAAGAAGCTTTTATAACGGTTTCTAAAAGGAAGAGAATAACTATTAAATATAAACATATTTAAGCTCATAACGGCAATAGACCTCTACCGTGGCTATTATGGTTTAAGATATCACGTACACAGGATGAGGCTTGGAGATGAACTCGAGTGCCGCCTATGTAAGGATGACGAGACAGGCAGACATGTGCTATGCGAAAGCCTGAAGGCATCCAGGATAGGTTCTCCATATTTGCTAGAGATATCCTGCTGCCAGAGGGCTTGAAGGATGCCTCTCCAAATGCAATAATAATACTCATTAAGGAGTTTCGAGTGGCTTGGAGTAGTGTAATTATAGGTGCGAGCCACAATAGACCATAGAGTCGCAGTGAAGGGTCCCCCAACCTAAGACAAACGGTAACAAAACAATATTTTGAAAATATTTTTGTGGATGTTATGTGTATAGTTAGGCAGATTAATCTTAAGAAGTATACATATATCTATTTCTTATTATTTTACGTATATTTATATTATTTTACGTTGCGAAAAAGCCAAAAAGGAACTCAACAAATAATTTATTTATTTCTATCTTAAATTATGCGATATAATTGCTATTGTTCATAAAAAAAGTTTCACACTAGCAGATGCTCCTTTGAAATAGGCGTTTACAGAAATGTTGCGGAATTATAAAACTGCCAAAGACAATAATAATTTTACCGCTTTTGCACATACATTTTGTAATTGGTTTTGATTAATACATAATACAAAACCTTTAATATTAACATCAAATGCATTGAATTGCTTTTTTAATGTTAACTCTATATAGGAACAAAGCCCTCAACTCAATTGGTTTTTTATTAAATTATCTCGTATTGAAAATCGGGACAAAACAATCTGATATTACAAACTTCGGTGTCGATACATTTTACAGTTCAATATTGATTCGTCAGTGGCAGGAGTGTGTTTTGTGCTTATATAGTGTGATTTTGATGTTTAAAAACTAAAACGTGTTTAATACATTTATTAGACCTACAAGTCTGAAAAGCAATTTAGGTTACATTTCAATTATTTTGACCGGTTGTTAAATGTTAAACGTCACGTGTTATATATATATATATATATATATATATATATATTTTATATATATATATATATATATTTTTTTTCGGGAATGTTTTTCTTGGAAATAAGCTAATTTGTTCAAATATTCAAAAGATTTATTCCATTGTTTTCACGCTCTAGTCTTTTTCAAAATTTAAAACCCAGGAGTTTGACACGTCATTATGCATTGCTATTTTTTAGAAAAAATTGTCTTTACATACATGCTAAAATTATACTAAATTATATAAATAAAAAACTTACCACAAAGAACGTAGGTTAGTCCTAAATAGATTAAAATTTATAAAAACAGACTTTCACATTTTACGAAAAAAACACACACATTTTGCAGCATATATATTGCCTGCCGGTCGAACAATTCCTATTTTAATAATGAATGATATATTCTACTTAAACTGTTTATATCTTTTTTTATCATTTATAGCGTTAGGATTTTTTTGTATTCTACCATTTCCAGAAATTCTCTTTCTTTGGTATTTACTTCAGCTCTGATGATTTTTGTGTTGTAATCGAAAGTTTTTTTGAGTTTTCGTGGGTTATTAAGGCAATAGTATTTTTTTTATCGTACTTGTGGCTCTTCAATCTATTTTCTAGATACTGGGATTTGATAAATGCCATTGCTTTTTTTTGTTTTTCGAGGTCTTTGTTTTAAGTCTTGCATAATGTCTGTCAAGTTAGTTAAAGCCTTTGTGGTACACTGTTATGTCCTGTTTTTCTAAAAGTTTTTTTAGCTGTTCTGATAAGCCTTGTATGTATGGTAGCGAGAAGTAGTTTTTCATAGTTGAGTTGTTTGTTGTTTTTTTGTTAGTTTCCATTGTAGAGTAAAAATTATGGATACTTTTTTTGAAAATTATGTCGACTAATTTTCTAGGATAGTTATTTTTAAATAGGGCATTTTTTGCTTTTATAATGGCCCTCTTTCTGTATTCGGAGTCAGAAAGAGCGATAGCACGATCCGCCAACCAATTACTACGGATTTTTTTTGGCACATTGGATGACAGGAAAGAAAACTTAGATACCTGGCTCACCAGGTTTTTTTTTAAACCATTCGCTTTTTAAATTTTCATTTAGATGATGTATGGTGACATCTAAAAAATTTAATTCGTTGTTTTCCTCTATTTCGTAGCCAAAGTAGAAGGTAGCTGAAGAACCGTTTTAAAAATTATATATATATATATATATATATATATATATAAAATAATAGGATTGATTTGAAAATCTCCTAATTTCTTGAAGTCGGTTAAAAAATCAGCCTTGGCGAGTCTTACAGCAATACATTAATATTTAATTCTAGAAAGTAAAAAATATTTGTTTAAACTCTATTTGTGCTCTTGTAATCTGCTCCATATAGTTGTAAGCATTCATTCATTTAACGTACTTTTTGTAGATAATAAAATACTTTACTTAATCACTATTTACTCACAAATCCTTATACGCAACTATCTATTGATGCTAAAAATCAATTATCCCAACACCATAAGCAGACTTTTACTTCAAGTAAACTAATCTTTAGAATTCATCGAGCGTTCAATTACATCCTTCGCGCCACGGATCGTGAACGTACTAATGATGAGGAAGAAGAAAAAGAGAATCAATTTCTAGTTGTTGTTTGTTTTTCATTTTTGCGACAGGCGGTGCGTTGCATATGCATTGCGGCATGCCGCAACACCTGGTTTGAATCTAATTAACAAATAACAGGCGTCAATTTTTCTCTTCTCAATATACCGGAAAGGTCAGAAGAGGTTATATTATATCGAGCCCTTCTCGCGAGTTTACCGTAAGCGAAAAAAGACAATTTTGGGCAAGTAAATTTTCTTCTGTTAATTTTCCCTACAACCTACCATTGATGAAAACTTGTGTGGGTGGTCCAACAATAGCTCAGGAACAGTTAATAACAGCAACTTAAATTTCCATAATAAGATATGCTGAAAATATAAGCATTGTATTCCTCAATTAATTACGCATTTTTTTGCTTAAGCCTATTTTTTACTATTTTCAAAAATAAAGTGGTGGGGGAAGGTCAATCAATCTCTGTTTTGGATGGACCGATTTTATTCAAGTTGGTGTCGAAAAAACGTGCTCTACTCGTGGAGCTATAAACTGTACCGTAATGACGTTGTTAGTGGTCACTAGATGGCGTTGTTTCGGAATTCTCCAAATAATGCTGATTTTCTCAAAAAAGTCAAATTGTAAGCTATGACTTATATATTACAATTTATTTGGTAGTAACGAAGGGTATTAAATAGTAAAATGCGGACCTGGATTTTTTATTTCCCTATTCGATCCTTTTATAACCTTAAAATAAATTATAACAAGAAAGTCATAGACTAAGAGTCTCTATACGGACCCGTGAAAGAAAGCTTCGAAAACGCCATATATATATATATATATATATATATATATATATATATATATATATATATATATATGCGCACTTATATTTTATTAAATATTTTCTGCCACGTGGGAAAGTGTGTTATAACCGAACCTCAAATAATTATTTGGCAAGTATTTTACTCACTGATATCATTTATATTTAGATTATCTTCCACCAGTAAACTAGCGGTCACATATAGTATCATTAGAAATAAAATACATTTTATTAAATGGCGTCTTTGGGGTAAAGTGTGCGAATACGTACACTTACCTTTATTTACTATTTTGCTAGATTTTTCTTAATTCTATGACAACTGTTTTTTTTTAGAAAGTAAAGATATACAAAACGCCTCGCAGTTGCATTATCAAGAATCACCGTATCACCATTTACTGCGGAACAATCAGCCGCTGCTAAGAGACTGAACAAGGATCAAGTAAAAGACATGCAGTTGATAAGATTGGCATAAGCGAGGCTGCTGCAAGGAAGACATTGAAACTGGGAAGTACATCAATGTCTCAATGTCTAAACCCACATTTAGTCTAGAACAAGAGCTGGAATTTGCCGATCATTGTCGTAAAATAGATAATATGTTTTTTGGATTAACAATTAATGATCTTCGGAGAGTGACATATGAGTTTGCTGAGTCAAATCAAATATTACACAGACTTGCTAAAACTATTAAGGCTGGCCGTTATGGGGTGGAGGGCTTTTTTAAACGAAATCCGACATTAAGACTATGTCAATCTGATCCTAGATGTTTAGCAAAAGAGGTAAGGGATTACAATACCATAATGTCAGAAAGCGGGACTCCATTCCACAATGTACAGCCTTTTACTGTATTTTTGGACAGCAGGTATAATTTGAGGATAGGTTGAGAAAGAAAAATGGAATAGCCAGCAAACCGCCCTGATTTATCGACTTTAGATTTTTTTTGTGGGGTCCTAAAAAATAAAATGTTTTATAATCGCATAACAAATATGTATTGCTATTCAGCGAAAGAAGAAGAGAAATTAAATCAAAATTACAGCGAATCGATATCGGCTTCAATTAATAATAAATTACAAAAAACATATTCAAAAGTATTCATAATAATGGAGGACCTGTGGAAAAGTATATTTCTTGTGTATAATACTGATATTGTGTTATCATATAAGGTTTTCCTTCGTTCGTGTACTTATACCTTCAAAATTTGAAGGAATTTTTTTTCTACCATTTTTATCAAAATTCGTCATTATACTAACTCCATGGTGAAGATTTCGAAAAAAGCATTTAAAACGTTGTTAGAATAATTCCGGAGGAGATATGACTTGATTTAATATTAGATCATACCAGTAAAAAACATGCATGGAACCGAAAATTGACAAACTAAAAATATTTCTACGATAGATATGACAATTCAAAATGGTCTATTCTATTCAAAATTGAATTCTCTTTGCGATGAACACTAGACGCTAGGTACTTTAAGGTTTGAGATATTCAGTGATAAAGTTGAAAAAAAAAATTTTTGCAGATTTTTCATTCGAAGTGCGAAAAACGTACCAAGGAGGCGGTTTTTCCGCGAAATAATATTAATCTGATGAAGAATTTCCCGCAGATTTCAAATCAGCCCCGAACAATCTCCTCCTTTAGTTTCCGAGTTATGAATTTTTTTCCGAACTCCTACATAGTTTCGGGCACCCGAATATAATATATGTGAGGAAAAAAATATTTCCTCTAATACTACGTGAAAACTAATATTTCCGATCAATTTCAAATGTTCATAATACCTTGTTACCGAATTCCCGAGTCGCTACAAAAAATGTTGAAAAATTTTCAACTTTTCGATCGTGTAGGTACCTGTAAAATGACTGTGTTAGGATATATATAAATATATAGGGCTTTTACTATTCCTCTGTCATTATTGCTGAAATAATATAATCGAGTTTTTCTTGTTGACTATAGCCCATTTTAAAAACCCACTAAATTATAAAATAAAATGAAATGATACACCATATCATCTGCAATTACACCTCAGTATCTATAGCGTTACCTTAATAACTATAAACTTTAATTGCATATATTTCCAAAACTTATAAAGGAAACTAGAATATAATTTATATGTTAGAGTGGTGTATTATGTAAGAATTTCTGTAAATTTTCACTCATAAAAATATGTTAATTGTTTAGTTTTAACTGTGTTTTAACCTATATAAATATGTTTTTCTTTTCTGACATTTTAGTGTCCCTAGGATGCAACAATAAAGTTGCGAAACCTCGACAATTTAATAAAAAAGACTTTTGTTTTACTGGATCGTAACCCCAAATAATATACCACTCTAACATAACAACAAGAGAAATTAGGACTTCAGGATTTTTATTTAAAAAATAGGGTGATCCATTTGAATAAACTTAACAATTTTTTTTCTATTTTACGATGTTTATTTGTTTAATTTGACAGAAAAATCTGGCGGTTCAGGACAATCCTTACAACTTTTGTATTTACCATTTTTTTATATAACTCATAATAAACAAACCTGTAGGTAGGTGTCAAATTATAACCGGAAACCCTGTACAGTATATACACAAATTGTTATTTTTTAATCCTAATAATAAAACTGGAAGGATTTATTACGAAGAAAGTCCCGGGTAAAGCCAATTTACCGATTTTTTCGACTTCTTTTGTAGTGTAAAACTATTACATTAAATTGAAAATCCACCAGTAGACTGCTTTAACCTCGTACCGCTTTTGTAACCGCAACTCCGTTTTAAATATACGATTTTTCTCTGGGAGTTTTTACTGATAGTTCGTAAAGTGCGAACTCATTTTGTATTTTGTTTCGTATTGTTATAGTTAATTTTAACTCTGACCGGCCGACATAGCGAGGAAAGAACAAAGACCAGTTTCCGATAAAACAGCACGTTTTGTTTTTAGGTCGGTGCGCTGCGAACTTTAATTTTACGGTAATTTATTCGAAAAAGGAACCCGAGCTTTTTCAATTTTCCATCGCCTTTCCACATTTATTTAATAAATTACGGAACAAAAGTCGATTAATTAAATGGTCTCGTTTGATCGTTAAAAGGAAAACCGGATACCTTTAATTTTCGGATTGATTAAAGACATTCGTAACGTATGTTACGAAAGTCTTGAAAAAAAGTCTAAATGGATATATTCCAAGAAGTATCAAGTTTATTGAAAATCTAGTTATATACTGGGTGACACAGAACATAGGGTACACGCTCTAATTTTTTTACGTTTTCAGATAACGTATTGAAACTTAGGTACGTTTAGTAACTTATTAAGATACATATATTGACAGATTATACATCACTTCCGGTTTAACTGGAAGTGACCTAAACCTTAATATATTAAATAGAACCCCGTATATTTTTTTTCATAGACGTATTCTGTATAAAATTCCCCTTCCGATGATACTTCATAAGTTATATTTTTCTTCCAAAATGGCACTAAAACAGGTTTTTTGGAAAACGTTATATTTACCATATAACATATAAAATTAAAGACAGTATCAAACTTCTGAGGTGACCTGATTAAAATGAAACTTTTTAGGTTAGAAAAGGCATACATTGAGAAAAAGTAGTAGGCTATGAAAAACAAAATAGCATAATACGGCCATCATTATCTAGTTATTGGCAGTTTGTTGTAGTATGCGATTTAAGCTGCATTTACGCTGAACGATCGGAAGCAACTATCTAGAAATAATTAAACTTAAAATTCATATAAGCGAAAATTATTTTAAAATGCTTATATTAATCAACTGTCACGATTTTATAAAAATAAAATGGCCAGTTTACCAATTTCTATAAATCGGAATATAACCATTAGAATCGCTAACACTGCTTATACAGGTATGGGTATAAAATGGACAACCTAAGCCTGGTCATTTAAGTTTAAATGTTAGAAACAAATCTGACACATGTTAAGATTAAATAGAAGACTTAGTTATTGTCTGCTAAAAAATAAATCTAACATAGTTTAACTAATAAAAATGGTAAATTTTGATTCAGTAGTTTCCCCGATAAAAAATTATGTAGCTCGGAGGAAAAATTCAAATATTGTTGTAATTTAACGACAAAAGGATAACTTGTGGCACATTATTGGTAACGAAATTTAACGAGAAATTAAACGGATAAATAAAATATACAAGGTCCAATTTAAATTTTGGCAGAAAATTTACATTAAAAGTAGTCATTTTAATTTTTTTTTCGAGAAGGCGTAATATTTTGAAAAAAACATAATAACATGCTTTCATGCTTTTTCTAACCTAAAAAGTTTCATTTTAATCAGGTCACCTCAGAAGTTTGACACTGTCTTTTGTTTTATATGTTACATGGAGAATATAACGTTTTATTGCCGCCACTTTGGAGGAAGAATATAACTTGTGAAACATCATTGGAAAGGGAATTTTGCACAGAATACGACTATGAAAAAAATATACAGGGTTCCCTTTAATATATTGAAGTTTAGGTCAATCCAATTATCTGTCAAAATATGGATTTTAGTTTTCAAGCTATATCGGAAAAGGTAAAAAAATTATTACGTGCACTCAAGAACTATTGTACGCTCCCCTCTTGTCATTGCATCATAGCACACAACTTTCTGCGAGTCTGTTGTAAAGACGTTGGATGGTATTCACATAGATTTAGCCGATTTTGTGGAATATTAATTTTGTTCTTCACACCTACTATCCTAGTTTCCTAGAGAACAGTACTCAAAAATCTTCGATTGCTCGTTCTTGCATGATACGTATTTGGGAGATTACCATGTCTAGGTACAGAAGATATATTGCTCTAGTAAGTTGCCGTCGCCTAATGACAGAAGCGATTTAAGACCAAAATATTATTTGGTTAACAACCAATGATAAATATTGTCGAAATCAAGAATCAGTACAATATATGTTCGCAGCTACAACTTACCCTCTTTCACGACCTATATAAGTTCTAGAAACTCCTGCTTCCGAAATGGCATATTAAACTGTTGTACTTCTTTTGAACATTTTTAACCGACTTCAAAAAAGGAGGAGGTTTTCAATTCGACCTATATGTTTTTTTTACATTTGTTCGCACATATTGCCTAAACGGCTTGGTCCGTTTTGTAGAGGATTTTTCTCTGGTGGTCCCATATGTTTTGATTTGAAATGCGTTCACCCGTTTTTTGTAATAATAATATTAAAAAAACATAGTTACAAAGTCGATAAAGACAGCGAGTTTTTTTAATACTCTTTTTAGGTGTGTAATAATCCATTTGCTAAAACCTGTTTGAGTAGGGTTACCACGTCAGTTTACTGTCCAAATACTTGACCTCCTGCTTCAGCAGCAGAAGTTTTCATTCAGTAGGTTAATTTTTATCTTGAAATCAGATATACCAATATTTCTTGAACGTAAAGTGTTCGATCAGTGCGTTTTTCCAGTACTGCTCTATTAAACAAAAACTTTGACGCTAACACGAACATTAAAAGTGGGTCAAACAGCTATTCAAAGATCGATGATGGGAATCAACAGAATAGCCAAACTCAAAGAGGGATACTCGGTGAACTAAGAAGATTTTGCAATAGCGGCCAAAACAAGACACATTTCGAAGTAAAGGATGCTCTCAGTGCAATGCGGTTTTAAGCGCATCTCAACAAACTGGATACAATATGCACAGGAAGAAATGGAAAAGGTTATGACAGGCCTATATCCAGCAGTAGACGATACAGGCTCTTTGATGATAATATAACACCAGTCCAAGCAGAGACAATTTTTATTCAAATCCATTTAGGTTTTTGCTTAAAAAAGACAATAATCTATTCAATGCCAAAAAGTTCTTTCCATAACATTATGTGTGGAATTCCACAGCATTTCCATTCATCTTGATGTTATAATAGTACTCCTGCCTTATTAATCAATCACATCGCTTTTTCTCTTGAGAGTTTTACGTTTGTTTAAAACAATTTATTAAAAATTGATGGAATAACATACAAATATATTACCATGCCTATTAAGACAAAGTCACAGAGAGAACTCTTTAAGAACCTTTTACGATCCTTTGCAGCCCAAAACTTTCCAACGATTTTGTCAACTCTGCAAAACAAATAGAAGTTCTGTTCATTATAAGGGTTATTTAAGTTCATTCAATATTTGCGTAGCGTTATCAATCGTAGTAAGTTTGACATTATGTTTCGTTAGTTCCAAAAACAGGGGGAATTAAGTATACAGAAATATTATTGGGAAATTCTTGTGAAGTAAATAACGTTTAAAACAGGCAGATTATTAATTTTGAGTTGTTTCTTTTAGTAAAAAATATTATGGTTTTGAGAACACTATTTGCGCTTTTAATTCTTTTGAATGCAATGTTCGTAAATTAACCCATTTTTTTGGCATTCAGATCTTAACAGTTCCTTTAAAAACTATTAAAGCTTTCGACTTCTATTGAGAAAATATTGAAGGACAACATTGTTTAGCAGAACTCTCTTGTGATGGATTTTTGCTGTTTATCAGTTATTTCTGTAATTTAAATAGGTAAAATAGTATTACAATTTACCCAACAAACCGTTAATTTACGACTTGTTTCCTTAGGAATCAATAATTCGGTACAAGAGAATCCTGCTGAAAAATATTTTCTTGTAATATTTTTTCATTTGAAGTTGTAAGCTTTATTTGGTTTTGTAAAACTAAAATTCATCGACCCCGTTTGTGTGTGATACTCTAGAAACGTCGACTGAGTTTAAATATATTATCTTTCTTGTGATTCTCAATGTATTTTTATTTTAGTTAAAGACTGTATTTGTTTGCTTATAATATCGCAAAAACCATTGTCACTTCCATGTTTAACAGCCCATATACAATTGATCCGTTGGATGTTTAGCCATGCATCATCATTCAGTATAGTAAACGCACAAATTTTCCAAAAATATAAGTTTGATTTTTTAAAAACATACATCTCAAAAAACATATTTTTAGAAAAATAGATTTGATGTCTGTACAAACCTATCGTTTTCAAACGTGTACCAAAATTAGTCTAGGGCAATGTCTCGTGGCGATTAGGTTTTGGATATCATGAGCGTAGATTTTCGATATTTCTAGTATTATTAATTATGGGAGTCATTGTCGTAAATACTAGATTTTTTTTTAATATATATACTTAAAAAAAACCATAATATTTCAAAAAACGCGAAACACAAGATCTATTTTTTTTGTATATATTACAGTATATAGGGATGAGGCAGCACCCTGGAAACAAGAAAGAATTTTCAAAAAACGGTGAAAAACGTCAAATTTCTTTCATCTTTTTTTTCACTATGCAAGATGGTCCTAGGAGGTTAAAACAGCGAAACTACTTCAAAATCGTTTAGCTTTTTTAACAAAAGTCATGTTTCTTTTTTTTTATATTAATTTTCTCCCACTAGACAGGATAGCTCCGAGGGTGGCCTATAGAGATATACAAAAAAAACGTTGAAATACGTAAAATTTCTTTTGTCTCTTTATAAATAAAACATTTTTTTTACTATACAAGGTAGCCCTAGAGGTTAAAATAGTCTCTTAAGAATACCAATTTATTTCGATAACGCTTAGATTTAAAAAAAAAACGTTAAGTCTGTTTTTGCATACAGACGCAATTTTTCCTTTATTTAAGGTTACTCTAACAGGTTCTTAAAAATTTTAAATTAATTTTTTTATTTTTTTTTTACTGTACAAATTTGTATTATTTTTGTTTGTATATAATATTTTTTGTAAAATTTGTAAAATCGAAAATATTTCTTTATTTTAGAAACTTTTAATAATTTTACTTATAGAGACAGAAACACAGGACCTACAGGCTCAGTAAATAGCTCACACCGTAAATATACACACGGTAAACAAATCGCACGGCCACCGTAAACCAAACTGGCAGTTGAATGTATATAGGCCGGACCTTCAATATTCACGAGTAGGCCATGATCACGCGATCGCCCGCCAGCAGCAGTAGTCATAGCAAGTGTCAAATACAATATACATACTTTTTCGACTGGATAATAGGAAGTTTTAACTAATTGTAAGTTTTATTATTGGAAAAAGTATATCTACATATTTAGTAAAAATGTCAAGTGATAGTGGTGATAGGTAAAGTATAGTTCGTAAAGTGTATTGCAAAGTAATTGCGCACTCATAAAATTACGGATTTTGTGGGTAACTTTTCCATTCGTCCGTAACTTTTCCACAACACTTATTACGTAATATATTACAGGGTTATCCAGCATAAAGCGCAAATTAAAAGAATTTAAAAAGAAAAAAAAATTAATTGCAAATTAATTAAAATTGACTTTTTACGAACACTGCAATAGATACATTTATTTTTTTAATGGAATAACCTATATTTAGGTATATATACTTTTAACAAACCTAAATTTTTAATTTTTCTTTTTCCAAATGTATACAGGGTTATTTACGATCTGTAGCCTATTAGAAGTATCTAGAGAACGAATGAATAGATTACTTTGAAAATTTGGTTCTGGACATGAACTCCCTTTTTAAAATATCTTAAATTGTGCGGTGTTGCCGCTTCTACGTTAAACCGGTGGAAACATCCATTTTCTTAATGGAATTATCTGTATATTATTTTATTTTTGTATTATCCTGAACTTTCTAAACACTTTTTGTGTTATGTTTCCTATACCTAAAATCGACTGTTTTCGAAAAAATGGCGCTTGAAAATTGACATTTTTGACCCTTTGAAGCTCTGTTTTCTTATGGTTTAATTACGAGCCCAGAATCATATCGTTTGGCCCAGTTAATTTTTTATTTTTTACTTCATTTTGGAAGACATTGGTGAGCACAATAAACACAATTATTGGTTCAGAGTAATATTATTTCAATTTAGGCTATTTTGTTAACACGTTTTACTAAAATTATTATTATAATATTAAAACTATGCTTAGAACACTAAATTAAGTAAAATAACAACGAATCATTTCATTTGGCCCAATAATGATATTAGAGTGTCAGTGAATCTACCACTGTGTAACATCTCCTTTTTGCTTCAGAACTGCTTCGATTCGCTTTGGCATGGTATCTATTAACTTTTTGCAGTCGTCAGCAGTAAATGAGTTCCAAATTTGTGTTAACCTCTCTTTTAATTCAGGAACTGTTCTGGCAGGTGTTGAACGTAATTTTTTTTTCATAATATGCCAAAGGGTTTCGATTGGCGACAGGTCAGGGCTACTGGATACCCAATCCAAAATCGGAATGTTATTTTGCAACATCCATTCCTTCACTGTTTTAGCCGTATGGCATGCAGCACCATCTTGTTGGAATATGTACCCGTTTTCTACTGTTTTCAATATCTCAATGGAGGGCATTAAACTGCCTCTCAGGATATCAATGTACCTAACCGCATTTACAGTGCCTTCTACGAAGTGTAACCTTCCAACCCCTTGGGCCGACATGCATCCCCAAATCATCACAGAGGCCGGAAATTTCACTTTTCTGCGCAAACAGTCTGGATGATATGCTTCATTTTTGGTCCTCAATACCCTACTTCGGTAATCGCCAACACATACTTCAAATTTTGATTCGTCACTCCAAATAACACTATTCCATTGCATTTGTGACCAGTTCTGATGACTTTTTGCCCATATTAGCCTATTTTTCTTTTGTCTTAGAGTTAACAACGGTTTTTCTTTGGCCTGTAAATTAAAAATTCTTCTCTATTGAGACTGTAAGAAAAAAAAATAGTTCGTAACTTACTTTGTAGAATTTATAGCCCAATCGTTTGACAGCTCTGAGACAGGTTGACCTTGAAAAACCTTCACCAGTCGCTCTATTCCATTCTAGACTCAATTCACCACAATTTGCACGACGGTTTTGTTTCAAAATACGACCTAAAGCTCTCATATTAATGGGTGTAATTTTTGAAGTCCTTCCCAAATTTGGCTTTTCCTGAACTGCTCCTGTCGTTTTATATAATTTGACGATAGTTCGTACAGTATAGCGTGATAATAGCAGTTGGTTGGCAATTTGACCACAAGAATTACCAGCATTGTGCAAATTAACGATAACTTTACGTAAATCGTTAGACAAAGCTTTACCCCGCACCATTTTTTGAAAGTTAAGTTGACAGAACTAACTATTGATGTGTTACTAACAACATCCAAGGATTAGCAATTGTTTTGATTTAACTCAAGGCTGATATGATGATAAAGAGCTTTGCGTTTCTCATGGGCCAAATGAATTGATTCGTTGTTAATTTACGTAATTTAGTCTTATAAGCATATTTCTAGTTTTCTAATATTTTTCTTAGTAAACATTTCTACCAAAGTGTCCTAAATTACAATAATGTTTTGCAAAGTCTTCCAAAATAAGGTAAAACTAAAAAAATTCGACTGGGCCAAATGATATGATTCTGGGCTCGTATATACCTCCTGACACCAATTTCTGCTTTGACAGGACTCCTATCACACCAGAAATTGATGTGGGGAAATAATTCGAATAACGAGATAATTAAAAACTAAGATAGGAAAGTGAAATCTATTTCGTTACAAGTTTGTTGCGAGTTATAGAGCTTTAAAAAGTCCAAAATGTCAATTTCCAAGCGCTATTTTCTTAAAAACAGTTGTATTTAGGTATAGGAAACATAACACAAAAATGGTTTAGAATGTCCAGGACAACACAAAAATGCAATAATATACAGGATATATATATATATATATATATATATATATATATATATATATATATATATATATATATATATATATATATATATATATATATATATATATATATATATATATATATATATATATATATATTTTTTTTTTTTTTTATGTTTCTTGGCTTAAGGTCATTACATTAACAAAAATAAGTATATATATTTTTTTAAATATATTGCAAATGTATGTGACGTTTCATCCATAGTTTTGGTCTTTTTCAAATCCTAGAACGCAAATCTTGTCATTTAATTAAAAATATACATATTATATTTTGACTACCACGTTAGAAGTTTGTTTATTTTTTATTTTATGTAATGTTGCATGATTGACACAAAATTATTTAAAATTCATACATATTTACAGTGATATTAATATATTATGACAACATACAAGTAACAGGCAAGTAATTAAACTTAATCTTAGTAGTAGAAAGAGTTATATAACGTAGATAATAAACCTTTTCTGCCTTTTCATAAGGCTGTGAAACCTACCGTAATATAGTCATACGATGTAGAAAAGGCTATCTACATTTATTATAGATACGTACCGTTCATAAATCATATTTCTATCATAAAGTGCATTTTCAGAGCAGAGATAAGGCTGGAAAAATCGTTAGTTCGCACATAGAAAGGTATGTAACACGGGAAAAGTGTTTAAGGGACCTGAATTATATTGAACAAGATTTTTACTATAACTGAATAGCTTACGTTAGCTATTTCTCCTTCTTTTCGTCGAATTCTATTATCCGTATCTGCTTATCTGATAGGTACAGGGTAATTTTTATATATTGACCCCCCATAACTGCTTTATTTTATTAGCTGTCAAAAAATTGTCAACAAAACATTTTTAGGGCTTTTCGTAAACCCCCAGAATTTGCTGTAAAATAAAAAATTGAGCATCGAAAATGTCAAATGTTTTGGAAAATGTAGTAATTTTTTAACGGAATGCCCTGTTTATTTATGTTTTTGATTTCTATTTGAAAAACTTGCATATACATACTTTATGTCTAACTTCAGTTGGTTTCGAAATAATGACTTATGGAAATTAATAATTTCCAGTTTACAATGAACTGTGGATTCTAAATGGCTTAACTTCGAGCGAAATGGTTTTCACTTTCCTATCATATCTTTTTAAGAACTGTCCCATGGTACTACCTACCAAACGAAATAAGGTATCATAAGATAGGCCTTGAAAAACTAAGAATGAGGGGAATGTAAAAACTATTTTGCTGTAACTTGGAATGTTTTTTTTTCTTTGCTCTTAATGTTTAATAGACATCAGACAATTCTACACCGTTTCAATAGGCAGGTTACGCGCATACATTTCTGAGCAAATGATACAAAAGACCTAATATGTCACTAAAAACGATTCAAAATAATAAAGGTTAGGTTTTGAACATGGAGTAATTTATTTATTGCATGAACAACAAAAAGAGGATGATGCTGATTAACATACTCGATAAAATATAAAAATCTCACTCTGAGATCTTCCAGGTCTCCACTACGCTCGGAATATAATATACTTTATTTTTTAAGAATTTACACAAAAATTAGTCTAGTGCCACAAGATCTGAGCTGCTTGGAGGCCACTCAATAGTTCCATGGTCATACGTTGGTTTAAGCCTCTTCGCTTATTATTTAAGGTTAAGGTCTCATTCTAGCCTAATGAAATAGTTTGATGCAGGCTGATTTCGATTAGAGTACCTTTGCACACAGAGCTTTAGTGCTTGAATTTTTCTTAGCTTCGCCATAAATCATGATAAATGTTCATGTCAGTTTTATGCTCTAACGTGTGAACTTGCGTATTACGTATATATATATATATATATATATATATATATATATATATATATATATCAGTTTTACTATTTCTAATATATATATTCAATTCATAGAACTGAATTTACAAATGCTATTTACACAACAATAATACTATTATGTCATATTAAATCACTTTTTTTTGTACGATATTCGTACAGCTTAACTAGTTCTTCTTTCAATTATTTTATTCATGGTGACTGTTATTTTTAATTCAGTGATCTTTTCAAAGCCTTCTTGTATTATTTATAAAAGAATAGGATCATGCGGGCATACTTATTAAATAAAATTATTTCCATTGTTTTTGAGGCCATATTGCGATGTGATATGTCGTTGAAAAGGAAATTGTATGCAGAATACGACACAATACGGTAAAACCGAAGGTTCCAAAAAAAACTTTACTCTTCAAAATTCGCCTTATATCACCATGTAAGTATAACAAGTTAGAAATTGATACCTCCAAAGATAAGATGACGACTGATTGCTAAATGATTGCATGGTCACCCTGCATATTAAAAAAATTCTAATTCATTTACAATAACTAGAACCATAAATTCATACACTAATATTTAAACCTTGCTGAATAGCAATGTGATCCTGATGAAAATACAGTTATACATTTCAAGTGGAAACTTTATTTTTAGATTAAAATCTCCCCTAAGCGAAATCCGAATCTAATGGTATGGAGTATGAAATCGGCAAAAATCCCCGTACATTTACGGAAAAACGCCAGCCAACGATGATAAATGATTGTCTTTTTTTTTTGCTGCGGAGGGTAAAAAATGACAAGTAGAGTGAAATCGAAAAATGCTGTTCGACGGGAAGCATCAGCTTTTTCGAATTGATGGGAGACGATGATTATGAAACGGATTTATCGATTTATCGTAAACAGTTTTGAGTGTCATATTCTTTAATCGAATTTACTCTTTTTACTTCGCTTCATTTGATGAAAATAGCTACTGTAAAGAGTTGTAGGCCCTCTTAACTTGTAACTTTGCAAGTAAAAAATGATGAATGCTATGGACAAAGCTCAAATTGTTGACCATATTCCGGGTCTACCTCAATTCGCTAAAAGACAGTTGCCGAACAGAAAGAAGTAGCCGTTGCTTGATAGAAATCCATTTTAAGCAAGTAAAGGAAAACAGTTGTTTGAGTCGATTGAACAAAAAGTAAATTAGTCAGTAAAATTCGAAAATAAGATTGTTTAATTTTAAGAAACGTAATTAGTAATTAGTATGAATAACGAACTTCAACAAAAAAAAAAACTTTTATGCTTATTAAAGTTACATTAACAATATCATTTTTTTAAATAAAATCAGTAAATTAGCTGTACATGAAACTTCCTTGTTATGAAGAAAAGTGAAGTATTTCCCAACCAGGTTTAAAATATCTTTAAGTTTTAGCGTCTATAGATTTGTCCGTCGGTATGTGTAGCAGTTCGCGGCATAGCTAAAAAACTATTTAACCTATTGACTTTAAACTTTGGTCAGATATTAAAGGTCATATGAAGATAGTAATATTTTGGTAAAAATCCAGTATGATGGAACAAAATGCCGACATAGGGAAATGTTAAAAAAAATATTATTAAAGAACTATTTTTCCAAAATATCTGAGTAAAATGAGACTGCAACATGGTGATCTCAACCATACCTGTGCCGGGAAGAGAACAAGGGACAGTTCAGCATTAACTTGCCACTAAATAGGCATGTAAAACTAAAAATGAAGAAAATTACTACGACACTTTAACAAAGTAGGTTTAGCATCTGCTAGTGGTATTTACTGTAGACTTTCTTTAGACAGGCCCGTTAAGGAAAAATGACTCGTATACATTCCTTTACTGACCAACTACAAGTGATATCGCAGTGTAGTTGCACTTTTATTGCCAAAATATAAAATCTGTTAACAGTATCTTCTAATTTGCAAGGTTTTAAACCGCTCATCAAAAAACCTTTCCTTTTCTTAGGGTACTAGATTTAGATAGATTTCACAAAAATCAGCTGGAATCATATTGGTTACATCTTAAATTTTTTAAATATGTCATCGCCAAATGGTGCTTTATCAATACCTATCAAGAAAAACACTTATCTAAAATAAACCAAGTGCCAATATGCAATTTTTAGTTAAGTTATATAAATCTAAAACTATTTACAGCCCAGTTACCAAAGTCAGTTTTGGAGGTTGTCACAGGAATCATATAATTGTGGACTTTTTTCACTAATAGTATCTCTTACCAAAAAGAGTCAATATCATCCAAATTATCAGAGATGCAGCAACATTATTTAATTAAAAAACATTGAGTTACCTAAAAAAATTTACTTTTACCCACAACTTCCCTCGTATATAATTTTACTACGTACATATAACATATGCATACAATTAGATAATAACTTTATACAAATCCTACAAACTATAATTTGTTTCAATTTTTTTTCAGTTTTTAATTTATTCATTATTGTATTATTATTACTGTTTATTTTTCATAACTTTACTTATTTACTCTATGAAAAATAAATTACGCCCTTTATTATTTATAAAAAGAAGTTTCTATTCCTAAAAATTCAGTTTTATCGAATATTTAAACATTTTATGAAATCGCCATTTTGTTTTGCTATATTGGATTCTCACTAAAATTTTAAGTCTATCCTTGTTTCACACTTGTTTTTGTGCAAAATTGCAAGTCAATTGGATAAGTAGAATTTTCGTACTAAATTTTTATATACTTCATTAGGACTCTAGTTTGTTCCGCCGTAATAAATTTACATAAAAGAAATTACCAATTTAGCCCTATATCACATTTTATTTTTGTGAAAATTTCAAGGTAAATCCGATAAGTAGTTTCTTAAAAATGATTTTTTTACATTTTGTGACACCGCCATTTTGTTCCGCCATATTGGATTTTTGACTAAAATTTTAAGTCAATTGGATAAGTAGTTTTTGAGCTAAGTCGCGTATAGACTGACGGAAAAGGGAGAACATGTTTTTCGTGGTCCAGTGCCCCTAAAACACAAAGATCTGCAAAAATCTCAGATGGTGATTTTTTAAGGATTACAATACTTCTCTCGGTGTTCATGTTTTTTCTGCAGTCCTCATAGTTTTTACAAAAATTGAGTTTAAGGAAAAAATAGTTTTTTGAGATTATGTTATGTTATGTAGCCATGAATGTTTTCTACCGAACGTATTTTGAATTATAAATAAAAAATAATTTTTACTTGAGTTATTGCGATTTTTTTCCGCGCGGTTTCTAATAAATTCAAGAATTTTTCCCTTAGTCCGAAAAGGCGCGAATGAAAAGTTAATGATAACTTTAAAATAATTTATCTCGAAAACTATAATATTTCTGAAAAAACCTACTAAAAAACAATTTTGTTTGTATATTGAACAAAAACTGCCTTTTTTTTCATCATTTTTTTGTGTGAATCAGACAGCCTACCTGGTAGTGTTATCATTTTGTGGCAGATTAATTTAAAAATACCTAAAATCTAAATTACCAGCTTCAGCCTGAAAATTTTGCTGCTATCTCAATGCTCAATATACATGATCCAAATAAAAACATCGTTACTCGCGGTATTAAATGCCTCACTTTAACAAATATTTCGCAGCTCCCGGTCTCATATTACTTCGCCGTGTAGGGTAATATTTTTAACAGCTCAGAAGATAGTCTTTAAAAATTCTATGTCAGCAATTTTCCATATCGCTTACCTAATCCATATTACCGAGAAGATTGAAGAATCATTTTATGGATGCTCCATATGTAGTTGACGGATAGCTCCTTTTTTGTGACGACGGAATAGCGTCTGAAAATCGACTAATACTATTTGACAGGAAGTATTAGCTTCCAAATATATGAGAACGATAGAGCTTCATGCGCTCGTTTTATTACCTATCAGGGCTACGTGTATGCCACGCTGTGTTTTCGAACTGGCATTTTTCAACGCTTATCGCTAGACGGTGGAGAATGCATTTGAGGTGTTTGATTATTTGGGGTTTTAATGTTTTTTTTTAGTGTTGAGGTTATGGAAGAACAGTTTTATTTAATACGGAAAATACTATATATCCAATCAAAAAATATATAAGAGTATAAAAAATATTAAATAATTATTAGTATAGCACAGGATTCAAAAATATGAGCGTTAGGTCGCAAAGAGACGTCCTTGAGGTCCGTTAAGTTTTTCACATTTTTTAAACTCAAAATGAGTGTTGGAATGTACTTTGATTATTATAGACTCGATTAATTATAGTAAGATCACTGACTTCGAATTGTTTCAAAAACATGTAGACCCTGGTGTGGGATTTGAACTTGAACTACCCAATCCCCAAAAGTAAGATGCTGACCAACCACGCGGGCACCCTAGGTATGGAGATGGATGTATATTATATGTAACTATACTAACTGACGGTAATATTAGATATTTTTTTGTGTATTTTCGGCAAAATTAATAATTTCGTTGCATCTTTTTATTGTAAAACCTCTGAATCTAAGTTTTGGCATTCTAAGTCATGTAGATTTTAAAATATCGTTATTATGACAAAAAACATTTGAGTGTTTGATGCAGAGTGAATAGTGAAAATTCAAATTGTTATTTTGCACCCTTTATTTCACCAAATTAATTTTTTTGCCAATGTGTACTCAGATTCACTAATTAACATAAAAATTTTCATTTTCGGGAAAAAATTAAAATTTCTGGCTTTCTTTTGACTTATTTTCACAATTTTTTTCTTAATATTTACCATTAATTTTTTTACTATCATACATACATTTTCATTCATATATATTGGATAATATATATGAATACATTTTCGACAATTAAATCCGTAAAAATTGATTAATATATTGATATTAACTAATAAAACAGTATCACTCCAAGAAGGAAAAAGAAAGAAGCTGAAATGGTTTTAATTTAAATACACGTATCCGGCATACTTGCTTCAGATGACTAGTAGCAAAAGCAAACGTAACAGAGAACTTTTTGTTTCTCCTGAGATCTGAATTTTATGTTTCTGGCTGGGTACCAATCAAATTTCGCAAGTTATAAACAATTTCAAAAAATGTCAACTACGTTAAGATAAAAACATTTTTTCAACTATAAAGGGTAGCTCTAGGAAGCTATCTGAAAACAAAAATTTATTCCAGATATGTTAGACTCTTTTATTATTTTGTGTATATAAACATGTTTTCCACTATGCATGGTAGCTTAGAAGGATACATATATGCGTTTCAAAAGTGTTTAGCATTTTTCATAAACCGGAAAACACGACGAATTTTTTCTATTTTTTATCCATAATATTTTTTCTTACTATATAGTAGTCGCCCTAGAAATATGATCCAGCCCCCAAAATTCGAAAATATTTTTATTGTAAAGCGTTAGTTAAAAAAAAACGGTAAAACATTTTTTTTTATCCCTTTCAACATTAAACATTTTCTACACTATACAGAATCCCCTAAAAATACATATAATTTTTTATTCGTGACACTTTTTTTTACAAAAACCTAAAAACAGTAAAAAGTTATTTTTTTTTTCATACAAAAGCAGTTTTTTATATATAGAATTACTCTGAGAGGGTGAAACAGTTCCTTAAAAGAAATGAATTTTGTTTTTATTAACATTAAAAAAAAAACGATTAAACAAATGTATTATATTTTTTTGCATAAAGACTTGGAGTTTTCCTTATTAGGGAGAGTCTTGGCGATTTAAAAAAAATAAAATCTAACGACTGTGAAAATAATGCTTTTAAACGTTTTAAAATATTGGTTTTGGGATTTCGATGATAAAATCTTTGATGTTTTCGATAAAAATACTTGACAGTTGTCAAAGCTAATTTTTAGTCATACATTTAAAAGGTATTTTAAATGGTATTTATTTGGGGTTTTGGTATAATATTTTTGACATACATTTTTTTACATTTAAAACTTAACCTACTTACTTCCTACGCATCGCCACATAGCCAGAAAACCTTAGACCTGTCCCTCAACACCTACCCAGAACCTTATCAATCTTCCATTTCCGCCTCTCTGGGTTCCTCTGACGACGGACTAATTACAGTTTTCTGCCCCATAAAACAGGAAGTTGTAGAATCCATACCACATCGTATTATTTGGCACTATAATTCCACTGATTGCAATAATTTCTGTAATTTCTACTCATCCTTCACTTGGAATGGTTTTTGTTTCTCTACCAATGATTCTTCCGAAATTTCTTCACAAATCTCGGATGTAATCCAGTTAGATATAGACACCTTTATACCACATTATATAATGAGAGTTGGTTTTCAAAATTCTGGGATAATGCCAGAGTAGAGAAAATCCGTACCAATAAAAAATTTCTTAAAAAAACCCTACTTTAGAAAATCGACAGGCTAAAAACGCACGAAATAATTACAATCACATAATTCTCATCAATCCTTTTGGTCACTTACCAAATATGTTAATCAAAACTTCTGCAAAAGTTCCTTTCCACCACTAACTTCTGCAAAAGTTCCTTTTCACCACTAACTTCTGGTGATGAAACCGTCTCCACGTCTAAAGCAGAAGTTGAGCTTTTTGCAAAACAGTTGGCCTGAAATTCTACTTTAGTCCTTCCTTTTCACGTTCCCTTCCATCAGTACCAGCTTTGCCATAAATATGCACGAAATTACCTTCAAGGTTAAAAAGGTATGACGTATTCCCAAAACATAATACCGAAAATTCCTTTGGCCTTGATGATATTCCGGCCGTAGTCCTAAAAAAGTGTGCTTCTGAATTCGCCCCCCATCCTTACCAGGTCATTCCAAATGTCCTATGACAAGGGCATTCTTCCTAAAAACTGGAAATCTGTTCGTGTATAGCCTATTCCCAAAAAATAATCCAAAACTCTTCCTTCTAACTACAAACCCATATCCCCCCTCCCAGTTATAAATAAGGCAATGGAGAAGTATATCAATAATGATCTTTTAACTTACCTTGAAAGGTATAATCTTACCATGACAGGTAATAAGGTTTCCGCCACCAAAAATCCATATCAGATCTTCTTACCTTCGTAACCCGCAACTGGAATAAGTCCATCGAAATCCACGGTGAAACCCAAATTATTGCTCTCGATATATCCAAAGCATTTGATAAAGTGTGGCATGGTGCACTGCTTAATAAACTTCCTGCCTATGGTCTTCCTCCAAAACTTTGTACTTGGACGTAGACGAAGGCGTTCCACAGGGCTCAGTGTTGGCAGCTACTCTATTCCTCCTGCACATCAATGATTTGCTTTTTGTACCAGCAATCCACAGCTATGCTGATGATAGTGCACTCCACTCCCATATACAATTTCCCAAATTTGTCTCCTAAACTGAAAGTTATGATAGGCGTAGAGTGATGACTTTGTCCCTAACCTAAAACCTCATTAAAATCGTAGAATGGGCAGCAAGAAACATTGTCCACGTTAATGTCACTAAGACACAATCATGTTTACTATATCTCACAAATTAAATAAATAATCAAATGCTTGAAGCCAAAGATTCCTTTAGCGTAGTTGGGAACTCTTTTCAGAAAGATCTTTGATCACCTCAATTGTTACAACAGCCCCGAAGAAATTGGGCTTTCCTTTTCGAACTCGAACACTCTTTTTTCCTGCCTACTTGTATATCTTTTACACTTCGCAAATCAGACCCAGCTTTGAGTATTGCTTGCACATATGGGGAGCAGCCTCTCCTAGAGCTATTCGCATGATTGATAATCGAAACATCATAAGGAAGCTTGCATCACTAGAGCATCGTCGAATTGTGGGCGATCTCTCTTAGTTTTACAGATGTTCTGATGAATTATCATCCATTAGAGGCTCTTTAGTGACTCTTGCCAGGGAGACACGAGCATCGACCTATATGCATCCCTTCCACGTCCAACTGCAAAGACCAAGGACCTCCCACTTTGTTCGCTACTTTATTCCCAGAGTCTTCTGATTATGGAATAGGTTACCAACAAATTCCTTTCCTCCTTCCCTTAATCTACAAGTCTTTAAATTCCACATTGCGGGATACAGACGAATCTTGATGCTTCATTTAGAAAAATCGGTCCAGTAGTTTAGCCTGTAGATAGTATCAAACAATGATACATAGTTACATATATACAATATACAAACATACATACATACATACATACTTACACTGTTAACATTAAATTTCTTTGCATGCGCACTCAGGTAGCAAAACCCCGAATAGTGCAAATTATTACGTTTCCCTTAACGCTGGAAGAACAGCCGAATTTAAATTTTATATTATTCGTTCTCTGTTTTTACTGCTAACAAAAAAGCCAACGTTCAGGATTCATAGAAAAGTGATTTTGCCATCGTGAAAACTGATTTTGATTTATATTTCATTGGTGTATCTACGGATACGCTGAGGAAGTTGATGAATTTCCAATAAGTGCCGGGAGTTGGGGTAATATATACTGATATTCACGGGGGAATATTCATATTGCGTCAGGAATATTCGGATGGCGTGCGACCGAACTGCATAAGGAGCCTCAGGAAAAAGCCGATACGAGATTTGAATTCATGAATTGGAGAGTAGGAGCGAATGGGCTGCGATACAAAGGTCGCGTACAAAAGCTCGTCTTTAGAGTTTATAAGGCGTAAAATATTAATGTATTCGGATATGAATCAATTTGCTGTTTTAATTTATAAGTTTTATGTATTACCTCTGTCACAGAATGATGTATTTGTCTCGACGAAAATGTATGTATGATCAGTTTTGTACTATTTTGTGTTTGTTAATATTTTAGGCTTTTGACAGAAAACATGCATTCAAGAAATTACTTAAACTTATCTTACTTTATATGAATTGTGTTTTTTAATTCAATCAGCCTTTCTATTTTATTTTTACCGGTTTTGACTGAATGGCACACACTGCATTATAGTAATAAATTATTTTGGTATAAAAACAATACAAAAATGTTGAGTAAAGATTTTAACCTTGTTCACTATGACCCCAATTTTACAGTCTTCATATTTTCTCCTTTATAATTTCAGTGAATAAAATTGCCTTTGCTTTATTGGTTACGGCCATCTAATTGTGCGTTTCATTCTCCATTATTATTATTATTCTTATACTAAGTTAGAAATCATGATTGTTGGGATTAGACCGTTAGACTGTGTCAAAATAGAATAACTTTTCAACGTTTCGCCTTCGATTGCAGCAGGCATATTCAGAAATATTTACTGTCCGAGATAGAAACACTCTTTCAATGTTCTAATAGCGTGAAGTAAAGATTCCTGAAGATGCCTGAAAGATAATTGAAATCGAAATGTTGGAGAGTTATTTCATTTTGACCCGGTCTAATTCCAAGAACCACGATTTCCTAATTGATCAAAGCTGTGAAAGATTCCGTTCTATAGAAGAATCATTTTCAGCAAAAGAAATGTTTGTCAAAGTTGTACGAATTTTCATTATCGCACTCCCAAATAATTTATCAAAACCTAACCTTATACATAGCCATCATATCTGAATCCTATTTGAACTTTATTTGATAAAATATTATTTTCAAACTGTTCGTTGTGAACAACCCTTCTCAATCATGGAAAGCAAGTTAACCCATTGTAGGGTTGGCGGGACTTTAAAACTGGTCGGTTTAGGATTTGCCGGAGTAATGAGGATCACTTCAGGTGTCGCACTTAAAATCCTTCTGGGTTTTTAGAAGCTATAATAAATATATAAAACATGGAAGCCAAAAGGATGGGTGGTTGCGGCGCTTAGGGTAAAACAGAAAGGGGCCACATGGGAATCGTCACCATAGGGAGATCCGTTTTCTGTCCACGAGGGCAATTCTTCCTGAGAGTCGTCTGGAATTGAAATTGAAATCCAATTAAGGGAGCAATGCGAGGAAAATAGAACATTCCATCGAGCAGATGTTCAATCTTGGTACAACGACGGTTCGTAGATGATCAATTCTGGGTCACTCGGCTCTGGAATTACTGGTCGAAGCATGGTGTCGGAGAGTTAAGTGAAATCTGCATCTGATCGGCGCTCTAGTTTTAGGACTCAGAATCTTACCTGGGTATAAGCAACAATACTGCTTGCTGGTCCTAGGAAAAGACGAAGGAAATTTGGTCAAATACGAACTATTGCAGACAGGCAAAATAAGTTTGGTTGATGTCAAGGACCCAACAGGTGATTCGGGACCTGTTTGGCAACAGTAAACTCAACAGATCCAATTGTGGGACAGAGGAGAAAAAGTTTATCGTCTCGTCAGCACCTTCCATGTCTCTTTCCAAGAAGGAATTGCAGCACCTCGTGGAAAAGTGGGAGGGGGAGGTATTATTTTTATTTAGAAGGAACCCCTCTGTAGAGGGTGGAGTGTAGTGGGTGGACCTGAAGTTATTGAATAGGGCCTATTCGGCCTAGTTTCTGGGCTGGTGCCCCTATCTTACGACTACTATTAACTCATTGTAGGGAATGCGGCAACATCTACGGAGCTTTTAACCAAATCTATGGCATAATGTCTAGTTCAATACAGTCATATTCACTGTCTTTCATATTATCCTCAAACACTCACACCTCGACTTAGTCCGTTTATAATTGCCAGATAATTATTAACATATTCTTCGACTAAACAAAAATATTTCTGTACCGTAGCTGCTAATTAATTAGGCTAGTGAGGATAGTGAAATAGAAAAACAATTACATAAAGCCGCAAGTACTACCAAATGTTTGTATCAAACCTAACATTTAACATACTAAAAGTGGCCAGTGATTGAGTCTAAACACTAGAAAAAATGGTCGGCCATCTTGAAATTTGACCCTTTAAGTAAAAGCCTTCCATAACACAAAAACTATTAATAGTATCAAAAAATATAACATGACAAAATTGAAGGTAATAAAACAGGACATCCACAACTTTTGTTTTTATAAATTTATCCTAAGGGGTTTCGTTATAACGTATTATTGAAAATAATAAAGATAATTATTTGCATTAATTATACAATATATATTTTAGGAACGTTTTCTTTAGTATTAAACAAAAATTAGCAAAATAAGTAAGAACTACTTATTGTATATTTCGACAAAATAAAAAAATCGGGATTGTAAGGTGTAGTAAGTAGTGTTATGATTTCTTCGAACAAATTTTAATGCAATGCTTTAAATCGCAACTGCTCAACTGCAGTTTATCAGCGCAATGGGTATTATCAATGCCTCAGTCTGTTACTATTTGCGTGTCATTGAAAAACTTTGCCTAATCAAAACCTACTTATTCGCAACAGCCCGTTGAATTGGGTTTACGACAATTGTGCGATTTTAATGACGCACAGATCGTACAAACATCATAAGTTTTTTTTTTAAATATGTTTTTCGTATTTTAGAGATTCTCAAAGTCGATTAAACCCAAAATATATTTTTTGAATTTTTTTTGCGTTTCCAATACTTCTTATCCCGGGTGGTCCTTTTAAAGTGTTACAAAGCGATTTTGAGAAAACGGCTGATTGAAAATAAATAAAATTTCTAGGGATGCAATGGGTCGTTGGGGGACATTTTTTGACGGAGTAAGTAATGTTTTAACCCTTTCCACTGTTTAGGGGTGGGGGGTAACTTTTAAATGTTAAATGGAAAGGTGCAGTTTTTTTCCAGAATCGTAATCTCCAGAAAAAACTACGTTATAATCAATGAATAATTTAATGTCAATGTCAATGTCACTACGCTAAATTCAACAAAATTAAAAAGAAAATCAACAGAAGAAAAAACTGATACTAGGTACATGATTTTATTTTATCAGATGTTCAAAATGACGGCCATTTTGTTCTAAATATTTATCAACTCTCTTTCGAAAAGAATTCCGCAATCTGAATAACATATCTGGGGTGATTTCACGAACTGCACGCGTAATCCTTTCTCTCATGTCTTCGGCTGTAGTTGGAGCAGTCACCATGGCTTTTTCTTCGACAAAACCCCACTGGCGATCTTGCAGGCCAATTTACTGGTCCCACACGTCCAATCCATCTGTTAGGGTGTCATTCAATATAGCACGTGCTTCTCGACAGTAATGTGGTGGTGCGCCGTCTTGTTGGAACCAAATTGCTTCACGTTGTTGCTATGGAATATTTGGCATCAATCTTTTCAAGTCATTTCGAAGGAAATCGCAGTATCGCTGTCCATTAAGATTACCATCGAAAAAATGAGGTCCAATAACAACATCGCCAAATATCCCACACCAAGTATTTATCGACCAAGGGTGTTGATTAGCGACTGTTCGCATCCAGTGTGGATGTTCTTCAGCAAAATAATGCATATTGTGACGATTGACTTGACCATGGTTAGTGAATGTTGCTTCGTCAGAAAATATTATGTTTTCAAATTTTCAATTGCACCCGTCTCTCGAAGTCCTGTCCATACAATTCTTGATGTAAGGTAATATGGTAAGGATGAAATTTAAAATTGTGCAAAATCCTGAGAACGGATGCTTTACACATCCCGGCGTCTTTGGATAGTTTTCGGGAACCAATATGAGGGTGGAGAGATACTGTTCCCAAAACTCCTACCGCTATGTCGTCGTTCGTTTTGGTTTTCCTCCTGCTGCGTTTTCTGGATGAGAGTTGGCCGGTCTGGCGACTCCTAGTCTCTAATCGTTTGAACGCCATGTGAGATTTTGGTGGTAAGTGGGGAAATCTTACCTCCCAAAGTTCAGAAGCATTGCGATAGTTTTTTCTACATTCTCCAAGATTAATAACATGTCAACATGGCAGTCGAATTCATTCATTTTAAGGATAGGTAGTTAAAATCTCAACTAAGATTATTAAATACGAACAGAAATAACACAGCTAAATAATAAACGAACAGAACTTAAAAAAAAACAATAAACGAACACAATGAACACTTATTTTAACAAGAAGCTTAAACTAAAGACTTTAAACTGGAAGATAATTTAAGAAAATTACTGGCAATATCATAACATGTCAAGTCGTTCGTTGTCATGATAACTACAATAGTAGCGACTGGTGAGTCATCGCTGCAGTGCCGCAGAGCTCCCACAAAAATCAGGAAAAAAATAATTAACTACATAATCTAACCAAAATACCGATTTTTTTTTTAACCAGTTGACATGGTAATTCTCGGAGGATGTAGAAAAAACAACGACAATGCTTCTGAACAAAATGGTTGGTCGTGCAGTTCGTGAAATCACCCCAGATAGGTTATTCAGAGTGCGGAATTCTTTTCGAATGAGACTTGGTAAATGTTTAGAACAAAATGGCCGTCATTTTGAACATCTGATAAAATAAAATCATGTACCTAATATCAGTTTTTTCTTCTGTTGATTTTCTTTTTAATTTTGTTGAATTTAGCCTAGTGACATTGACATTAAATTATTCATTACAAACATTACTTACTCAAAAAATCAAAAAATGTCCCTCAACGACCCATTGCCCTAGAAATTTCATTTGTTTTCAATCAGCCGTTTTCTCAATATCGCTTTGTAACACTTTAAAAGGACCATCCGCTATATAGCTTATATACTTTATTAATAATAATACAGTATATTCGCTGTTATATGGGGAAGTAAACATTTACCATACAGAATTCAATAATTTTTATTTTGCGATTTCAAAATTTCACACATATGCATAGATATTTTGCTGACATTTCCGTGGCAATTGTACCGGGTGGTCGAAATTGGTCTGTTTTAACAGAGAAAACCTATTTCCTGACTAGATAGAGCAAAACTGACTTAGGTGTCATGGGCTCGATTTCTGAGAAATGTTTAATGGCAAAAACCGCCTGCCGATATTTTCACTGCCAACTGAGATATAGGGCGTTTTTCAATTTTCGGCCATTTTGAAAATTGTCCATAACTTTTTTATTTTGCGGAATATTAACATTCTGCAAAGACATTCTAAAGGCACTTTTTTATGTGCAATCCAGTGGCGTACTCAGATTTTTTCTATAGTTGTCCGTTTTATCATAAATAGGCAAAACTTTTTTTTTTCAAATGGAAATCATAGTTGGCTATAAATTATAAAAAATGCTCGCGTTTAGCCCTTTTCAGTGATATAAAGTTGTAGGTACTTATTTTCAAAAATAACGAAAATATTAGGTGTTTTTGGTTTACATCGAAGTAGGCCTTGGAATAATGACGCGCGTTCAATATTTTGAATATATTGCTGTCAGATTACTGTAGTCTGGTGTAATTATTGCGATTTGGTGTTATCTTTATAAAGTTGTGTTAAGTTGCTGACAAAATATGTTTGAGAATTATGAAAAGTATGATATGTTAAAATGTTACATATTATCTAACGAAGTTCCTGAAGCAGCTAGTGAATTATATTTTAATACATTTCCCGAGCGACGTCAACCGGATAACCGAATTTATCAAACATTAAAAAGTAATTTAGTAAATTACGGAAGTTTTAAAAAGTTAAGAACAAGACATTATGAACTAAAGGAAGAAAAGGAAATCCAGCAGCTAAATATAATTGGTGAGGTATTAGATCATCCTGGCACCTCCTCTCGAACATTGGCTAATATAACGAATGTTCCAAAGACCACCGTTTTAAAAATACTCAAAAAACATAAATTCAAACCGTACAGAACGAGAAGAGTTCATCAACTCCGTGAAGGGGACGCCGCTAGAAGATTGAGATTTTGTCAGTGGTATGAGCAAAAATTCATGGAGAATGAGAATTTTCCATTAAATATTATTTGGAGTGATGAATCCAGAGTAGATACTTCTGGTATATTTAATAGATATAATTCATATCACTGGTCCACTGAAAATCCACACGTAGTTGTGCAACAAGACCGGCAAGGTCGGTGTGGATTCAATATATGGGTGGGGATATTCCGAGGAAGATTTGTGGGACCTTATTTTTACGATGGAAATTTAACTGCAGATGATTATGTAAATATTTTGCGCACATATATTGTCCCTTTGTTGGAAGACATACCTTTAGCTGATGCCAGAAATATCTACTATCAACAAGATGGTTGTCCCCCGCACAATGCAAGGATCACAACTGATCTTTTAAACTTCGAATTTCGAGAAAATTGGATTGGTACGTGGGGCCCCATACCTTGGCCTGCTAGGTCCTGTGACTTAACTCCCTTAGATTTTTTTTTGTGGGGAAGATTGAAGGACTTGATATTTAAAGGAAGAACCTTTCACACAAAAGAAGAATTGCAAGAGGCCACTAGGCAAGCTTTTGCATCTATTAGCCCAGTTGAACTAATAAATAGTTGCAACTCGGTACGCAAAAGATGCTTAGTTTGTATTCAACAGGGAGGAGCTCAATTTGAACAACTTCTCTAAATATATTTATCAGAAACCTATCTAACTAAATACCTAGATTTTCATAATTATTTTTTATTTTCACTTGTAGCTGTAAATAGTAGTTTAGTTTGTTAATTTTGTTTAACTTTGCTATGTAAACAAAAAAAAATAAAAAAAATTAATAATAAATAATTAAAATAACGTTAGCTAGTGTTATTTAAAGTTGTGTTTAAGTTGCTAACAAACTATAAATCTTAACAATACATAATTGAGATATTGTCATCACAAATCAAAGCCTACTTCGATGTAAACCAAAAACACCTAATATTTTCGTTATTTTTGAAAATAAGTACCTACAACTTTATATCACTGAAAAGGGCTAAACGCGAGCATTTTTATAATTTATAGCCAACTATGATTTCCATTTGAAAAAAAAAAGTTTTGCCTATTTATGATAAAACGGACAACTATAGAAAAAATCTGAGTATGCCACTGGATTGCACATAAAAAAGTGCCTTTAGAATGTCTTTGCAGAATGTTAATATTCCGCAAAATAAAAAAGTTATGGACAATTTTCAAAATGGCCGAAAATTGAAAAACGCCCTATATCTCAGTTGGCAGTGAAAATATCGGCAGGCGGTTTTTGCCATTAAACATTTCTCAGAAATCGAGCCCATGACACCTAAGTCAGTTTTGCTCTATCTAGTCAGGAAATAGGTTTTCTCTGTTAAAACAGACCAATTTCGACCACCCTGTACAGTAAACGAAATATGTAACAGAAAACTGGAGCCCATGAAATATTTTACGTTTGTTATTCTTTCGGCGAAATCGCCTGAATAAATTTTATTTTATTGCGCTCTCCGTCTGTTCTTCCCTCGTTGCTGTAAAGAATTCTTCAATTATTCAAATAAGTTCTTTTTTACTCTTCCGTTACAATTTTGATTGCTCTCGTCTCGTTTTGTTGCTCTGCGAATAGCCAATAAGTATCGAGTCTCGTGGTTATTCCCAATTTCGTGGTTATTTCAAGAACTCAGTATGCAAAATTGTTAGCAGTTAGTAGAAATTGATTTAGTTTGTGTCGGGCTCTTTTAAACATTTTACTACTACTAAATTTAATATTTCTTGAGGGGACTGGTAGTAGTCCAGAAAGTTTTTATATATTTTATTTTATGAAAAATGTTACTCTTCATAAAAAGTTCTGCTTCCACCGAAAATATTATCGTAAGTTTAAAACTTAAAAAATATTGTACAGGGTTGCCGAAAACTTAGAAAATCTAATCGCCTGAAGAGAAAACTACCCATAAGTTTAGTCTTAGAGCAAAATGCCATAAGAGAATTATTATAGAATTGGGTAGTTTTCTCTTCAGGCAATTTTAAATTTTCTAAGTTTTTGGCACCCTGCACAATATTTTTTAAGTTAGTTTTATAATTCTAATAACATTTTTGGAGGAAGCTGAACTCTTTATGAAGCGTAACATTTTTCATAAAATGAAAAATAAAAATTTTCTCCATTTGTTAAGAAGTTATCTACATGCTGTATATATATATATATATATATATATATATATATATATATATATATATATATATATATATATATATATATATATATATATATATATATATATATATATATATATATATATATATAATATATATATATATATATATATATATATATATATATATATATATATATATATATATATATATATATATATATATATATATATATATATATATATATATATATATATATGTATATATATATATATATATATGTATATATGTATGTATATATAAATATATATATATATATATATATATATATATATATATATATATATATATATATATATATATATATATATATATATATATATATATATATATATATATATATATATATATATATATATATATATATATATATATATATATATATATATATATATATATATATATATATATATATATATATATATATATATATATATATATATATATATATATATATATATATATATAATATATATAAATATAACGTTGTAGTCTTTCTGCTTGTGATGGTACATCTATCATGTATAATGAATATATTCTGAATACTCCTATAACTACTGTTGTCCTAGTTCCCCTTTACAAAGGACAGATGACAGTCTATCTATACAAACTGTACAAGCTCATTTTACCAGTTAAGCAACGGTTTTATGGAATAACGTATTAAACCATTAAAACTAATTATTCTTAACGTATTGTATTTTTCAGTTTTTGTTTCTATTACATATAAAATGTTAATTAAAATTTTGTTCATTAATTTCGTTTTATGTTATCGAATGCATTTGCAAATAAAAATGGATGATAAAAAATGCACCACATTATCTCAGAAATGAAAGCTAACGATGATTTCTATATCCTTAAAAAGTTTTTTTTAAGAAGTGAAACCTACTTCAAAACAACGCACTAAAAAGTAAAAAATATTATATTCCACCTTGAAAATTTTACTTCGGGAAGTCGGCGGCCAACTAATAAAGACTGTAAAACCTTATACGCCTAGTATTAGACAGCAAAATACCGAATTGACTGAATACATGATTATATTTTTGTGATTAAAATTAATTTTTAGGGCATTTATTTTTTTATCAAAATTTTTATTTTATCAGTTTTATCTATACGAAATTTATTGTAAAAATCAGGTCTAACAAATGGTCCACTGCATAATTATTTTTCCTGATATAATGGTGAACGCGTAGCTTAGAGAGGTGAGAGTAGAATATTAAAAAACTTCTTGCAGCATATCTTGGCGCAAAAAAAACTTTTTTAAATATCCTTGCTATGGGACCACTCCGGCAATATCCTGAATGTCCCCTGAAAATTTCATCCCAATTGGTCAATCCATCGCGGAGTAATCGATATACAAACATAAAAAAATACCTAGGGCAAACTGATAACCTCTTCCTTTTTATGAGGGTAGTCCGTTAAAGACGTTTGATTCTTACCGAATGTGCATTTTTCGAAAATGTCTAGTAATAAAATACTAGATTTCGAGTTTACACATTTTCATGGTCACCCTGTATACAAAAAATTACATAACGGGATGGCAAAACAGACAGTCAACAAATCAACAAAAGGTCATGAGGAGGATGTAGAAAATATAATTTCTGACTTTTTGCAAGCTTTAAAAATGGCAAATGTAGATTAAATTTATACCTTCATGAAACTTCTTTACTATTTATTTATAATTTAAGTTAAGATATGTCAAAAACGACTTACCCAAATGTGCCCAAATATATATATATATATATATATATATATATATATATATATATATATATATATATTATATAATCAGGAAAAAAAAGATCTTTCATTTTAGCTCATATATAGGGTGTTGAAAAAAGTACGTAAATATAATCGAAGAACCTATACAAGAGTGTAACAAAAATGGTTATGAATGGAAGTATTTTATCAGTTTATTTTTAAAACGTGAAATATATTTTTTAGAAATATTTATAATCAACAGCAAAAGTTATGGTACGAGCGGGGATCGAACCCGCGCCTCTGGACCACTAGTTCATCGCTCTAACCAGTTGCACTATCGTACCACTGATAAACAATTCGTTAGAACTTGTATATATTCAAACCAACCAGTATCATAACCATTGTTGATCCTGCTAAATATTCTGGTGGGTTTGAATACGTAATAAGTTCTAACGAATTGCTTATAAGTGGTACGATTGCGTAATTGATTAGAGCGATGAACTAGAGATCAAGAGGTGCGGGTTCAATCCCCGCTCGTACCATAATTTTTGCTGTTGATTATAAATATTTCTAAAAAATATATTTCACGGTTTAAAAATAAACTGATAAAATACTTCTATTAAAAATATGGCTTATACGGGCATAACTTAAAATTATAAATTTACCAATATGAACGGTACCTAATAGCGATGTCAGATTTTACGTCCAGTCAGGAACGCCGCGCCATAAGGTTAGAATATTTGGCAGGCTCAACAATGGTTATGATACTAGTAGGTTTGAATATGTACAAGTTCTAACAAATTGCTTAGCAGTGGCGTGATAGCGCAATTGGTTAGAGCCATGAACTAGGGATCCAGAGGTGCGGGTTCGATCCCCGCCCATACAATAACTTTTGCTGTTGATTATAAATATTTATAAAAAAATGGTTATGACGAAACTCGTAATTTGAAAAAACTGACGGGAGTCGATGTTTTTATATATTAAAATAGGATAGTTTATCGGTAAAACAACTCTAATTTTTTTTATTTCAATTTATTTTTCTTAAAATGACTTTCAAACACTGCACTTCGATATTTTCATGTTTTTCAAACTACTTGGTCGTCAGTTTTCGCACAAGGTTTTGTACATACTATAGCTATATTATACATTTTTGGAAAGCTCGAAATAAGTCATTTATTATGTTGACATTAAATTTTGGCTTTTATTAAGCAATATATAGTTAAATTTTTTTATTGTGAGGAAAGTCCATATTTTAATTGGTTTTTAATTTTCAATTGGAGTTTTTCCTGTTGTCGAAGGCTGCCGATGTTGAGTGCATCATTACAATAGGTTCAAAAACTATTAATTACTGAGAAAAAAAAAATAAAAACTTGCTCATCTTTGCGAGTAAATATATTAGACTAGGTAAATTTTCAATCTTTGAAAAATGCATGTTGACTTTTACTCCTTCACGGATGGAAAAATACAATGTGTTTTCATTCCGGGTGTACATCCGTTCACTACTGTCGTTCTGAAAAGAACAGTTTTGCTGACGTTTCGCCAAAATCACATTTGGCATTTTCGAAGCTTTCTTTCTCGCGTCCGAATAGAGACTGAAGTGTTGGTGACTGGGACCCTTCCTTTTATACCCTCACTCGGGGCCGAAGGTTATATCTGCGCAGGCGTTGGTCGTTATTTATGTTTTCCGAATGGTGCTGTTGTTGTTGCGCTAATTGCGCTTGAGTTTTTGCGATTTTAGATTTGTCGATTATTGTCTTCCATACTGTTGGTAGTTTTAATGATTCGTCCCTTTTATTCAAATCACCTTGTGTTTCAATTTCTATGGCTTCTCGGATTATTCTGGTCTTATAATGTTCTATATTGGCAATTGCCCTACACCCATCGAAATTTATTTTATGGCCGGTTTCCTGATGATAAAGCTGAGGTTGTTTGTTTATTTCTGATGCTGAGTTTATGCTCTTCCACTCTTACTGATATTCGCCTGTTAGTTTGTCCTACGTACAACTTTTCACAGTCCTGGCACGGAATACTGTACACTCCGTGGTTTTCCAGTTTGATTTTATCTTTTGGGTTTCCGAGTAATTTAGCTATAGTTGTTTGTGGCTTGTGTATTGTTTGTATGTTGTGTTTCCTCAGAATTCTTCCGATTCTGTCTATTGTGCCTTTTACATATGGTAAGACTACTCGTTGTTTTCCCGGCACATATTTTTTTGTTGTTTGTTGTTCGGGAAACCTGTGCATTAATAGCTTTCTCTATGGTGCAATTTGTGTAGCCATTTTTCTTTAAAGCACTAGATATTACCTTAAGTTCGTTTTGTCTCGTCTGTGTTTCAGTTAGTCGCACGGATCTAGATATTAGAGTATTTGCCACAGCTTGAATTTGTGCTGGGTGATGATGTGATTTTGCATTTAAATATCTGTCTGTATGTGTATGGTTTTCTATACACGTATTCGAAATTATTATGTATTCGAAATGCCCGTTATGTAGTTTTGTGACCAAAACATCTAAAAATGGTAGTTTATTGTTTTCCTCTAGCTCTAGAGTAAATTGTAGTCTGGGGTGGATTGAATTTACGTGAGTCAGAAATTTTTCGAGCTCTGCATGACCATGTTGCCATATAATAAATATGTCATCCACATAACGAATCCATAATTTGGGTTTTAAACTTGCTTTCTCAAGAGCTTCTTTCTCGAAATATATCATAAATAAATTCGCGAATACTGGTGATAGCGAGGACCCCATTGGAGCACCATCCATTTGTTTATACATTTGCCCGTTGAAAGAAAAATAAGTATTTTTGAGGCAATGCTCCGAGAGTTCCATTATATGTACCTGGAAATCCTCGTTCATAGCAATCTTGTCCAATGCTTCGTCGATGGGAATACTGGGATATAACGATTTGACATCTAGGCTTGCTATGATATCGTTTTTTTCAAGAACGATATCTCGTATAATTCGAGTGAAATGCTCCGAGTTTTTTACAAATGAATCAGCTTTTTCTACAGTTGGTTGCATAATTTCAGAAAGGTATTTCTCCAGTTTTTGTAGCGGCGAATTAACAGCACTAACAATAGGTCTGATAGGCGCCCCTGGTTTGTGTATTTTTGGTAAACCATAGAGTTTAGAACATCTGCTCGACTTTTCCCGTGGTATGATTTTTTGTTGAATTTCGGGGTTTATTGGTGAACTTTTTATTTTATTTTTAGTTGTTTTTTCTAGGTATGTTGTCGGGTCCCTTGGAACAGGCCTATAACAGTTGTCTTGTAGGATATCCTGCATTTTTTGTACGTAATCTTGAGTATTCATAACCACAGTTGCGTTTCCTTTATCTGCTGGAAGGATTGTGATGTCTTTATTTTTTCGAAGGTTTATTAGGGCCCTTTGTTCAGTGGCATTTAGATTTTGTTTTGGTGTTTTACTTGACCTTAAAATTCTTGCCACCTCTTGTCGAATCTCCTCTGCTTTTGTTTCTTCCGAGGAGTCAAGGACAGCTTCCACTCCAGCTATTATTTCTTTAGGGATTTCCTTAATTTTGCGATATCTCCTATATATATATATATATATATATATATATATATATATATATATATATATTGTTTAGTTTTCTTGGGTATAAGTTTATGTTTTATGAAGAAACTTGCCCTTCCCTTGACGTTTCGCCCGTGTTAGTAGGTTTTTTCAAAAGGTCTTATTTATTATTTAAGTTTTTTTCCGATTTTGAATTATATGTTAAACTTACATTTAAAATATAGTAGATCTTAGAATAAAAAAGCAGAATACATTTTAAAATGTAAACAAAAATGGGACAAAAACAGAAATTACATATCTCCAAAATATGTTTATTGTTTACTTTTCGGTTGCTAATCTGCTTGGCAACTAATTTGTTTAAAATTCAACACTTGAGGAATATATTTTTTTCCCTTTTTTTATAACGCTTAGTCAAGGTAGAATCAGTAGTTCGAGATAACGATTTAACTCTATTGTAAATTAATAAATATAAGTGATAGAGAAATTATTTATATTTTGTTATTAATGCACGTATTAAGGTGTGGTAAATTTGGCTTAGATTATTTACGTCTTGCTTGTCATTAACTGCGTATTTTCCTTTTTTATATGAAACATTTCTTTTATAACAAATTTATGATATTTATTGTCAGTATCTAATATTTTGGTACTGGTGTAATCAAATTCATGTCTTTTTGTTTTCTCGTATTTGTGTATCGATGCATTTTTTGTATACTTGTGTCCCTTCAACCTATTCTCCAATAGTTTAGTGGTCATGCCTATATATTTCACAGGACAGTTTCATCAATATCAACAGTAAATTATAATATTTAAGGTTTAAGAAAAAGAGAATTATATTCTATATATATATATATATATATATATATATATATATATATATATATATATATATATATATATATATATATATATATATATATATATATATATATATATATATATATATATATATATATATATATATATATATATATATATATATATATATATGATACCAGATAGATAGACTTTGGGTTAAGTAATACAATAACACATTTAAAGAAAAAACCGCATTCAGTTTTCTTTATCTAATTCAGATATATTAAGCTGATTACCATTATGTTTTGTTATAAAAGCAAATAAAAGACTGCATTTCACTGACAATAACAAACCTGAAAATATATGACCAGTGACCTAATTCTTTATTCTTAAATCTGGAATGTCGGAAATATTAACTTTATAGATTGCTCAAAATTTTGGCAAGAAACACCACTTTATTTTAAAGGTTTCAGGTCTGTCTTTGACAATTTACTAATGTAAATAAGGTTAATTACAAAAATCAGTAATTAAATACAGACGATACTAAATACACTGTGGACCAAACTGGAGACTTGGAGGTACCTTCATGTACTGGGATCTTGGAAAATATAATGGGGTATTTAGGAAAATAATATATGTTAGTTTTTTAAAGATATGTTGTACCTTTTTCGCTACTTGATTTAAAAAAAATCTATACCATCTTTTTGCTGGTTGTTTTATTGTCAGATTCTAAATCTGACTAAAAACTGAAATATCTACCACTCTTACTTACCATCTCATTCATAATCAACTATTCTTGAAGATCTTTCTGTACATTTTTTTACGGAAACAACACGACATAATATAATACGAAAAACTATAAAATGATATAAAAATAAAACTAGAGATATTTATCCTTAGGATCTTTAAGATTATGACACAGTTTATTATTTGTTACATTACGTTTCAAGATCTCCCACCAATTAAGTAACGTAATTTCCTATGTTTAGGACGCATTTTTTTTTCAAACCTTAACATTTTTTACGCTACCTAAAGACGACATATTCGCCAGATTGCCATATCTCCTAAGCACTAGTGAATCGATTTTTTATATATACTGCCTTAACGAACTAACACATATGCTTCAATGTCCGACTGTAACATATCAAAGACTTGCTTACTAATTTATTTTTCCTGATCTTAATTTGCAGACCTTCTTCACTCCACAATATCACAGCATCAAGTGCTTGCAATAATTAAAAAATCATTTGTTAAGCTCTTAATTTTTTTCTAGCGTATTAACGAATACTGCCCAACTGAAAATAGATATTTGATTACATACCAAATGAAAATGTTATGCTTACGTCCGATATAAATTTATTTATTCAAATTTAGACTTTGTGGGAACAGAACACACTGACTAAACTCCCATAATACAAAGATGTTTATCATATTGATCACTCGCTTCTGGATGCTTTATATACTTTGGAAACTTCCTTGTATTAAATTGACGACCCCTTCTCACGTGTAAATTTAATAGCTAAAAAGTTACTGCAAACTTTTATTGCTCCGTATTCTCCCCTTATGCTGGAAAACGTACTGAAATTCAATGAAGTTTTCGAAGTTTCCATTTTACAGAAAATGTTTCAGTTATAAACTCATAATAATTCGTTCCCCTCTGACCAATTCCTAAAGCTCTTGTTGCCGAGAAGAACTAGAAAGGGCGGAAGTGAAGAAAGGGGAAAGTTGGTTGAATTGGGGAAAACGTTAACTGCAGATAACGGGTTCCATGATCAATCATAGGATTGTACAATATAAAAATTAATTTTTGTCATTCTAGCAGATATGAGTAACATATAATAAAGAAAATCTGCCCGGAACTTGATAAAAAAATCTGCTATGGTTGGCAAACAAGACATATGGCATCCAGCAATTTACTCGGAAATTAAAACAATGTGATAATGCTTTTTAAGACTTTTTTCGACAAATGAAACAGACGGAGAAGACTCTCTGGACAGCACTGGACAAAAATGTAAAAAATTAATTACATAAAAAGTTTATGGTAAGCAAGAAATTTTGATCCCTAGTGTTATTGTGAGAGTATATACTTAGAACTCCTACCAAAGCCTTTCTAGCCTGGCCCTTAGAACCCAAAGGAAGGGATGTCTTAGCAGTATCGTTTTTTTGTATCTCGACAAGACGTCCCATGAATTCATCGTTGGCAACCATTTACCATATTTCCACATTTTAGTAGTCAAAATTAGGTAATTAGGTACCGACCTCAGTCACTTTTTACTCGGCTCCGCATACAAAAGAGGGTAGTCGTGTGTGTATGAATGTATCCATTGTTTGTTTTCATCTACAGGCTAAACATCTGGACCGATTTTCATGAGTCATCAGCAGATTCATTGGTATTCTGCGAATATTATTAGCTGGTTGTTACTAAAAAACCTTAATGCCGAAAGTAATATGCCGAGAATTTTTTTTAAATGTTGTGTGCATGAATTCTTTTGATTTGTTTTGAACCTTTGTACTGGAGTATTGAAACCTTCTAGGACAAAAACAATTAAGCAGGTTAAAAGCTCTATATTTTTGCTATACAAGACCTAGAATTACGTTTTTCTTTTCTTCAAATTAAGAAATTGGGTAAAATAGAGTTTGGAAAAAATGCGAAAATATTTCTAAAACTGTCACTATTGCAAGGTGAACCTTGTCTTCGCAACGTCAAATCGCTTTGATAATACGACTTATTAACACGACATCGACATGTGTTCAGAAATATGCAAAAAACTTCTAAATATTTTTACGGGCGGTAATGATGGATATAGACTAAAATTAGAATACATTTTGGGGTGTCTGTCCAAATTTTAGGTGAGTAGTGTCAAACATGACATCGGAATAGATGTTTTCTTCGTTTTATGGGGGCATTCAGAAGTACTATTTTTTATACGGGATCCTGAGTACCCATATAAAGTAGAGTCCCTTATTTTAGTACGTTTTATAGTCTCATTTCCTATACTAATATAATAATTTAAAGCAGTCGTTCTGTTTTTTTTTAAATAATTTACACTTGTTCCCAACTCTGTTTTCAGTCCATCTCTGCAGCTACGAGGTCGTGACTCATCTAAATCAAATATTTCCTGGTACGTACAACTCTATTGTTTTATGGACCACTGCCAGGATTGCCGTTGATGTTGTCCCACCCACAACAAAATAGTATATTTTATGTTCTTAAATGATGTTAAGGATTTATTGGCAATTTATTATCTTGGTCTAGTCGGACGGTTATTCTATTAATTAACTAACCGGCCGTTACAATTAAAATGTTTTGAAATGTGTTACTTATTGCAATAACATCTTTTGTTTTCATCTTTAAACTTATTTTTATTTAATACTTAATAATTTATTTTTTACCTTTATAAAATTAAATATTGAAATGAAAGAAGTAGTACATTTATTACCAAATTTTTAAGAAGTTAGGATTTAGAAGCTTAATAAAGTGACCTATTTTTTTACCAACTTCAAAAGAGAAGAACAGTTCTCAATCCTTTGTAACAGTTTTGCTAATTTGGATGAAATAGTGCTGGTTCCATAATAAGTATATTGAAAAAAAAAATTAAAAATGGCATAATAGCGCCATTTTGAATCTTTTTCTGTCAGGGAGTTTTCACGATAACTTTGAAGTATATATATATATATATATATATATATATATATATATATATATATATTTTAGTAATTTGGACCTACCTTAAGGTTGAATTTATTTTGTTGTAAATTTATTTCCGTTATTATATTAAATTACTTTATTCTTGACACAAACCACTCCTTCTGCCAATAAGTTTATGGCACTCGCGGGTGAAGGGGTATTCTAAAAATATCGAGTTTCATATGGTTTTCGGCGTCTTTTTTGACAATCTGTATTGCTGTTTTTCTGTTCATAGTATTTATAGGTAGCGCTTATATTTTGTAATCTTAGTTACCGAGCTTTTAAGTATACTGATTACTCTAGGAAGATTTGATCAACTTGGATTAATTTCCATAATCGGCCATTTTGAATATTTTACTCGGAGACAGTTTCAGCTATGACTGAAAAGTTTTACTATATTGCTTTGAAATTTGGTGCATGGAAGTTGGGATAATCTTTTTTTTTCGTCTGGCTATTTCGGTAGGTAATTATAAATCTTAATGAGTGCTGGTAAAATTAAGTGCTTTATTTTATTCTGGACGAGAACATGAATTGGGTCACTAACTGAGGTGCGTGATAGGGGGAGGCGTAAAACTGAAAGAGAGAGATGACTGAAAGAGAAAATGTTACAATCGGGTAAGTACTTTTTTGGCAATTCCGCAAATAAACAAACGGACAGACCGACGGAATCTAAAAAACATGTTTTTTGGCGTCTAGGGACCCTGAAATGGAAATATCTGGAAAAACCTGGGAAGGTGATTTTCTCACGATTATAATACTTCCCTTCTACGAGGGAAATAAAAACAAAACCGATTTAAAAAAACACTAAAAAGTAAAAAATATTTTATTCCATCTTGGATATATGACTCGAAGAAAAAAAAGTAAATAAATATTACATATGGTATTACACTTAATGCGTACACTCAATACATATTAGTAAAAATAAAAAAAAATTGGTCGACTTTGGACTATGCTTCCCTTATTAGATGGTATAGGCAAGAGGGGAACATTTTTATCGGTTAGGAAACGGAAAACCTAAATGCGCGCATTTCTATAAAGACAATGGCACAGGGCAGGGCCGATTTAAGTGAGTCGTTGTGAGCGGGGAGGGCTTATGTTACGGTTGGGGATAATGATTTGACCCCTACTTTCTTATTGGCCATCAGTTCATAGTAAAACTTGTTATGGAGTCGTAGTAGTAACACGGAGGTACTGGGTTCGATTCCCACCCAAAGAGGATTTTTTTCATACATTTTTACAAGAAAATTAAATAAAGACTGGCACTGTTAAAAATATTTTAAATAAACCTTATATAAGAATATGCAATCCGTTTAGGTATAACTTAAATCGTTTAGATTTTAAAGTGTCTCAAAGTCTAAATCAATAAACTATCTTGGATGAAATATGTTTAGAATATTGCGATAATCTAAAAATAAATTTATACACAGGACATTCCATTTAATCTATATGTTCTGAACAATTTTAAACACCGAAAAAATAAAAAAAAAACGACATGGTCTAACAAAGTTGAATGTGGAAATAGCAATCTTTGCCTCTTATAAATTCTGTGGCCTGAGGAAGATGCCCAAGGTTCACGTTTTCTTTTTCTATTTCCCATTAGTCATAGATCTTAAAACTAAATCAGTCTTAATAAATATTTAAAAATTTGTACATATCAAATATTTTAATACACATATGCTTCTGCCTATATGCAATATTAAATTCATGAAAAACTAAAAACTAGGTACTTTACTACAAGCTACAATCCACAGAAAGCAATTACAAGTGTTATGAAAATAAATAACATAATTTCATGTTTCAGTCCACAGAGATTGAAATCCACGAATTATGGTGGTGGTTTTGTCTATAATTCTCGGTCTTATTAATTGCAAAGTAGGTAGAAGCGAAACGAATTTATGAGCTAGAGAACTAGCTTCGTCCCAGATATACTTTATTTAATTTTGAGTTTACAAAATTCTCTTGCGTTTCGAGAAGAAGACTTCGCCAAACAGAATTTCTGTTTCCAAAATGCTTTAAACTTCTAACTTCAAACTACTTCAGGACATTTTAAACACGAGCTTAACTTCTCGAACTCGAAATTGTATAGTATTGAGTTATGCAGGACAATGACCTTTAGCCGGACTATGTAACTGCAGAAGTTATATAGAATTCCATTTGTATACAGTCTAAAGTTCTGCAACTTCGTTATAAGTATTCAATTTTTGTTTTGTAGTTTGTATGGCTATTGTCAATTTATTATCATTATAATAATGTTTATTGTTTCATTTTGTTAGTATGTACTTGCTTACTAATACCGTTCGTTATTGTTAGCAAGTGGGTGTGTGTTAAATTCACTTTGTCTATCAGAACCACAGTTTTATTGATTTGTGGGAAACAAATTATAACCATGGCACTACCTGTACAGGTGTTTGTCAATAATAGAATCTTGAATCTATTAACGTCGATTTTGGTTTTATATTCAGGTGTAAAATTATTATGTAAATACTCGCGCACCCAAAAAAAATCGGTAAATTTCTTTTACCCTGAACTTCCCTCGTTATGAATCTTTCCTTTTATTAAGAATAGTAAAGTGAAACCCAATTTAGTTCCGCGCATAGTCATTTAGTGACACATATATATTTTTTTCAAGTTTTTTTTTTGGTCGCCATTTTGTTCTACCATATTGGATTCGCACCAATCTTTTGGCAGTTTCTACTTATGCTACACTTGATTTTTCGGTATAATTTAAAATAAATTGATTAACTATTTTTGACTTAAATATTTTATTAGACCGAACCGGAATTTTGCCAGTGAATGCTCTGTCATACCTAACTTTTGTGAAAAAATAGAAGTCAAATGAATAAGATGGGTTTTTTACGTTGATTTTAATATATTTGGCTGCCATTTTGTTCTGTTTCTCCCATTTATCTGTATTTTTATTTATCTTATATCGCACTTAATTTTTGGACAAAATTTGAAATCAATTTAATAAGTAACTAGTTTTTTTCAGGCTGATTTTTTAAATATTTTATTAGGGCGCCATTTTGTTTTGCCAATGAAAAATTCATACCAGAATCAATGAACTGTATACTTCGTAACTGGAACGGACCCGAGCATGTGCCGACTACCGATATTCTGAGGCACTTTCCGTCATAGAGTGAGACGGAGATTAAAAGGAGTGTTCGAACTCTTCTTAGACATTGAAATTAATGGCGACAGAATAGTTTCAATTAGTTTCTTGCGATTTTCACAATTTTAGGACTGTTTAGGACTTCTTAAATTTTAGAAATATTTAGAAGACATTTTAAAATCAGTTATTTGATTAGATAACGTTTGATATATATATATATATATATATATATATATATATATATATATATATATATATATATATATGTATACTTTTTGATTTTCACACAAAAGGTTACCTTTGTTGTGTAGGATTGCTGTACTTTTTGCCTTTTGGAGTTCTATCAGGAGAATATATATAAAAATATGGTTACTTTTTGTTCGGCTTTTGACTGTAATAATGAATAGAATCCACAGAAATCAGTATCATTCTTTAGATCAGTGAGGTATTTATTATTTATTAGGAGACATGCAAGGGATATTGAATGCAATGTTTTTGATAATTTCTTAAGTTCATAGAGCTGTTTTTTTTTTCCTTAATAAAAGGAATTAATACATTTAGAATAATGTCAAAAATGTAATACTTTTTCTAGTTTTCCCTTGAAACATCCTCAGATCCTTGAGTAATGGATAAAAGCTGTAAGTCGGGAAAATTGGAAACCTTCAATGACCAGTAAACTTTGTTCAGATCATTTTGAGTCATCTGACTTTTTAATCAAAGCGGGATCTACTAGAAAATTGCTTAAGCCTGACGTAATAACAAGCATTTCTTCTTTTCCAAAACATTTGCAGAAAAAAAAGCTCCTTTGACACGAATAAAAATAGTAAGAAAAGTAAGTACTGTTCACTGACATAATATATATTATGTCAATGGTACTACTTTTATTTTGATATAGAAAGAACATAAACAAAATGTGATTTTTTTTATTTCAGGCACCAGATAGTGATGAAGTCATGGATATTGATTCAAGACAACCCGAGAAAGAATAAAATTTTCCATTAACATCACATGTTTCTGTAAAGAGATTTATTGACTGTGGAACTCAAGCCACAGTATACAACCTAAAACTGGACGATGTAAGAAGTTAAGAAGACAAATAAAAACACTTAGACAAAAAGTTAAAAGGAGGGATTTAAAAATACAGAATTTGAAAGACGTTATAAAAGAAATAATCAACAGTGGATATGGCAATGAAAACTTGGACTCTTTGTAATAATTATTTCAATGTTTTATTAATGCAGTTATTTAAGTCACCTTTTTTATTTCTAGGTTTGCCATTGGAGCTTGTGCTTCTTAAAAAAAGAGATTCACATTTAAAAAATTCAAGTCAAAGACGGTATTCTCAGCTTATGAGATAGTTAGCACACACTTTATATTTTTATTCGCCGAAGGCTTATCATTTTGTTAAAATATACTTTGTCTTACCAAATGTTCGAACAATAAGAAAGTGGCTATGCAGTGTCAACTGCGATCCCAGAATTTTAAGTGAAGTATTAGAGTTTTTGAAACAGCAAACAAAGGAAAATAAATATTTAAAAAATTGTGCTTTAATTGTTGACGCAATGTCTATAAGAAATCAAGTTGTTTGAGACCACTCAGCTGGCAAATTCACAGGGAATATAGACTATGGGGGCATAGTAGGAGTAGATTTTGAAATGGCAGCTTCAGAGGCACTTTTTTTTCAAATAGTGAGTTATACCAAAAATTTTAAATGCCCTGTTGCATACTTTTTGACGATAAAAGATACCAAGAGAGGATGGTTCTATACAGCTATTAAGCAAAAATTATATGTACATTTTTTAATATAACAAGCGAAAGTTAATAAATAAATTAAGAAATTCTATAAATCCCTCTGATTGAAGTGAGGTAGACAGAAAAACAACACCTTTTACGCTCC
>JAUTXW010001182.1:0-28813 GCA_030620095.1 Kuschelorhynchus macadamiae | reverse complement strand
TGATTTAAAATATCTCTATTTTTTACCTTTTTTTTTTTGGTTTTCTTAGGAAGCTTACCTTAAATTTACTACATTTAAGCAAAAAAAAGCGTGGATCTATTACAATTTTTCACAAAAAAATACAAATTAGAATTCATTTGTCAAGTCGCATTACGGCAGTTTTAACACATTTTATTTGCAATTGCGTTACATTTTAAGCATGTGACTGTTGTAATTTAATATATGTATATTTTGAAAGATTTGTTTATTTCTAGTATATAATTATTAAATTGGAATTGTTTTTTTTTAGTTACGAATATTAATAATTTTCTAACATAATATCTGACAAATCAAGTTTGTTTTGTATCTAAACTCTATTAACTTAACTGCATGTCATTTAGTCAGCCGGTAAGCAGTGTTGCCAGGCACCATCATTAAAGCAAAAATTTAGGGTCAGTTTCACATTAAGTAGGCAACCAGTTCTACACATATTGTGTCGGAAGGGAAATTGGGCATTTATTTGGTTTTATTATAGTTAGTAATTTTAGTATTTTTTGACTTATAATTAATAAAAATGCGGATTAGGTTGGGTTAGCACTGGTTAGAGTGGCTGTAAAGAAAGCGCGCGGTAGGGCACCAACAAAATTCGGGGTCTACATTAAAACAAAACTTATACTGTTAGCCCAGGTTCGTCGATAAAACCATCATTAAAGTCATAAAATCACATGCTAAAAAAATATGAATATACGCGCTCTCTAAAGTAGCGTGATTGACGATAGCGATATTTCAATTCTTTTCTATTATTTAATGTTTTTCTCTTACGATCAGCGCACTGATTAATCCCAATAGGATGAAAATATTTGTACAAGTGCTGTGTCTATAAAACTTAATATAAATGAAATAAATATTATATTAATATAATAATCGAAACATTTCGTAGATAGACTAGTATACACGTTGAGATATGTAATTTTATTAAATATTTGCTTCAAAAAAAGATTTTTTTGTTTGTCATTCTAAACGCAACAAATAAATCTGAACACATTTAAAAATAACATTATAGATGGCTGCACCTATCATTTTTTTCGTTTCTAGGTTACATGTCAATCAAACTGACAAATTTTCAAATCAATTATTGTCTATTATTTAATGTTTTTGTTTTATGATCGGCGCACTGATGAGTCCCGAAAGGATGAAAGTATTTATACAACTACTATGTGCCTACAAAAACTTAAGGTAAATGATACAACATCTGTTTGCTTAAATAATATTGTTTATATTATATTAATATATTAATATACCTGAAACATTCCATAGATAGAGTAGTCCACATGTTGAGATATGTAATTTTATTAAATATTTCCTTCAATCAATTTAAAGTTAGATATTTTTATTAAGTTGCGAAAAAGCCAAAAAAATATTTTTGTTTGTCATTGTAAACACAACAAATGCTCTGAACACATTTAAAAATATCATTATAGATAGCTGTAAACCATCATTTTTTTCGTTTTTAGGTTACATGTCAAACAAACTGTCACATTTTGAAATCAATTATTTTCTTTTACTTTAAGCTTCTCTCTTACGATCGGCGCACTGATGAGTCCCGACAGGATGGTTGTATTTCTACAACTACTTGTCTATAGAAATTTAAGGTAAATGATACGATTCCTTATGTTTGTTTAAATAATATTGTTTAATATATATCAAAACATTCCGTAGACTAGTCTACATGTTCAGATATGTAATTTTATTAAGCATTTGCTTCGGTCAATTTAAAGTTAGATATTTGTATTTAATTGTTTTTTTTGTCATTCTCAAAAAATCACTATTGGACACATTGGATCCCTCATGTGTAAGAAGTTTTTTTTAATGCTGATATTTTTCAAGTCACCCAAAAGATTGTTTACTGCTGCTGTGTTAAAGTCAAATGTTATAGATACATAGCCGAAGTGAGATAGAGTAGATGCTATGTAAAACCGCTGCTATGGTGTATCTGTGTTGTATTTTAGTAATTAAGAATATCTTATTATAATGATTAGTTTTCCTAACCTTTTAGATTTAAGACTAAAACATTTTTTTATTGGACAAACCTAAATTTATTATTTAAAGTCTTATTTTTACTAGTTTTATAGGAACTATGGCAATTACCTCATTAAAGTAAACTTTGAAATGAAAATTTATTTTTAACATTTACTTTGTTTTGTTGATATTTGTACAACATATCAACAAAAGATTTCATACAAAAAATGTTTTTCTGTTACTATCTATTACAGCAAAAATCCCCTAATCTGATCCAACAAATGACTAAAAAAAAGCCACACATTTTGTATCTAAGTACTAATAACCATAATCTAAACCAATGACTAAAAGAAAAGGTCCTAACTTTTTATATAGACGTAAAAAAAATAATTATATGTTTTTTTTTGTAATTTTCGTGAACAAAAATGGAACAATTCGGATAAATTGCAAAATATATACTAGATGCTTACTGACATACTACTAGATGCCTACTCACATGGTTAAAAAGAGGATATCTGGTTACACTAGGTATGTGAGAATATCAAGTATTTGAATACCTTAGAAAAATCTATGTTACTATTTATACACATTTTAGCTGAATCTTTATCTGATCTAGTCTACTCAAATTTTCTGTTATCAGTTAAGCCTGCCAAAATCCGATCCTCTGTCTCATCTGTAATATTTCTTTTATTATTTCAATTATTGGTTTTTAAACACGTCTGGAACAGGTTGCTCTCTATAGCATCATTAATTTTTCTTTTTATTTTCAAAATGCTTAGCTTAGCATATAACCGCTAAAAATCATTTGATTTAGAAATGTTTAACCAAACATTTACCGTTATATAAGTTAATTTTGTCATATTTGTGGCAAGCATGAAACCTCTATACTGTAGAAATCACGGTTTTTAGGAAATCTATGAGACCTTATGTTACATTTGCCCTTCGTTTTATTGTGGCTGAAGCAACCAGTAACCGCAAAAGACATATTGTTCTTAATTTTTAATACCCAAATCCAATAAAATTCTTTTCCTTCCGAGGTAAAATTTATTTTGCACATAAAAAATAAAAATTGATATTTGTTGTCAAACTAATAACCTAACCTACAATTTTTATTGACGTTTATTACCAGAGCCTACTACATTTTTTCGAAAGCTATCTCACATCTGACGTAGATGCGCTGGCTGGCGAGCACACCTTGTTTTCTTCCTACCATGGATGGATGCAAACTATCATTTTCTTTTCGTTTCTAGGTGACATGTTAACCCTTTAGTGCCCGACGGTACTTAGGAGTACCGGCTATTTAAGACGCGCATAAAATTGTATTGGGCGTGAAATAAAGGTATTAGACCCGACGGTACGCTAGAGTCTCGTCATCAAAACAATAGAAACGATATAAAGCCGAGAAATATTTTTAGCGCTACTTTTTATAGACAGTTGACTGTTGACGGTGCATGTGACAAGTAAAGAATTTCACGCGCTGTTTTTGTTTACGCCGTAACGTTGCTTTTTTGTTATTTTGCTGCTATTTTTTGTTTTGAGAAGTTGATTCAGTTAATATTGGGTAAGTTTATAAATAGATAAATAAATTCAATCCAATTTTTACGAAGAAAATGTGTCTTTTTCCAGAGAACGGAAAAGTACCGTCAGGAATTATGACAGACAAAAATAAAATAAAATGGTTCTTGAAGAAACCGTTGAATCCAAACGAATTAGAAGAAATTGCAGCTCGAATATTGACTGAAGATTTGCCTTTGGACAATAATATTCTGACGAACGAAGAGGATAGCGATTCCGACGATGTAGAATTTGATTCACAGAATAGTTTTATGGATTTTGTTCACGTTACAGCCAAAAATGCTGCTCCTGATGATCCGAGATCTGCAGAAACTCAACCGTCCTGTTCACACAATTCTCGACAATCTTCTCAGATAGCTTCAGACATGGTAGAGACCCAGGCGTCATCGTCATGTTCAACAATAGTAGAAAAGAAGATCGAAAAGGTGACAGCTGCACAAGATAAAAAGAAAATACTGCGCCAGAAAAATAATACAAAAGAAAAATCAGAACAGGAAGAGGAAGATGAAGACACGGAAATGCAGACAAAAAAAGCGAACAGAAAATGGACGAAGACAGATATACAAGTGTCCCAAATTTGGCTTACATGCATTGCTATCTTAAACTTTTCCTGAAGGGCCTGTTGAAACAAAATTTATTGACTGCAATTCTTGCACAGATGTTTATTTACGATTGTTGGGAGAGTCTTTTGATGATATTGTTTTTCAGAGCAATCTTTATGCGACGCAGAGGAATAAAACTCTAAATTTTGCACGAGAAGAGCTACTTGCTTTTATTGGGATAAATTTCCTTATGGCTTATCATCGCTTACCTTCATGGAAGCATTATTGGAGCACAAGTAAAGATTTGGGAGCGTCTCCATAATTGCCAAATGCATGTCAAGAAATCGATTTGAGGAAATTTCTTAAAATATCTCCATTGTAACGATAATAGCCTATTTTTTTGAAAGACAATAAAGATAAAATTTACAAGATTAGACCACTAGCAAATACCCTGAACAAGGCAATTCAAAGATTGTTATCAGACAACAAGGCGGATCAGTATTTTTGAAAGTATTTGATTCAAAGGCCGAAGCTCACTAAAACAATATAATCCAATGAAGCCAATCAAAAGAGGGTATAAATTATGGTGCCTTGCTGATCAAAATGCGTATGTTTCAACATTTGAAGTATACCAAGGAAAAAACGAGGAGCTAAAGAATTCCATACAAAGAATTTGGGCTTGGAGAGAGAATTGTACTCTCATTGAGTAAATCAGAATGGGACAAGTACAAAATTATATATGCAGACAACTATTTTATATCCATCAATCTATTGGAAACATTGTATTTGAAAAAAACATTGGCGTGCGGAACAATCAGAAGCACACGACTTGGTTTTCCTTCAGTGATGGAGAATAAAGAAATGAAACGGGGGGACTATGATTATCGCATCTCCAACACACAAATCCGGGCCTTCAAATGGAAAGATAACAAGATAGTACATTTTGCCTCAAACTTCCATGGCACGGAAGAAGTCAGTGTCAAAAGAACACAGAAAGATGGAACACGCATTGATGTAAAATGTCCGTCTATAGTTGCTGACTATAATAAACACATGGGAGGAGTGGACCGGGCAGATCAGTTACGAAGTACGTATGGTATGATTCGTAGATCACGAAAATGGTGGCACAGGCTATTTTGGGGATTTCTAGATATAGCATTTGTGAATGCGTACATAGTCTATAACTTACATTTTGAGAAAATATCAAGACTTGATATTTTCTCAAAATGTAAGTTGAATGAATGAACTAAATTAATTTTTAATTACTAATTTTTTTTTTATTACTGACGGTACTTAGAAGTCCGTTTTGTGAATTTTTTCAAAAATGAAAATAAAATTTTGAAAAAAATTACGTTTCTTTTTTAAACTACCAATAAATATAATATTCAATCAAAACCTTAAATTTGTTTTTTTTTTTTCAATATCTGGTCACTAAAGGGTTAAACAAACTGACAAATTTTAAAAAATCTTTTCTATTGTTTAATGTTTCTCTCTCACGATTGGTGCACTGATGTGTCTCGATAGGATGAAAGTATTTGTACAACTACTATGCGTGTATAAAAACTTAATAAATGATACAATTTCCTATGTTTGCTTAAATAATATTGTTTGTATTATATTATATTAATAAAATAATCGAAACATTCCGTAGGTAGACTATTCAACATGTTGAGATATGTATTTTTATTAAACATTTGCTTCAGTCAATTTAAAGCCAGATATGTTTATTGAGTTACGAAAAAGCCAAAAAATATTTTTTGTTTGTTATTTTAAACGCAACAAATAATCTGAACATATTTAAAAATATTTGTTATTCTCACTCTACTCTTCTGATTTTATGAGTACGAAAAGTACACCGCACCCCCGTTAAATTATTATATAATAAAGATTTAAATCCCTAAAATTCACCACATTTTTTTTCTCTCTGCATAAACGTGGTCTCAATTGATATCCCTCTTTAAAATTAAATCATGCCATTTTTCAAAACATACGAATGATTATGCAAATCAGGATAAGATATATTAAGATAATTTACAGTAGGAAAATACTAAACTACATCACTAAATCCAGTCCTTGATATCATCTTATAATTTCAAAATGATCAAATTCTAATGTTACATTTATAAACTGAAAAAATTACCTTCTTTTGATATGAATTCGGAAAAAGAAACTTTGAAAGAATCTCATACAAAACATGTGAAACAGGCAGACTTTCGTTGGAAATTTTGGAACAATTTATTTACACTAATTCCCTAATGAACAAGAAAACAAATACGTATTTAGGTATATAAATATAATTATTTTTATATGTTTTCTTGTATGTAATTTTATTCTAAAGAATGTGCTAAAAAAGCTCATCTGCATATTTATACCTAGGCTTTTAAAAAGTGTGCTTTTATTTAAATAAAATCCATATTTTATGTTTGCGCATATGTAACGCATGTAATGACAGGGTTAATAAATTTTCATCAGGAAAAGCCTCAACCAACCGTTCAAAGTGATTGATTCATAATTTTCTATCTGTTTTTTAATAGTGTTATATTTTATTTTGCTACATATACGGGCTAAACCGCTAAAAATAAATTTATATTTTTTTTGCCTTCACGGATAATACTAGAGCAGCGTATTAGGGAGTTTTAGTGGTTGGCATCGCTCCAAATACGCTTTCAATGCACTTGATTAGAGACACGTTGTGGCCCAATTCTTCTTGGATTAGTAGAGTTCGAGATGTAAAGGGGAGAGTGCCGAAAATTTTTATTAACGTGAATTGGTAAATAAGTACTGACTACAGTGTATAAAAAAGCTCCTTAACTTTTTTATTTCGATGTATTTCTAAGCAATATAAATTATAGAGTTTCCATGTCTCAAGTGTAGCTCTATAGGGCCATCTTTTCGACTTTTGTTTTCTGATTGATAAACAGTCTATTGTCTTGGGTAGTTATGAAACACAAGTTATAATCCTTATTATTAGTATGAGTGTCTCTCTACTTTTTATGCTTGTATTCTATATTAACAAATCCGTATTGTAAATATATGCTATTTATAACTCTAATTCTGCTGGTTTTATTTGTTAAATTAGAAAAGTTTGTCCACATTTTTACTTCAGATATATATATATATATATATATATATATATATATATATATATATATATATATTATATATATTAGCCGATGCACGCATCGGACAAATGGCCCTTCTGAAACGTACACTACAGAATGCTAAACATTCCAAATGGTACGAATTCGCAAATAACGTCAAAAAAGTATCAAATCAAATAATCCTCGGAAAATCAGGTAAATAAAAAAGGACATAGAATGATAAAACGATTTCGGGTCCAAAAGTAACATAATACATAAATATAACAAAATTACACAGAATCTACATGAACAAAAACAGGCAGAAAACGTCACAAAACCGATCCGCTTAACTACCTTTTTAGCTGCAAAGTGCTGAGTTTAAAAATGTCATACTCCGGGAAGTGACGATTGTAGTTGCACCGTACAAAATTTGTACGGTGGTATCTTTCTAAAAGTAGTTGAGATTGTTTTGTTCTCCTAATAAAATCCAAAAATGAGACCGACTCCAGCAATATTTCACAGTCAATCCCTCCATTGACCAATTTGTGTAGAAAAATAAGAAGTGCCTTCTTTCTTCGAAACTTTAGGGTTTGCAGGCCACAAAGAGAGCTCTTGTATTATATGTCAGACCTTGATATGTAAAATTAAATTTATATAAGAGGTATTTGGCAAATCTGTTTTGAACTCTTTGGATTCTGTCAATGTGACACTGATATGAACAGAACAGTATTCCAAAATACTCCTAACGAATGAGTAATAAAGACACCCAATTGCTTCGGTATCAGGCACATGCTTCGTATGTCGTTTTATAAAGCCCAGCAATCTAAAACCCTTAAGTACGATGCTCTCAATATGCAGATTAAAAATTAAATTTTCATTAAAAATAACACCCAGATCGATAAAAGAAGTAACAACTTCAAGATGTACATCATCTATGAGGTGGGTGGAGTGTATGGGATTAATACGTTTATGGAAATGAAGCATTTTACATTTAGAAATTTTAAGATGCAGATAATTAGTGTGGCATCATTTGACTCGCCTTTCAATGTCAGACTGCAGTGGATTAGAGTTAGAGGAAAGCGGTGAAAATAGTTTTAGGTCATCTGCATATAAAGACATTTTAAAACAAGACACTATATCATTTATAAAGAGTAAATATAAAATTGGTTCAATATGTGAACCTGCGGAACACCCGACGTTACACAACCTCCCTGGAAGCTGAACCAGACAAGTGGACCTGCTGACGACGGTTAAAAAATATGATCTGATCTACTAAGAGAAGCTGATGGCAAACACTGTCAAAAGCCTTAGATATGTCAGTGTAAATGACATTAATCTGGTGGAGAGCCTCAACCTCATTCAGTAATTCTGCAATATTGCAAGATTTGTAGCCTACGGATAGAAATCATGTTGCATACTCGTAATGTAGTGTTTTAATGATTCAAAAATATCATCGGTGATAATTGCCTCAAAGAGCTTTGGTATGTGTGAAAGTAAAAAAATGCCTTTATAATTCTTTATATCGTCTTTGTCACCAGATTTAAAGATTAGCAAGATAGTAGGAAACTTCCAAATTTCAGAAAAGAAACCTAGATTGAAGGATCTCTGAAAGATTGTACACAGAGGCTGAGACAATGGCTGACAACATCTTACCAATATAATAGTGGGGATTCCATGTGGACCAGCCTTCTTGGCGAGATCAAGGCTCTTTATTTTATTACAGATATGTGCCACGGTAAAATAATATATATAACTTTGTGTATATTAATTAATGTCCAAGACCTTGGTAGGTAAACTATCTCATTAAAATAAGGGAAAAAAATCAGTTTCGTTTACGTTAACTTTCTCTGTTATGGATCTTTCATTTTAGTAGGAATAGTGAAGTGTAAGCCAATTTAGTTCAGTAGATAGTCATTTAGAAACACATATATTGTCTTTTCAAACATTTTTATTGGGGCCATTTTGTTTCATCATACTGGAGTCCTACCAATATTTTACATGAGTGTTTCTACTTAGGACACAGTTGACTTTTGGGCACAATTTAAAATAAGTTTAGTAAGTAGTTTATAAATTGACACATACCGCTATTTAGTTACGTTATATTGAATTCGTACCAGTTTATCCCTATATCACATTTATTTTTTTGAAAAATTTAAAGTCATTTGATTAAGAATTTGTTAAGTTGAATTTTTTAAATTCTATTTGACCGGTATTTTGTTCTGCTATTTTGAATTTGTACCACAATTTAACCAGTTTATGTCTTTTACACACTTAATGCTTGCACAAAATTTGAAATTAATCTAATAAGTACTTTTTCAGGCTGGTGTTTTAAATATTTTGCTGCCTTATATTGATACCCAAATATTACCATTTCATTCTTATGTAACACCTGACTTTTGTGCAAAAGTTAATGTAAATTGGATAATTATTATTTGGCAATATTTTTTTTAAGGTTTCACTATGCCACCATCTTGTTCCGGCATATTGGACTTTTACCAAAATATTACCAGGTCATCCTATATGCAATTTTTGACTAAACTAAACTTCGAAGTCAATCTAATAAGTAGTAGGCAAACCGACAGACGCACCGACGAAATTGATAAAACATATTTTTCGGGATCTAGGGAAGCTGAAAGGTGAAGATATATAAAACCTGAGAGGGTGAGTTTTCACGATTATAAATAAACTGCTCGGCATAAAAAACGTAACACCTAGTTTTTTGGGCAATATTTGAAAGGCCATATTTCGAAAAGTACTTAATTGATTTTGAAAAACTTTGCAAAATCTGAAAATTTGATTCGTTGGCTCACATGACTAATTTTGGGAATACGCTATTTGTGATATAGCATGTAATACAGGGTGTTAAATAAAGAGATATTTTTTTTCCTAAATTTCATGTCATCCCCATTTATAGGAGAGTTGAGTTAGAGAGTCGCAATAATTTTTCATATTAACAGTAGGTCAGTACCTCGGTTCGTTTTCGAGATTTTGTAGATATCTTAGCCCACTACGATTATATGGCAATTCTTATAAAATTGTTGTTATTCTACAGTTTATTCTTAAAAATTTACAAAAATCTTTTGTAACTTAATTTAATTTAAATGATAATTTAATAAATGATTAAACAAATAACGATATATTGTATACGTAAATTATAGCATATATTTTGTTGGCCCACTGCCTACACGTAGAAACCCTATTTGGCATGCTAAAGTCAATAAAATCTTGAGGAATAGCCTCCCATTCTAACCGCACTGCATTGCCAAATCATTCAACTTGTTTATTACATACTCACCTGCATTATCTTCATAATTTCATACATGCTCTATAAATTCATATATAATCTAGCAGGCCATTCTATTCGTTCAATATTGTTCTCGCTCAAATGGAACGATTTTTGTGTGGACGAGCATTATCGTCTATCAGTATAAAGTCATCAAAAACGAGCGAAACAACACTCATTTAAGCACCTTTCTCTATATCTCTCAGCATATTTTCTCCTATCAACACTACTAAATCAGTCTTACCACATTTTGCATCACACCGCCCCATACAGTAATCCCACCACCTATTTTATTTGGCCGTCATTCCTTTCTCTCCATACCAAAATGCGTGAATTTTCATGTATTAAACAGTTTTATCCAGTAAACATGCACCTCTCCATATCACAATTAGTTATGGCAGCCCGGTGAACAGCAATTTGAAAAAGATTAAATAGCCCTTCGATTAGCATGTGCAAAATTTGAACCATGAAATAAGTAGTTTTTCTTGGTTGCATTGAGTAGGACAATTTGTAACAATCCTTATAAGGCGGTTACTAGGCCGCTATTTTGTTTTGCCATATTGGATTTTGATCAAACCATTAATGTCTTTGTATGAACACATATTTTTTTACCAAAATTTGAAGTCAATGCGCTAAAACATACAATAAATATGAACAGATAGGGCATTTTTTTGAAAAAAGTGAATAAAATACACTTACCTTATAATGTTTGTCAATTCACGATAAAACGTAAAGTCGGATAAATTTTTTAAAGATTACAATAACTTTTACGAGGTGAACGTGTAGATTGACAGTAAAAACAAACCTTAAATGGATCCATAGCAAACGTTATATGGCTTTTATGAAATTATCGTTACTAATTTAGTGTTAAAAATATTTTTTAGTTTTTTTACAGAGTTTTACAGATCATGTGCATTTTAGGTGATTCGTTAAAGTAGAGAACTTGTTTAAATGCGCAGATTTTTTGTACACAATACAATCAAATTTTCTATTCTGTTATTGTTTAAAGTCTTTTATTTTTCTAAAATCTTCCACCGTTTAGAATTTATTATGAAAATATTATTCATCTAACATACCTAATTGGGGATGAAAAATTTATCAAAAAAACATTAACATTACAATTTGATACTACAAAGTAGCTATTCCAAAATTATATTCGGCCTTTTAATATAAAGACATGTAGAAATTGACTATGATATCTGGAATACGTCCACAATCTTGGAGAGGGTTAAAAAGAATACTTTTGTAACCTGCCGATAGTAGATTTTTGTGTTTTATATTATCGTAAATCATCAAAATCGGTGTAAATTCAGAATTTTTTTGTGAAGAAAAATTATGCACTCTCCGAGATCGGTTTTTATAAATTTTTAAGACGTTAAAGGGTAGGCTTAATATTGAAAAAAATGCAAGGTTAAGAAAAGTTTCTCAAAATTCTGTCGGTCTGTTATGTCTGTCTGTTCGTGGCGTTCTGTTTGTAGAGAGAGAGGTAGACAACTTACCCGATTGACTTGAAATTTTGGGTCAAAAATTAAGGGTTGTGTGTATGATTCATATGGGGATGACCTGGTAACATTTTTCAGGTAAAGTGGAATCCAGTATGGCGGCTTAGTGAAATGTTAAAGATATTTCATTGTTATTAAAAAATTCCTCATACAATTTATCTCAAATTTTTTGCAAAAACATCAAATATTATTTGGAATCAACATTTTTTTTTAACATTTTGTTTGTTGTCGAAACCTACAAGCCTGTTTGTGATAACAGGAACAAAACGGCGGCTTTCTAAGTGAATATTTAAAAATATTTTTTTTGTTTACCTATTTGTGATAGCAGGACATATTTTCTGTTGTAAAAGCTCCCTATATGTGTATATCGTTGTTTTACCTGATTGTGAAAATTGTGTCCATGGAAAATTGTGATTATGTGGAACAACTTTCCCATAATAATAGTTTTTATTGTTGTGATATCAATGAATACATTTAAAGAGAAAATATTCTCTTGCAAAATGGCAGAAACAATTTAAATATGGAAATTTTATCCATTTTGGGAGTAAACGTGAAAAAGGAAAACCCTCCATGCATATAGCTTTGCGATTCTTTAACTGGTGGCATGGATGCGAAACCAGAAATTGTCTAATTGAAAAATATTTGCCTCCAGAAAATTGTACCTTAATAAATCCACCTTCAATAAACCCCGAGGTAAAAACTGCTATCTCGGAAAGTATTTTACAATTACTCGCAGAGCAACCCGAGCAACAGAAGGCGCAGTCATCGCATATAGACTTTCAGGTTAGTAAACCATGCGGACGCCTGAGACATTTTGTACATAGGTGGCAGAGTTTATTTATAAATAGGACAGTGAGGTCTTATATTAATAGACTGTCAATTCCATTTACCAATAATCCCATGCAAAAGTTCATTCCCACTGAGAATAAATGGTCTCAAAAAGAAAATTTAATTTTAAAAAAGTTATAAAGGCGCAATATCAGCTGTCAAGAAATGTAAAAAACAATTTATTTCAAAATTTTTTTTTTGTACCAAAACCTGATGCGACCTATAGATTAATATTAAATTTAAAAAAACTTAACTCCTTTGTGGAAAACAAACATTTTAAAATAGAAGATAATAAGGTAGTTGCCCGGCTAATAAGAAAACATTTTTTTATGTGTCGCATTGATTTAAAAGATGCTTATTATCTGGCCCCAGTACGAGAAGCACATCAAAAAATACCTAAGATTTATATTCCAGGAGGTAATTTATGAATACAAGTGTCTACTTTTTGGGCTCAGCTGTGCACCTTACATTTTCACAAAAATTTTAAAACCTGTAGTTAGTATGCTAAGAAAAAGGGGGATCCTTTTAGTAGTTTATCTGGATGATTTTTTGATTATTGGAAAATCATATAATGAATGTAGCAGAAATACAAATTTAGCAATTAAGACTCTAACATATTTAGGTTTTTTAATTAATCATACAAAATGCAGTCTAATACCTAGCAAAATATGTAAATTTTTGGGTTTTATCTATAACTCTTTTTCAATGGAACTATCATTACCAACTGAAAAGCAAGTTAGAATATCTTGTATTTGCAAAAAATTTTTAAAATTAAAAATATTTAAGATTAGAGACTTTGCAGAATTTATTGGCATACTGGTTTCAGCATGCCCAGCGATAAAATATGGGTACTTTCATTTAAAATCCCTAGAACGTTGTAAACATATCGCTTTAAAACAGGCTAAGGGTTGCTATGATGTACAGATGAAAATACCAGAGACGTTATTTTTTGACATTAATTGGTTTATAAATAACATAAATACTTCCAATAATATTAGTTTGTCTAAATTTTGCTTAGAGATATTTTCTGATGCATCAAGTTCAGGTTGGGGGGCTTTTTGCAACGGAAAGAGAACGTTGGGATATTGGTTAGATAAAGAACAGGTAGAGCACATAAATTATTTAGAGCTTTTGGCATTGTATTTTGGATTAAAGTGTTTTGTTTCAAAATTATCAAACTGCAATATTTTATGTCGTGTTGACAACACTACAGCTGTAGCCTGTATAAATAAGAAAGGGAGTGTTAGATTTAATAAATTAAATGAAATAAGAAAAATTTGGATGTTTTGTGAAAGTAGAAATATTTTAATTTTTGCTAGCTACATAAATACAAAGCATAATATAGAAGCCGATAGGGCCTCTCGTCAGGTGCACAAGGAGACGGAATGGTCTTTATCAGATAAAGCCTTTCAAAACATTGTAAATGTAAAAACTACTTAAATTTATTTTATTATGTTTAATTGTTTTGGACAACTAGATATTGATATATTTGCTAGTAGGTTGAATAGAAAGTGTCCTATGTTTATATCATGGTTGCGAGACCCAGAATCACATAAAGTAGATGCCTTTACACTGGATTGGAGCAAACTAAATTTTTATGAGTTCCCACCCTTTTGTATGATTTTAAAGGTGCTTCAAAATATAATTCAAGTTCGAGCGGAAGGGATTGTAGTTGTTCCTCTCTGGGTCTCACAACCATGGTATCCTATTTTTAAGTCAATACTAGTTGGTGAACCATTAATCTTTATTCCTAAAAAATTTTTTACTTACCTTTAATAGGTTACCACACCCCCTTTGGCAGAACCTTACCCTGGTGGCGGGGAGACTATCAGGAGGGCGCTATTGTTAGGAAAGGTGCCTAGAGATTCTTTAGATATATGTTTAAGCTCAATTACACCCGCAACATTAAAGCAATATAATGCTGCCTTAAAGTTATGGTGGGAGTTTAGTATAGCAAATAATTTAAATCCCTTTAAAGTTGAAGTTCCAACTGTCCTAGAGTTTTTAACCACACATTTTAAGAGAGGGGCTTCATATGGAACTCTTAATAATTACAGATCTGCAATTGCACAAATAGCAGGGCCGGACTTGGGGCAAGATTTTAGGTTAAAAAGGTTTTTTAAGAGAGTTTTTGGGAAAAGACCAACCTTGGCTAAATATAAAAATACCTGGGACCCAGGTATTGTTATAAATTATTTAAAAAAACTTTAAAAATAGTGAGATTAGTTTGGAAATGCTTACCCAAAAACTAGTAAGTCTGATGGCATTGGCAAAACAATTCAAACCTTAAATCTGATTGATATTGACAATATAATAATTCAAAAAGAGAGAATTGAAATAAAAATTCCAAGTCGAATAAAGACATCAGGCAGAAATAAGAGTCAGCCTTTTATAGTTTTGCCATTTTTTAATGAAAACCCAAATATATGTGTTTCTAGGACTTTCCTAGAATATTTGGAAAAGACAAAGAAATTAAGGGGCTCTTGTAAATCCTTGTTTCTCACATATAAGAAACCATATCACAAAGCCACCTCGCAAACCATCGCAAGATGGATAAAACACATTTGCGAATTTTTACAATAGACCTTTGATATCCAACCAAGAGTTTGCCCAAACAATTCTTAGTTTGTAAATTAAAATAATAATTAACATAAATAATAATTTGTTCGTTGGAAAGATGTTTGTTATTTGGTTTGTCTTGTTTTTTACCAAAACCTTTATATTATATGTTATGATATTAATTTTTATGTTTTCCTTGTTGTTGTAAGATTAGTGTGTTATAAACTGTTGTGATAAATTACATATTTATTACATTATTATGCTTACATACCCATAAGAAAAATTTTCTTTTTTTTTTTAGACTGCTGATTTGCATATGTTTTGTTTTATGTTCCTTAATGTTGCATATTAACTTAAAAAATAATAAATATATATATATATTTTTTTTTTTTGAAGTAATTAGTTGTTGCAACTTCTTTAAACATCTACATATGTCTTTATTTATGAGACGAAGCCGAATATAATCATAAGATTAAACGAACTTACCAAGTGATGTTCGATCTTGATTATATGAAGGCCTCGTCGAAATAAATAAAGTCCCAACCCAACCCAATTTTTTATATTTAAAAAAAAAAAAAAAAAAAAAAAAAAAACCCAAATTGTGTTGCAACAACGACTTTAAACTAGACTGAATAATATCGGCAGAGTTAGGCAAGGGTACGAAGGGATTCTTTTTTGCTTAGCTTTCAAGATTGTGGACGTATTGGCCAGAGGCGGAGGTACTACATATGTCTTTATTTATTTCGACCAGGCCTTCATATAATCAAGATCGAACATCACTTGGTAAGTTCGTTTGATCTTATGATTAGTCATGTGAGCCAACGAATCGACTTTTCAGATTTTGCAAAGTTTTTCAAAATCAATTAAGTACTTTTCGAAATATGGCCTTTCAAATATTGCCCAAAAAACTAGGTGTTACGTTTTTTATGACGAGCAGTTTATTTTATTTGGCCGTCATTTTGATCCGCCATCTTGAATTTGGAGTACAGTTTTACCAGTTCATATCTATATCACAATTAGTTATGGCATACGATTTGAAGTCGGTCTATTAAATACTTGATTTCTGTGCAAAATTTGAGACCAATTAGATAAGTAGTTTTTTAGTAATAATTTGTAACAATTTACTAGGCCGCTATTTTGTTTTGCCATATTGGATTTTTATCAAACCATTATGTCCTTTATAACACATATTTTTTTACCAAAATTTGAAGTCAATCGGCTAAATAGCTATGCCGCGAACAGACAGACTAAAACGTAAAGATCGGAGGGCGATTTTTTCACGATTACAACACTTCCCTTTTACGAGGAAAGTAAAAATTTACCTTATATGGATCTGCAAACGCTTCGCTTTCGAAATACGGACATAATAACGTTAATATTTTTTAGTTTTTTTATACTACTCTGGCATTTCTAGAGATATTTAAATGAGCTTTGGTACACAGTACATATCAAATTTTCTATTCTATTATGTAGTTTTTTTAATGTCTTTTATTTTTCTAATATCTTCCACCGTTTAGAATTTATTTGGCAAAATATCTATTCATGCATACCTAATTTGAAAGTTATCATGCATTAACATTACAAATCATGCATAAATACTGAAAGTAGCTATGCATGATTTTGATATTGTTGTAGAAATTGACTATGATATCGTGAAAACTTGGAGAGGGTTAAAGCAATACTTTTTAACCCTGTAGTTTTTACTTTCCTCGTAAAAGGGAAATATTCTAATCGTGAAGAAATCACTCTCCGAGATTTTTTCAGATCTTCACGTTTCAGGGTCCCTAGATGACGAAAAACACGTTTTCTCAATTCTGTCGGTCTGTCTGTCTGTCTGTTCGTGGCGTAGCTAAAAAACTACTTACCCGATTGACTTGATATTTTGGTCAAAAATTAAGGGTCATATGGGGATGACCTGGTAACATTTTTGGTAAAAATCCAGTATGGCGGCTTAGTGAAATGTTAAAGAAATTGTTATTAAAAAATTGCTCATACAATTTATCTCAAATTTTGCAAAAACATCAAATATTATGTTGGAATCAACTGGTAACATTTTGGTACGAATCCAAGATGGCTGAACAAAACGGCGGCTTAATAAAATATTTAAAAATTGAGCCTGAAAAAGCTGCTTAATGGTTTGATTTAAAATTGTGTGCCACAACTAATTGTGGTAGAGGGAACAACTAGTAAAATAGTGGTACTTAGTTAAATATCCGAAAAAATGGCGGCCAAATAAAATTTTTGTAAACGTGAAAAAGTCACCCTCTCATATCTACACTTCTTTACGTTTACATTTAGCGTCGCTGCCAAAAAATATGTTCTATCAACTCCGTCGGTCCGTCTGTCGGTCTTACTGTCTGTCTGTCTGTCAGTTCGCGTCATAGCCTAATGACTACTTCGGCCTAATAAAATGTTTATAATCGTGAAACTTTTACACATCTTTACGTTTTAGCGTCACCAGATGGCAAAAAAACATTGTCTTTTTAACTCCGTCGGTCCGTCTGTCGGTTCTTCTGTCTTTCTGTCTATCTGTCATTTCGCGACATAATGAAATACTGCTTACCCGATTGACTTCAAATGACCAACAATTAAGGGTCATGGGGACGACCTGGTTAAGATCCAGTAAAAAACAATTCATTTTGTAAATTGTCGACGTTTCGGACATTTTGCATCCTCAGGAGACCTAATATATAAATTCTATATCCTGCATGAAACCCATATTTTCAGTTTTATCTACCCCGTTGCCCCACAGATATTTCCAAGATATTAAGTTCCTAAATGGTTTCTGTTAACAAAATTTTTGTTACAGTGGCTTATTATTTGGCGTTAAGTTCCAGTAAAAAACAAAAGTCTTTTTTAAATAGTCGACGTTTCGCAACTTATTTTTTTTAACACATATATAGTTCAAGTAGTCCATATTTTCCAGATATTATGCTTCTAAATGGTTTTTGTTAAACGATCCTTTTTTTTAAGTTAGAGTTGTGTACTACTGAGGGTTAGTATCAGTAAAAAAAAAAAAACAAAGGTCTTTTTAAAATTGTGGACGTTTCGCAACTTTAAGGTTGCATTCTCAGGACACATATATAGATTTAATATACTGTTTGAAACCCATATTATCAGTAAACATCCAAGTAAAAAATCTTGTTCAATTGATTTTGCAGAAAAATTAGATGTGAAAATATTAACTGATGAATTCAACATGACGTAGCAAAATAGTTTATGTGTAAATGTAAAAACTACTTACTGAATTTATTTTATTATGCTCAAAATATAAGTGTGGCATAATTGAAAGAAAAAAAATATTTTTTCCAATATGATGGAAAAAATGATACCTATATGTAAACATATATACTTTTTGTATTAAGTAATTATTCTAACAAATTAAAAAAAATCTTGACGAGAAAAGTTGCTTTAAAGAAATTTACCGATTTTTAATAATGTATTTAATTCATTTTTAATATTAATCATATAATATCGTGTAAAAAATTTGATTTACAAAATCTCTAGAAAAAAAATAAAAAAAGGAAAACATATTACATAAGTTATCTTGTTAAAAATGCATGATTTTCGAAAAACACCCTGTAACTCATGAAATGTTTTGCTGATTATTTTTATAAGTTATGGATATACCAATTAATTTGTCAAAATTATAGAAAGACTATTCACAAAAAATTAAAATTTTTTAAATAAATAATATTAAAATGAAAATACATTTTAGTATTAAAACGCTGTACACTATTGGATAAATCTTTTATTTTTTTCATCTTCTTTTTAAATTCCACCTGAATTTTTTATTTATTATTTTAGTGGATGATTTTGATCTCGTAAAGCTAATTTAGTCGCGCAGTTAACGTTTTGCAAATATTTTTTTCAAATGTAAGAAGCTTTTAAAAATGTAACAAAAAGTACGGTCCCATATTTAAAAATACGTGGTGCTGTTTGGGATCTAAGATTGTTACGATAAAAGTATTAAATTTATTTTACTGGAAGCTGCTCAATTAAAGTCAGTAAAAAATAAAAATCAATTTTTAAAAAAATGTGTTTTTCCTGAAAATTTTAAAAACTAAGCAAAACTTTTAAAGTTTCTCTATGAGTAAATTCTGTAATGCGTAACTCTTTAAACGCCATTTTAACATTTCTCTCTCTGTTAACATTTCTGCGAGCCTAATTGTGAGCATTGAAATTGAATCACCCTGAACATAAAGTTTATATTAATTATGTTTTCCTGGACACCGTATATACGAACTGGTACTGATGAAAACAAATCATAAGTCTCTAGAACATTTAAGTAAAACAGCATTTTACGCTAACCTAATTTAGTTTAATTAAATACAATTACTCTCCTTTGGTTAATATTTGCATGAAACTAAAAAACCGTTTCCAGCTTCGAAACCACTCTTCTCCAAAATGATAAATAAAATCCAAAATGTTTATTACATAATTCAAGAGGTTAACCGTAAGTTATTAAAATAAAAGGATATGAGAGGATCTGACAAAGTAAATTAGAATGCCCCTGAAGTAAAATTAACAGAAAACCAAAATTGTAATCCAATTATTTCATGTTGCCCTTAAGGAAAACAAAGCAATTAAAATAAGTTCTTTTTAGAGGAGTGTTTTAATGTAGAGTAGAAAATGTTGGAAAATGCATATTTTTAGGAATAAAATTAATTCTCAAAAAATGAATCATATATCAAATGATTGCAATCCTTTTAATGGGTTATATGGATCAATTAGTAATGAAACCCAATATTAAGCTGCCAACGTTTCGAAAAATATATCTTCTTTCTCAAGGCTATATAATAATATACACATTTTAAAATATTTTAAAAAATATATACACATAAAAATGTTTAAAAAATAATATGAGGATATAATTTATAAGTTTAATAAGAAACTATCAATATTAAATAGATGTCGATAAGGCACAGAGTACAAACTTAAATTCCATTAAAGTATATTTTTTAAATTCGTTTTTTCTCGAATTTTTTCTTAAATTAGACTTTAAAATTTTTAAATGAAAATTCTGAACGAGGAATTAGATTATCTGTATTGGAAATTTAATTTATCAGAAACTACTACTGAAACGCATAAACCACTCATTAATCAAGTTCGTGTCCCAGCAAACGTATTTAGAAAAATCGATGAGTCCTTAAGGAATTTTTGCCATAAAAATAAAAACGTTTTTAATCAAAAAGGAATAAATAAGTTTAATAATCTAATGAAAATTCAAAAAATTCCCCAAATGTCTTTTTCAATGCATAATATTGAAGCAAAATATAATTTGTCAAGGAATTCCGCTCAATATTAACTTTAACCCAATGTTATACAGCGTATCCTGAAAATATCTTAACAAATGTAAAACTTTTTTATTTTTCATTTTATGAAAAATGTTACTCCTTATAAAAAGTTCTGCTTCCTCCAAAAAGATTATTGAAATCATAAAACTTAAAAAATATTGTACAGGATTGCCAAAAACTTCTAAAAAATCTAAAATTGCCTGAAGAGAGTCCTACCCATAAGCTTAGTTTTAGAGCAAAATGCCATAAAAGAATTGTTGTCAGTATTTCGAGGTGTGATAAAATACTAAATTTCATAAAGAAATCCCGAAGTACTTTTCTAATGGCAGAAAATGTAATGTTTTGACCTTACGCTAATCACTAAAAAAATTTAGTAGGTTGAAAAAAAATTAAAATGCTGTTGTTACGGAAACATAATCTTGCATTCTACTGAAAGTAGATAATTGAAGTATTTGGTTATTTTATTACCTTGAATATTTTTTCATCTTGGTAGTTAAATTAACAAAACAATAAAAAATCTAAATTGTGTTAATTTGTTGCAAATGTCGTGAGCGAGTTTAAATCCACTGGGTCTGTTGTTAATACGTTTAAAAGAAAACACCAAGCCTGGTCTTCTACTGAAGAAAATCAAATGCAAGTTTTGCAAGCGGTCGTTGAAACTGCTTAAGTCTCGGTGAGGAAGACATCAAAATCACTTCCGGGTAACAAAGTCAACAGTCAGTACAATTTTACAACAAAATAAATTCTATCCTTATAAACCTAGACATATCCATACAGTTTTACTTAGAGATTTGGAAATTCGTTTCCTATTCAGTGATTGGTTACAAGGAGAAGCTGTAGATAATTCTTTCTTCGCCAGAAAAATATTATTTACCGATGAGGCGACATTTGCGTCAAATGTCGTATGCTCACAGAACTGCTGCTGGTAGTGTGATGAAAATCCTAATTTTCATCACACTACCTATCCTAAATGTTTGGTGCGGTATTTTGGATAACCAAATAGTTGGGCCGTATTTTTTTCGTTAAAATTTAACAAGCCAAACTTACTTACATTTTAAAAATACTCAATTGTTTGAAATTGTTGAAAAATTTTTTACAAAGGACTTTTTCAAATCGCTGGATAGGAAAGTACTTTGCAATCTCGTGGCCAGCCAGGTCTCTTGACCTTACTCCGTTGGACCTTTTCCTCTGGGGACAGTTAAAAGAAAAGCTTTATCTTCACAGGCCATTCCAAAACGTCGATCACCTGGTTAACAGTTATCAGGCAGTGTGTACAAGAAATTACGCCAGCTATGGTAAGAGGAGCAATAGCAGAGTTCAGTAGAGGGACCATTATTTGTATGATACAGGATGGCGCTCATATAGAAGCATAATTTGTTCGTTGTTCATTTTTAGTTGATTTTTTTATACGATATTGTTAACTAAGACTTTTTGTATGCCCCGTACATTGCATTCAAATTTGAATTTATTTATGAAATTTAGTATTTAATCACACCTCGGAATACCCAGAATAATTCTCATATGGCATCGAAAACTAAAATTATAGGTAGTTTTCTCTTCAGGCAATTTTAAATTTTCTAAGTTTTTGGTAACCCTGCACATTGTTTTTTAAGTTTTATAATTTCAATTATATTTTTGGAGGAAGCAGAACTTTTTATGAAGATTTTCATTTGTTCAGAACATTTTAGAACACGCTGTAATATATATATATATATATATATATATATATATATATATATATATATATATATATATATATTATAACTATACTATCGAGATTAAAGAAGAAAAAATCCAAACTCATAATACATTTATAAATATTTTTTTAACAGCTATCTCAATAGTTCTAACCGTGTAGAAAACCAAACCGAAACTTCTTTCATTATATAAAATAATAAAATATTACCATTCATGGCGATAAAGGATACTAGGGAGTATATTATAAAAATAGTAATATATTGACAACAAGGGCAGATAATGGAAATATAACTGACAACACAAATTAATCAAAAAGTACTCGAACTTCTAAGTGACTCTTCGACTTATAAAATCTTAACCAAAGATTCTTCTATTTCAATTCAAAATTAAAATAATAAGCTTATAGACTCCCTTGCTAGGAATGATCAGCCAAGTTTTATCAAAAACGTTTGGGAATATGTATATTTTTGGCGGATCAGCAGAATTAGTTATTCTACTGTTCTACCAAACATGTTCTTTTTGCTAAAAGTTCATAACAAAATTTCTCTATGGTTTCATTTGGGGCTTCTTCTTTAAATGAAAGAAGTAAATACATATCTAAAATACTCAAGTGATTACATTTTGGTGTTGTTGGATCTGGTCTTCCTGTTCGCTAATATTCCTATCGACCATACAATGGAAATTATAAAAAAAATATTAAATGTACGTTCTATTTTAGATCTAGAATCCTTCGTAGAGCTCTTTAATCTTATTGTAAACAACAACTATTTTGAATAGAAGTATTTTATATATAATATATTTTTAGAAATATTTATAATCCACAGGAAAAGTTACGGTACGAGCGGGGATCGAACCCGCACTTCTGCATCACTAGTCCATCGCTCTAACCAATTGCGCTATCGTACCACTGATAAGCAATTCGTTTAAACTTGTACATATTCAAACCCACCAGTATTACAACCACTGTTGATCTATTATTCTAACCTTATGGCGTTCATATTTTGAGTAAATATAAATATAAGTATGATAGCGCAATTGGTTAGAGCGATGGACAAGTGATCCAGAGGTGCGGGTTCGATCCCCGCTCGTATCATAACTTTTGCTGCTGATTATAAATATTTCTAAAAATAACTATTTTGTTTATGATGAAACTTGTTACAAACAGACATATGTCTGACAAATATTTGAGTATGCTGTCTTTTACCGTTCCGTTTTATAGATACGTGTCATGTCAAAACCAAAAAAACACTCAATATATTCAACTCGTGTCATCAAAAATTACAAACATAATTACCCTACAAAATTTATTAATAGATTATAATAACCCAGAAAACAATTCTTTGAATACTTTCAATGAAAATACGCCCAGTAAATATTTTTATTCTAAATTAAAAGACAAAACGCCCTTGTCGCAACAATCCGACATTGTTTATAAAAAGCCTTGTGAATGCAATAGGGTATATATTGGACAGACAGAAAGGTATACCAACACAAAGATGTCATACGAGCATACGAGAGACTGCAGACAGCTCCATATTGTCAAAGAATCTGAAACAGCCATTTTTTTCAATTTTAACAGCTATTGTCATACATTTGATTTCAAGAACGTAAATATAATTGAAAAACTTCCACACACCGTATATAGAAGAACGGATATTGACGGATTAAGACCACCGTATTATAATATTATAATCGTTTAACAAAACCATAAACAATTAGACACTCTACTGTGTTAATTTCATTATTAAATGAGTTAGCAATACCTATTATAACTCCCTTTTAATTATTTATTTATTTTGTTTTATCTATTATTATTTCTTTTTGAAGTTATGCATTTTTTTTGAAGTTTTTGTCTCGGTCGCTCAGAATTTTCTTTCGGAGGCCTAATTTAAACAATTATGTAGTCGCCAGGCCTGGAGTGGCCAAAGAGGATGAGCAGAAAAGATAGACAGTAAAACATAATCTAAGACAAAACCTTTCAAGATAATCTTCACTGCAGCCTCCTAATGCCTTTTTTTACATCTCAAGGGAGAGATGTAAATAAAAGAGAGAAATTCTAATGCAGGAAAATATATTTTAAATTATTAATAAATATAGCAGTAGTACTTATAGTGTAACAAAGGAATATCAAAAGGTAATATTAAAATCACCAATTATGAGGTAAAATAATAAATATATAACTTCTAAAACTAATGTGCCAAATAAAGTAATATCACTTGCAGGTTTAAAAGTTGACAAAGATTGCATTCATAAATGAAATCTGTAAATGAAGATATTGTAAAACAATATTTATGTTGCGATTACACACTACTTTTTAGTCCGTCACATTCAAGAAATTATAGATCTCTGGTGAATTCATTAAAAAATATATGTTACCTGCCAGAATGTCAAGCTTTAAGTATGCATATGAAACCAAAAAGTTTGGATAAATAAAAGAGAAATATAAGTTTGGATTAAGTCATTTTATAATTACTGAGAATTATTGATAAATGAGATTAAAGTAAAAGGAATTTAAATAAAATACAAATTAGTAAATCATTAAAACTTTAAAATTTAAATTAAGCAAAAATAATTAGACACGATGACTGAGAAGAGAGATGACCTTGAATTAAATTTTCAATTCTGTAATTACATAAATACAAGAATCAAATGAAAGAATGTAATTTTATATAAAATTCAAAGTAATCAGTTAAAGTTAAGAGAATTGTTACTGTTACATCACCTAGATTTAAGATAAGGAGTTGTATCTTATTAAGATCTCAGTTATAAGGAATAAAAATATATCGTTTGAAAACATACACTATAAGCCTGAAACGATATGGATAAGTGGTCTAGTAGTACCAATTCACGTGGTAACTATTCCATGAAATATTTTCAAGCAAGATTCTCTGTCAATTTTAGATAAATAATTAACTGATGTTATGGTTTAAACAGTCTGGAAGTGTTTCCATTCCAAATTAGGGTTTCCTTATAGGAATATCGCCAATGAGTAGAACTTACTACATATCGGCAAATAAGTAGTAAAAAGGATTTCTTTGTTTAGTCCAAAGGTTATATATATTTCATATATCACAAAAAACTTAAATTTGATGTATCCTGTTCCGGTAAATGATACCAATCCCTCAATTACTCTCGATGACAGACACACGAGAGACATTCAAAAAGACATTTTAACACCCCGAAAAGTCTTAAAACATGCCCTCTTGCTACAAAACACGACCACCGATCAGACTAAACAAAGTAAACTGCCTCAGCTTTGGATTTTGACAAAAGATCTGAAATAAATTGAAGCACACAATGAATGGGAGTATAGGAGCTTGCCTAAATTCAGTGAGATTTTTAAAGCGTCGTCAATGATCTCAGATTTTAACATTAGGATCTATCGTAACATACCGTTCGTTATTTATTTAGGATAAATTATTGTAAATTTTTGTTAGTTTATATATATATATATATATATATATATATATATATATATATATATATATATATATATATATATATATATATATATATATATATATATATATATATATATATATATATATATATATATATATATATATATATATATATATATATATAATTAGTTATTTTATGTAACTTAACCGTTATAACAAACATTTTCAAAATTATTGTTACACTATATAGGTATTCACATCGAATTTTAATTCTGTGTGTTTATAGTGTCGTCAAAATTGCTCCATCTCTCTATGTAAAATTCTATATATGTAGTACTTTTATTGTGAGTGGTGGGGCCTACTATAACTGTAAGTTCTCGTTCTCTTCTTGTATATTTTTTAAGCGAATGGATTTTTTTAAGTTTATTTTAAGGAAAAACGAATTTAAAAAACATACTTTAATTTAATTTTAATACGTACCGTGTCCGTTATCGACATCTATTTAATAATACCAGTCTCTTATTAAACTTAATACTTAAATTATATCTGCATATTGTTTTTTTTTTAATATATGTGCATATATTTTTTAAACCTTTTACAATGTTTTAAAAATTGTGTATTGTTGTAGGGCTTTGAAAAAATTAATATAATTCCGAACAGTTGGCAACTTAACATTGGGTTTCATTCCATTAATCCGTTAAAAAGATTTTAATAATATTAATTGGATCATTAACAACCTTTGTCAGATATCAAAAAATTGAGAAATATGTTTTTCCTAATAATCAAATTATTAAACAGATATAATTAAAATCACAATTATTTTAAAATTACAAATTTTTGCTCTCGAGAAAATTCTATTTAACTTCTACCGCTCGTATATACCAGATCAAAGCAACTTTAAAAACTCAGACCTCACAAAAATTTCAACAGAACATGCAACTATACAGTGTAAAAAATCGTTTGAAAATAACCCTAAAACTATTTACAAATTATGACCATTTGAATTGAATTTTTAAAAAATAGCACTTGAATTGCACAGTGGTTTGTATTACGATATTCGCGGTAAGTGCCAGGCGAACGTCTAGAAATTCAAAGGATTGTCGTGCATACAAAACAAAACAAATCAAAAATTGAATATGGCATGTTTATCGCTCATACCAAATGCATATTTATTATGACAGAATTATTTCTTGGTATTATTAGTTACTTTTGCCAATAATATGTAATTTAGTAACAGTTTTATGTCCAAATATGCTGTTATAAATTCGATACAATGTATGTTGTTCTGGCGAATAGCCAGAGAAACAAATCGTTAAGTGAATTTAATAGAATTTAAAACATAAAGAAGCATTGATGATTGTCTTAATTCTCCTTTTTTAAAAAGTAAAATACATAGAACTTATTAAGTACGTTTTGTTAATTAAAATCATAGCATAATTAGAACATAATTAATTGATAGACCGACTAGAATATTTTTTGTACTGTTTATAAGGGGTTTTGTAGTTAAATAATCTATGACTGAAATTAATATAATAATAAGAAGACTCCCACAATTTTTTTTTAAACATAGTAAACTTGCCATCCAGCCTAACACATTGATACTGTTTCTTCTATTACTGCAGTAAGCAGCATAATTACTGAATAGCACTGATTTGCTTTAAGTCTATCATGTCCTGAAATACTAGATGGTTTTATTTTTGTCATGTCATAGTTAATATGTAGCGTTAATAAGTGAACCTAATTAAAAAACACTCAAAAGTAAAAGATAATGTCTTGAAAATTTTACGTTAAATTATTAAACCTCTAAATAGACGTTCTAAGTAGGTAGCAGACTTCATAAAGCTAAATATTCAGCAAAACAAAATATATTTTTTAATTTTTAGTCTTTTTAATAAGTTACATTTTTTTTATAAAAATTTGCATTTATTTTTTTAGTCAGTTTTATATTTTATAAAAACTTTATGTCACCCTGTTTAGTTTTTTGTTAACGTGGAGCTCGAAGTTCTTAAGCATAAATTTTGGACATCCCTAATAAAACAAACAAGTTCATTACACTTTAACACCCGTATTCACTAAAGAGGTTTAAATTTAGACCAAGTCTAACTTGATACTTATAGGTTTAAGATGAAATTTTTAACAATTGAACAAATAATTTTTCTAAATACCCCAATTACAAAATGACACTGACATAAGCGAAGCATAACTGGTAAACTAAGAGTTTTAAGTACCATGGAAACTAGACCTAGTCTAACTCTTAAACCTTTTTCGTGAATATAGGGGTAAATGCGGCTTGAATCGCGATATTATATAAAAAGCGCCATCTTTATAATTCTCTATCTTTATACCAGTATCGAAAACTCTATGATCATATGAGACATGATATTTTGAATCATCATATCCTTTCAATTTCGTTGTGGGGAACACCATATGCCTCAGTCACTGAAAAAAAAACTGTTGTGCCTAAAACAGTGTTATTTAATATTATCAACATTCATTAAGTTTTATAATTACCTATCGAAATAGCTTGACGGGAAAATAGTTGCCTCCCTACTCAAGGTCAGGAGCTCTACCTTCTCTATGCCCAAATTATTTTTTTCGTTATTGCGGAAACTTTCTCTCAGGAGAAGATTTGTGGCACCATTCCAGGTTAAATCTTCGGAATAATCGGTGTACATAACCCACAGTAACTAATATTATATATAATCGATTTGTACATAATAACAATAGAATTAGTAAATAAAAGTGACATAAATGAGAAAAATACGCATTAACCCGTCATACCCTTTAGTTATAACACAATACTTTTTTCTGTGCTAGGAATAAAGTAATTTACTATTTATGTATTCATTAAAATTTATAATAACCGACATAATCTCACAAGAAATCAATTTTTCGCTTAGTTTATCGAATTGTGCCTCAAGATAATCTCAAAATTTTAGGAAATTTGTTAAAGCAATTCTCAAAGTTATCGCGGAAAATGCCAGGCAGAAATAGATTTAAAGGTAGCGTCATTTTGTTGATTTTATTTTTTTATGGATGCGGACCACAGT